>BLSH010028401.1:688362-706277 GCA_018402905.1 Glandirana rugosa
TTATTTTGAGGGGACAGCAAATTTACACTGTTATACAAGCTGTACACTCACTACTTTAAATTGTAGCAAAGTGTCATTTCTTCAGTGTTGTCACATGAAAAGATAGAATAATATATTTACAAAAATGTAAGGGGTGTACTCACTTTTGTGAGATACTGTAGAATAGATGAAGGTAAATCTAAAGGGAATTGAACAACAAAATTGTTTGGTGTATGGCCATCTATCTATCTATCTATCTATCTATCTATCTATCTATCTATCTATCTATCTATCTATCTATCGATCTATCTATCTGTCTAATATCTCCTATCTATCTATCTATCTATCTATCTATCTATCTATCTATCTATCTATCTATCTATCTATCTATCTACCTATCTATCTATCTATCTATCTATCTATCTATCTATCTATCTATCTATCTATCTATCTAATTATCCATCCATCTGTCTGTCAATCTTCCACCTAATCTCTCTATATATAGTTTTGTCATTATGTTGTATGTTTACACATATCTTTTATTATCTCTTTATCTATTTATATACAGATATCTAGCTGTTGTGAACTCCTCAACAATATATATATATAAAACAAGTAAATTATCAACGATATATAAGTGCCTGTAATATCTATCTATCTATTTATCTATCTACTATCTATCTATCTATCTATCTATCTATCTATCTATCTATCTATCTATCTATCTATCTATCACTTGATCAATGAATCAATCTCTGTCTATCTGTCTATTCATGTCTGTCTCTGGATCAATGAATTAATCTCGATCAGTCTGTCTATCTATGTGATTGTGTTGTTGGTTGCTGGGGACACAGCTTGGCAATGTTGTCTTGTGGTATAGATCACGGTTTAATGAACGGCGCTGGCGGCAGCAGCGAGCAGGATATTTATGAGCACAGCGTCTCAGACGTGTAAACAGCTGATGTTACTGTGCACGGGTGACATCATTTAACCCTCTTAATTCTCAGATCGTCCTTAAACACAGGGCCCAGATTCTCCTTGTGAAATATTCAGCACGCTATTTCGGCATTATCCATTCACCACCCGGCTGTACGAACCTATAAAATATTTACGTTGAGGTCATTTTGTGTTGCCTGACCCCTCTTTCCAGGCAACAGACATGAGATATAAAACACATCCCCGGCCATTGAACCACGGCTCGCTGAGAAAGGAGCGGGTCACATCCAATTAATAAGACGATGGCTTCTCCAACATATCATCTGATTTCTGGAGATGTAGAGCCTCAAACTCAGAATTATTTCCATTCAGTAATGGTCATCACCACCATTGTCCCCTGTTCTGGTTGTGTAGGCCTGTTCCTGCACATTGGGGTTCTTTGGTAGATTGACCAGATGTCACTGGTTTCTGGGGACAGTCCCTGATTTATACGGGCTGTCCTCAGGAAAAAAGTGTTCCTGATTACAAGAATATCACCCTGATTTCTTTCCAGCTTTATTATTAGTATCTCCACCTGGGTGGCTTTAGAGCAGGTGTAGGCAACCTGCGGCCCTCCAGCTGTTGTGGAACTACATTTCCCATGAGGCATTGCAAGGCTAGCAGTTACAATTGCTCCCAGAGGCATGATGGGACTCGTAGTTCTGCAACAGCTGGAGGGCCCCAGGTTGCCTACCCCTGCTTTATAGTATTTCTTACATTTCTGTGATTGGCCCTTGGAGAAGGAGGAAGGAGAAGGATGTTTTATTAAACCATACTCTTTAAGTCCCTCCCACTCTTAGCACAATTTGACCACACCCATCATTTGCTGTTGCATGCTTTGCTTGGTACTATTATCTCCACCCCCTTCTCTGCTCGCCTCACAACCCAAAAAAAATGGGTGTGGTCAGTTGTGTGTCCATTCACCTTATTCTTTGACTACTCCCAAAAGTGCATTTTAGCTCTTTTCCTGCTCTTTTACATTTTGTAATTTGTTAGTCTTGAATAATTTTTCATTACAACTACTAACAGTCCTGGGAGAGAAGGAGATCTGCCTATGCCTGTCTTTGGAGGCCAACACTTCTGGTCCATAGGACCACCTTGAACTTCAATTTTGATCTACTTGAACCAACAACCTTGCATAC
Organism: Glandirana rugosa; assembly: GCA_018402905.1. Taxonomy (NCBI): domain Eukaryota; kingdom Metazoa; phylum Chordata; class Amphibia; order Anura; family Ranidae; genus Glandirana; species Glandirana rugosa. Next base: position 690,459 of record BLSH010028401.1, read on the forward strand.
CCTTAATCCTACCCAAAATCTGCTAGAAAGAGGAACAAGAGGAAGCTTCTGCGTTATAAACGACTTGTAAAATATTCCCATGTTAAAAGGTGATGCAATATATAAGGGACTGATATGTTAGGACCCTTAGGCTTGATACAAGAGACCAAAAAATGGCTCCCATTTTACTGGAGACTACCAGAGGTTGCTGCCAAGTTACAAGAGACTGTCAATTCACCAAAAGGAATTTCCCTTGTTACAAAAGACGTCACCCGGGTAAAATACTCCCCCATGTCAGAGGGTGATGCTTTATATAAGAGACTGTCATATCAGGAACCTCAGCCTTGAGAGAGCAGACCAAAAAAGATGGTTGCCATTTTACTGGAGACTGCCAGAGGTTGCTGGCAAGTTACAAGGGACTGTCAATGTACAAAAGGAATTTCCCACGTCACAAGAGATATCACCCTAGTACAATACACCCCTATGTCGGAGGGTGATGCATTATATAAGAGACTGCCACATTAGAAGCTTCAGCTGTGACAGAATGAACCACAAAATGATGGCTGCCATCTTTTTGGAGGCTGCCAGAGGTTGCTGGCAACTTACAAGAGACTGTCAACGTACAAAAGAATTTCCCATGTCACAAGAAACTTCACCCTGGTACAATACGCTCCATGTCAGAGGATGATGCACTATATAAGACACTGTCATATCGGGAACTTCAGCTTTGACAGAATGGATCAAAAAAGATGGTTGCCATTTTACCTGAGACTGCCAGAAGTTGCTGGCAAGTTACAAGAGACTGTCAATTTTCCAAAAAGAATCTCCCATGTCACAAGAGATGTCACCCTGGTAAAATGCACTCCCATGTCAGAGAGAGATGAATTATATAAGAGACTGTTATATCACAAACTTTAGCCTTGATACAGGAGACCATTAAAGTCAGCTGTCACGTTACTGGTGACTGCTAAAGGTTTCTGGCAAGTTGTAAGAAACTGCTGGAGAGTGCTACCAAGTCACAAGTGACTGTTGAAAAGTTAAGGGAGACTATAAAGTTAAAGGAAAGGATCCGCTGCCACATTAATATACCATATATCCACACCTGACCCGCATTCAGAGGAACTGTCCATCTTTTTGGAAGCAAAGTCGTGTTTTTTGGAGTTAGACTCCCTATAAAAAAAAATTAATTGTTTACCAAAAGTGAGCATGGGAGGAGTTTCCTTTCTTTCACTAATCAATCCTTATGGTGAAACCTATTTGTAGAAGTTTGCAATTATCTATGAATATAAAGTAAGCTTTCACGCTAAAGGGTAAGTCCACTCAAAACTGTCCATTAAAGCTTTTGGTAGATGCTGGAAATTTTAACCACCTGATATCTCTCTGGGAATCTATTGGAATTCTTGGTCTACACACCTGCTGCATCCATGATGAGGGGTATCCACCACCCCTGTGGTTTATTTATTTTTTATTTTATATTATACAGACTGTAACAGGAGGAGCTGTAACTCATAAGGGGGAGTGGGAACCCCAAAAACTCCCAGGTGGAGAGGAATAAATGTGGGAATTATAATAGTTATTAATATTATTTTTGATACAGGATTTATATTGCACCAACAGTTTGCCACATACAGTACAGTTATAATACAGTTCAATAAAAAAAGGAATGGGGGCCCTGTTCATGAAGCTAATGATCTAAAACAGAGTTTTCCAAACAAAGGGCCAGTTTATTATCCTTCAGACTTTAGGGGGCCGGGCTGTTTTCAGTAGGAGTAGAAAATGTCTTGGTGTTGGTAACAATGTCCAATCATTAGTGTCTGTGAGAGGAACAGTGCCCTATCATTGGTGTCAATGGGATCAAATCCTAGATACGAATGGAGCGCCCGAGACAAAGGTGTAAAAGTTGCAAAGGTGGATTTTATTCGGTAGGAAAATCTGATGCGTGTTCAAAGAGGCATCCTCTTTGAACACGCATCAGATCTCCATATGGACTGACATCCAGATATCTGAACTGATTGAACAACAGCCCTGAGGAAGGGGGATGCCATTTGACCCCCGAAACGCGTTGGCATTTTTTACTATTCTTCCTACTGAATAAAATCCACCTTTGCAACTTTTACACCTTTGTCTCGGGCGCTCCATTCGTATCTAGGATTTGATCTTATATGTGAATTGACACGTCAAGTCGTTTACAGCGGTAGCAGCCCAGGCCCCGCAAGAGGGCGTACCATCAAAATCTCCAGATCATGCCCCATAGAGGCACTGGGTCTACTTTCCATTCTTTGGTGTCAATGGGAGGAATAGTGTCCCATCATTGTTGTCAGTGGGAGTAATAGTGGCCCCATCGTTGGTGTCAGTGGAAGGAATAGTGCCTCATTGTTGGTATCAGTGGAAAAAATAGTGCCCCATCATTGGTGTCAGTGGAAGGAATAGTACCCCCTCATTGGGGTCAGTGGGAGGAATAGTACCCCATCATTGATGTCAGTGTAAGGAATAGTACCCCATTATTGGCGTGAGTGGGAGGAATAATGTCCCATCAGTGGTGTCAGTAGGAGGAACAGTATTCCATTATTGGTGTCAGTGGCAGGACCGATGCCCCATTGTTAAAGTCAGTAGGAGGAATGGTGCCATAAGGGCTGGATAAATGCAAGCAAAGGGCTGCAGTTTGGAGGCCACTGATCTACAAGGGAGGGTGATGAGCTGGTGAAGGTGGTACAGTTTTTAGGTGGTGGCAGGGTAGGCTTCCCTGAAAAAAATAGGTTTTCAGGGATCCCCTTGACAAGGTAAGAGATAACCAGACTGAGGTAGGGAGTTTTGAAGGGATGCGTGAGGCTCTGCAGAAGTCCTGGAAGTGCGCATGGGAGGAGATGATGAGGGAGCTAGAGTGAAGGAGGCCTTGGGAGAAGAAGAGAGGATGATTTGGAGGAATGATGTTGAAATGAGGTTGGTGACATAGCTGGGGACTGAGCTGTGGATAACTTTGTATGTTGTAATTAGTAGTTAGAATTTTATACATTAGTGGATTAGTGGTAGCCAGTGGAGGGTTTGTCAGAGTGGGGCAGCAGCCACAGATCCACCTATAACTAAAGAATCACTTTTGAATGGACTGATCCTTTAATAATTACTTAAGTGCAGTATTTGACGTGCCTATGATCTATATTTCGAATTAACAGACACGTCAAGAAATGATCTCAGTATATTGGCTACTGTGTTCCCTATAAGCTGATTCCCGCTGTCTCGGTTGATAAAGGCGTCTGCGTACCATATTTATAGCCGGGTGAGTGACATCAGATGAGCCGGAGGGAGGAGGAGGAGAATGGGGGTGATCACTACACCACGTCTCATGAAGCTGTGAAAGCCTCAGATACTCCAATATCCGTTCCCTCCAGCTCGTTAGGGAGCCAGAGAGCGCGTGACGGCTGCCAGGCGTTACGTCCAAACGCCGTTGCTGTCGGGGCCCCCGAAATATTGACAAGATGCCAGGAAGTAAGCAAAGTATTGATGTAAGCAGCCAGCAGACACCTCTCAGACACAGCGCTTAAATGTCACAGATTAATGAATTTTCATGAAACAGTCAGGCAAAAAAAAAGGAGAAAAAAAAAGTCATGATCAAAAAGATTGTTTCCACAGCAGCCGACAGCCGAGAATGCCGTGTCCACACAACACAAAGCCAATGGCTGCCCAGACCAAATCACACGCTGGACAAACATTAGCCAAGGGAGGGCTGGCCGGCTGGGCACATGCAAGGGAAAGCAGAGGAGTCTGGGAGCGCAGCGGTCCCATGAGGACAAGGCCCAGAGCTGCACGTCCACCTCTTCATCAATATTACATCTGTTTAGACATGGCAGGGACAACGAGAGAGTCTAATTTATCTCCATGTGAGCGAAGACCCCAAACATTACACACCAACGTAGAGTGATAAATGACACTCTTTATCAGCCGAAGGGTGATACAAGCAGTACAAAGGAAGAGACGAGCTGCTTTCTAACTAGAAAAGTGTGAATAACACACAGAGAGTGAGAAGACCGACATTAAGACCATAATGGAACCTTTCCAAACCTGATCTGTGACAGTCAGATACAACACTGTACACAACAGTACAGGTAATAATAATAAAAAAGGGATGGTATTTAAAGTGAACCTGCCATGCAGGGCAAAGCAACAGGTTCACTTTAAAGCCCAGACCCCCCAGCAGCCTATATCTAGCTTTCCTTTGCTCCTCTGAGATTTCCAGCCACAGTAAGCAAGCAAAGCAATCCCTGTGTAAGCTCTTAGTCTGAGCTTATACAGGGTTGACTCCTGACACCCAGGTAACAGCACCAGGCCAATCACAATGCACCAGCACTGTCACATGGGAGTAAAGCTAGTGAGTCACATGCATATCCACACCCAAAAGTACTATGTATTTCCATTATTCCTGGCAGGTAAATGAAGAGGCATGGAACATAAGGAAAGATGAGCATGGGTAGCTTAGGGACCAGACTTAGAACCCTATTGCTTTGTCCTGTATGGGGTAAGTCTCTTGAAAACCTAATACATTTTTATTAGATGCTGGAGAGTTCCACCACTTATCAGTTTCTTTTATCTCTTGAAGGCCCCACCACTGGTGGCCTTTCTATATTTGAATTTCCAAAGCTTGCCCACCACCCATGGTCATTACAAAGTGCTTAGGGACCCTACTTGCAAGCCTATTGCTTTGTCCAGCATGGGGCCAGTCCCCTGAAAACAAAATACATTTTTGTTAGATTCTTGAGAGTCCCACCACCTATCAGTTTCTTATATCTCTTGGGAGGCCACTCCACTGGTGGCCTTTCCATATTTGGGCTTCCAAAGCTTGCTCACCACCCATGGTCATTGCAAAGTGCTTAGGGACTGGACTTGCAAGCCTGTTGCTCTGCCCTGCAGTGGGAAAGTCTCCTGAAAACTGAATTCTTGTTAGACGGAGAGTTCCACCACTTATCAATTTTTTATATCTTTTGGAGGCCACACCACTGGTGACCTTTCTATATTTGAGTATCCAAAGGTTGCCTTGCCCACCACCTATGATTATTACAAAGTGGTCCCGCTCTCTCCACTGGATTTTAAACTAACTTCATATAATATGTAGACATGTATGTTTTGTTACAAATCCATTTTTGGAGATTCAGATGTATTCGAATAGTCATTGTAATGAGTGTCAACATATCCAAAAAAAATTATAACAAAATTAACGAATGCATTTGTTTCATTTGTGTCAGTCAGATGACATCACATGATAGTAGTTTGGGGCCCATGGGGAAATGTATTCAATTTTCAAACATGTTTGATACTTCGGATAACGAATGGATCATAATTTTGTTCCACCTGTTAATTTCGGATGCCAGTCGATACTGTCCAATCAGCTCATGCCATTTCTCTTGGTGGGTTGGACTAGCAGGGAAAATACTGAATCTTTCCGACTAGTTTCGATATATGAATAATGAATCCATCCGAAAATAATGAAACCAAAAACCAATATATATCAGTCTTTCAAATATATACGAAACAAATGCCGAATATGACAAATCTAATTCTGAAAATGATTCGGTTAAACATAACGAATATGGCAAAACAAAATGAACAATAAACGAATGCATCTGAAATGAAAATAAAATTTCCACCATGCACATGTGTAATTATGAATAAGGTACAGGAAGAGTGGGCAAAAACAGCCAAGATCTAGGGTAGCAAGATCTCACCCCTGGAAGCCCCAGTAGATATAAAAAGCTGGCGGGTGATGCAATCTACCAGATGCCATCAATGACAAAAAATACAACTTTTGGGTTGATGGACATATTACCCAACTTTCTAAGATGGGAAAGAAGGATCCAGACCAGTTTGAGCCATATGACATGACAACCTCACTAATTGAACATGCACTGCAACAGCTAAAAGAACCAAGTTATAAAACTTATGTTGAAAAAAAAGGGCTTCATGGTAGGCTGAGTTTGACTCGTTCGATTGGACCACTCAGTTAATTTCCAAAGAACTTTGATCTCAGACCATGACTGTATCCAAAATGAACATTTTTTTTTTTTAAATGGATTTTGTATGGCCAAAGATTTGTGGACATCTGACCAGCACACCTATGTAAGGTGATAATAATATGGAGTTTCTCCCCCTTTGTGACTACAGGAGCTTTGACTCTTCTGGAAGGTTTTCCACATGATTTTATAGAGCGTCTGTAGAAATTTGTACAAATTAAGGTAAAAGAACATTTGTTAGGCCAGGTACTACTGTTGGATGGCATTCCAATTCATCCCAAAGGTATTCAGTAGAGTTGAGGAGAGGGCTCTATGGAGGCCACTTGAGTTTCTCAACACCAAACTCATCAAACCATATGTTTATGGATGGTGATCAGTAGGGTCGAGGTCTGGGCTCTGTATAAGCCACTTGAGTTCCTCCACACCAAATTCATCAAACCATGGCCTTATGGATGATGATTAACAGGGTTGAGGTCTGGGTTCTATACAGGCTACTCGAGTTCCTCCACATAAAACCATGTCCTTTTGGATGACGATCAGTAGGGTTGAGGTCAGGGCTCTCAAGTTCTATTGCACCAAACTTGTCAAACCTTGTCTTTGTAGAGATATTAAATATTTGTTCACGGAAAACATTCTGGGTCAGATTTTCACTGTAGTCATCACGATGTAGAGCCATTGGATAGCTATATAAAGTGTAAAATTGCTAATATCGCCTAAGTTAATTGGACCTACTGTGATGGAAGTGGCACCCCTTTCCCCCAAGAAACAATAACCAAAATCTCCAGCAGTCTTCAGGAAACAATACTCCAAATCTCCATCAAGGGCACTTGTTGCAGAGATTTTAAAAACTTGTTAAATTAGGGAATCAACCCTTCGCTCATCTACCCAGATCGAGAAGGATAAAGCTAGGTAACCTGCCACCTCTCATCACTGGGGTTTGAGGGACTTGTTCTTTTGAGAATATCTACTTGTGGGTGGCTAGCCATACTTACACGAAGCTTAGCGATTTGATAACAGCTAACTAATAAAACGTACAGCTCGATGATGACCAAAATACAAGCATGTCTTCCCTGACTCTTGCAAATTCGGTAACCATCTGCCAGCAATAAGGAACAGTTTAAGTTTGGCAGACTTCACAATTACAATGTGTGCAGCAGTACAATGATCAGGAAAAAGCAGAGCAATTGGGCAAATAATTACATGCAGCCACAGAGGGCGGGACTGTCCTCAGCAAGACTGACAGCGCACTTATCAACAAAAGCCAAAAATAGATCGCCACTAAGTCAGAAAATTATATGGTGACGAGTGAGCTCTGCCACCTCTCTATCGGCGACTTTCTTCAATATCTCTGCAGTAGGTGAGTCCGGAGGATTGCTGGGTTTATGTAGAGCACTCTGGCAAAAATTCTTCTGAATATTGGAGAAATGTTATCAAAATTGCTGGGCTTGTGTACAGCTCTCCTGCAAATTGTCTCCTTAATATTGGGGTGTTGTTATAAGAATTGCAGGGTGAATGTACATTTGTTCAAGCAAAATGACACAATATTAGCAGAGAGAAATTTTATAAGAATTGCTGGGTGAATGTACAGTACTCTGGCAAAAGGACTCTCAAAAATCAGTAAGAGACATGGTGAGGATTGGTGCCCTCCAGTAAAATACCTCCAAATATCGGTAAGAAACTTGGATGGCTGGATGAATGTACAGTTCTCCACTAAGATGAGAAATTCAAATGAGCTTCTCCTGCTCACCAAGTTGTGTAACAAATAATAATAATACTAATAAATACTGCTGATACTAATATGTGTTCCCACATGTTGGCCCTTGAAGAAGTCACGTGGGCATAACCTAACACATAGGGCAGAGCCAAGTGATGCCATCGCATTTTGCAAGTGGAAGTTAGAGGTACGCCATTTTGTTGAAGCCTGATCCAATGTGATTAAGTGGTCACAATTTATACTATACTATGGGGTTGCTATACCTTTCCTATTTGAGGTATTGAGTATAAACCACAGACCTCCGACCCCTAAAGGGGTACACACCTGGATATTTGAATAAAACATAAGGGGAAAAGGGAACAAGACCTGGATGTTCTGAGTGCATTGGAAGTTTACTTAAGTGCTATAAACCTACGTGATGTGGGTCCTATTAATAAGTTGAAGGCACTGTTTGCATGATTGGTGGTAAAGCAGTAAGATCATTGGAGACTGGAGTGGCTCCATAAGACAGGGGTCTCCAAACTTTCTAAGCATAGGGCCAGTTTACTGTCCTTTAGGCTTTGGAGTGAGTTGGACTGTGGTCAGTGGAAGCAAGCAATGCCCCATCTTTGGTTTTAAGGGGAGGAATAGGGGTCTTTTTTGGTATCAGTGGGAGGAATACTCCCCCATTGCTGGTACCAGTGAGAGAAATGGTGTTCCATTATTGGTGTCAGTTGGAGGAGTAGTGCACCAAGGGCCGGATAACGGCAATCAAAGGGCCACAATTTTAGAGATCACTGGTCTAAGAGACTGTTTTCATAAAGAAGAATTAAGTTCATTGTTCTGTTTTTATGCTTATCTGGGAGATTGTTTCATGGAATGAATCGGTTCACTGCTCGGTCTTGACATATTAAGTGGGCTTTTATATATTTGCCATATTGTTTTTTTTTCATATTTTATTAGATAGGTATTTTGAGTACCTAAACATTTATCTGTTATCATATGGCATATATTGATTGTGCAGCACATCATTTCTATCTCCACTACAATGACTCCCAAATATTGGTGAGGGATGACCCAAGCTTTAAGATGCAAAAAGACAATGGCCAAGTCCAAAAAAATACAACACAGGAGAGCAAATGGCATGATCTAAATTGCCTCAACGGGTGTATGAGTGTTTGATTTAATATCTCATTGTCACCTAATGGCAATCTCAAAATCCCAACATCATAGTTTGTGTATTTTAAGAATTGGAAATAATCATTCATACTTTGCACATTTAGAAAACCAACCAACCCTCTTTTTTGGTTAGTTACTAATCTGCCAGAACCAATTTTTGTGGAAGGCCATGCCACTCTTTTCACAGCTCTTACAGAGAAGAACCTTTCACTTATATGTCACCAGAAATAAGACTCACAGATATCTGATACAAATCCCACATGCATGTGAGGAGGGACAGACCACACATACAACATATTAGACACTAACTCTATGTCTGTGGGTAGGTGCAGCGTGGTGTAGCGCACAAAACAGAACTGTATTGAAACTGAAGTTCGGCAATACCCAACATACCCAGCGGGAAGGCAACCCGACCGGGAGCACTCATGGGATGAGTAGCAGCAGAAAGTCTCAGGAAGGCCGACAGCGTCTTTCTCGAGGAGGAATGTGGCCTAGCTGGTCCATGGGGAGGCTTCCAGGTAGGATGGCGTGTCTGTGCACTTTCCCTACTTGTCTGGAACTTCTCCCTAAGCACTGTCCCTGACAGACAGGTGACCTGTTCCTACTCTAGCCACATGTGAAATGCAAGCCAATCCCAGGAGCCTGGGTCTTAAATAGACCCAAGATGGCCGCCAGAGTCACATAGGGTGCCAGCATCCAGTCCGATGCTGCCTCTCCGTGACCAAAGAAACCATAAAGAAACTAGGTTTCTCTCAACTTCCTCCTCCACCTGCATTGGCGCTGTGGATGAGCGCCACCTGCAGTGGAGAAAATAGACTGCACCTGCTTACATGTCCATAATAAAAAATGAAATAAAGCAATTGGTATAATATGCCTCAATAGGACAATCAGCTGAATCGCAGGATCAATATTTTAATATATATATTTGTAACTGGAAATTAGACCTGATATTTATACTGTTAGCAAATCAACCAATTTTTTCAATCAATTAGCTAATCTGCTAAAAAACAGTTCCCATGGAAGATTATTCCACAATTTTCACAGATGCAAACAGTAAAGAACCCTTCAAATACATCTCCCCAGCATTACAATATCTAAAACAGATGTAATAAGATGGTCACAACTACAGAAACACAAGCCAGTCTAAAGTAGCGGAAGCGGAAACCCTTATGGTCCAATTTGCTTTAATAGCGAAAAAACCCCTTCCTGACTTATGCTGGCAATCAGATCCTTGGGTCCACATTCTACTATGTATTTTTATAATGGTTAGTGGCCCTCCATATTCTATCATTCAAGGAAAATATCCACATTTTTAATCTCCCATTTCTTCTAGTACCAGTTCCTATGAATAATTATTCCACATATCATAGGACTATTTATACAAAACTTTGTGAAAATGTGAGATCCTTCAGTGGTTTGAGAGTAGAAATATTTTGACCACTGCAAACTAGAAGACCGCATAGGGAATAGTGCCACATTTTTTTTATCAATCGGGAAAATAGTGCCCCATCATTGGTATCAGTAGGAGGAATAGTACTCCATCATTGGTTTTAATGGGAAGAATAGTGTCCCATTGTTGGTATCCATGAGGAAAGTAGTGCCCCATCATTGGTATCAGTGGGAGGAATAGTGCCCCATCATTGGTTTTAATGGGAGGAATAGTGCCCCATTGTTGGTCATAATGGGAGCAATAGTGCCTCCCATTATGACCAACCGATCATCAATGTAAGGAGCATTTTCACCACTGATGCCGGATAAACTGGTTTTAGTAAGGGTTCCCCAATACCAGAAAAAAAAATTGGGGTAAAAAAAATTGAGAAAGGTTGCTATATATACACAGCAGGAGTGGGAACACCTGAAGTGGGTGGTAAAAAACAGTATTTCCATGGGGTCAGGAACAGAACCAGGATTATAGTGGGAGATCTCCTCATTGGAGATAAAAAAGGCAGTCATTGTTTTAGTCCACCAAACTACTCCTTCCACTAAAACATCAGTTAGGGTGGACTTTTTTTTGCTTGTTATGCTGTCATTTTAGCTCTCTTCTAGTTTGCAGTGGTCAAAATATTTCTACTCTCAAACCACTGAAGGATCTCACATTTTCACAAAGTTTTGTATAAATAGTCCTATGATATGTGGAATAATTATTCATAGGAACTGGTACTAGAAGAAATGGGAGATTAAAAATGTGGATATTTTCCTTGAATGATAGAATATGGAGGGCCACTAACCATTATAAAAATACATAGTAGAATGTGGACCCAAGTATCTGATTGCCAGCATAAGTCAGGAAGGGGGTTTTTCGCTATTAAAGCAAATTGGACCATAAGGGTTTCTGCTTCCGCTACTTTAGACTGGCTTGTGTTTCTGTAGTTGTGACCATCTTATTACATCTTTTTCAGATATTGTAATGCTGGGGAGATGTATTTGAAGGGTTCTTTACTGTTTGCATCTGTGAAAATTGTGGAATAATCTTCCACGGGAACTGTTTTTTAGCAGATTAGCTAATTGAATGAAAAAATTGGTTGATTTGCTAACAGTATAAATATCAGGTCTAATTTCCAGTTACAAAAATATATATTAAAATATTGATCCTGCGATTCAGCTGATTGTCCTATTGAGGCATATTATACCAATTGCTTTATTTCATTTTTTATTATGGACATGTAAGCAGGTGCAGTCTATTTTCTCCACTGCAGGCGGCGTTCATTCACAGCGCCAATGCAGGTGGAGGAGGAAGTTGAGAGAAACCTAGTTTCTTTATGGTTTCTTTGGTCACAGAGAGGCAGCATCGGACTGGATGCTGGCACCCTATGTGACTCTGGTGGCCATCTTGGGTGTATTTAAGACCCAGGCTCCCGGGATTGGCTTGCATTTCACGTGTGGCTAGAGTAGGAACAGGTCACCTGTCTGTCAGGGACAGTGCTTAGGGAGAAGTTCCAGACAAGTAGGGAAAGTGCACAGACACGCCATCCTACCTGGAAGCCTCCCCATGGACCAGCTAGGCCACATTCCTCCACGAGACAGACGCTGTCGGCCTTCCTGAGACTTTCTGCTGCTTCTCATCCCATGAGTGCTCCTGGTCGGGTTGCCTTCCCGATGGGTATGTTGGGTATTGCCGAACTTCAATTTCAATACAGTTCTGTTTTGTGCGCTTGGACTCTTGGAGTTTTTGTTATGCCGCTACACCACGTTGCACCTACCCACAGACATAGAGTTAGTGTCTAATATGTTGTATGTGTGGTCTGTCCCTCCTCACATGCATGTGGGATTTGTATCAGATATCTGTGAGTCTTATTTCTGGTGACATATAAGTGAAAGGTTCTTCTCTGTAAGAGTTGTGAAAAGAGTGGCATGGCCTTCCACAAAAATTGGTTCTGGCAGATTAGTAACTAACCAAAAAAAAGGGTTGGTTGATTTTCTAAATGTGCAAAGTATGAATGATTATTTCCAATTCTTAAAATACACAAACTATGATGTTGGGATTTTGAGATTGCCATTAGGTGACAATGAGGTATTAAATCAAACACTCACACGCCCGTTGAGGCAATTTAGATCATGCCATTTGCTCTCCTGTGTTGTATTTTTTTGGACTTGGCCATTGTCTTTTTGCATCTTAAAGCTTGGGCCATCCCTCACCAATATTTGGGAGTCATTGTAGTGGAGATAGAAATGACGTGCTGCACAATCAATACATGCCATATGATAACAGATAAATGTTTAGGTACTCAAAATACCTATCTAATAAAATATGAAAAAAAACCAATATGGCAAATATATAAAAGCCCACTTAATATGTCAAGACCGAGCAGTGAACCGATTCATTCCATGAAACAATCTCTCAGATAAGCATAAAAACAGAACAATGAACTTAATTCTTTTTCATGAAAACAGTCTCTTAGACCAGTGATCTCTAAAATTGTGGCCCTTTGATTGCCGTTATCCGGCCCTTGGTGCACTACTCCTCCAACTGACACCAATAATGGAACACCATTTCTCTCACTGGTACCAGCAATGGGGGAGTATTCCTCCCACTGATACCAAAAAAGACCCATATTCCTCCCCTTAAAACCAAAGATGGTTAAATTGGTGACCATTGAGAAGAATAATCCTTATATTGATGGTCATTGGAAAGAATGCTCCTTACATTGGTGGTCAGTGGGAAGAATGGTCCTTACACTGGTAGCCATTGGGAAGAATGCTCCTAATCTTGGTGGTCGGTTGGAAGAATGCTCCTTACATTGGTGGCCAGTGGAACGAATAAACCCTACACTGGTGGCCAGTGGGAAGAATGGTCTTTACATTGGTAGCTAGTGGGAAGAATGCTCCTTACATTGGTGATCAGTGGGAAGAATGCTCCTTACATTGGTGATCAGTGGGAAGAATGTTCCTTACATTGGTGGTCAGTGGGAAGAATGCTCCTCACATTGATGGTCAGTGGGAAGAATGTTCCTTACATTGGTGATCAGTGAGAAGAATGTTCCTTACATTGGTGATCAGTGGGAAGAATGCTCCTTACAATGGTGATCAGTGGGAAGAATGCTCCTTACATTGGTGGCCAGTGGGAAGAATGCTCCTTACATTGGTGGTCAGTGGGAAATTCCAGTATATATACCATAGTTTGTAGATAATGTTATAACGTTCATGCAAACCAATCAATATAAGCTTATTATGATTTTTTTTACCCAAAAATATGTAGCAGAATATATATTGGCCTAAAATTAATAAAGGAATTAGATTTTTTTTTACATTTTTTTATTGGATACGTTTATAGCAGAAAGTAAAAAGTATTGGTCTTTTTTCAAAATTGTTCTTAGCGCAAAAAATAAAAAACCCAGTGGTCATCAATTACCACTAAAAGAAAGCTCTATTTGAGTGAAAAAAATATTTACATTTTCATTTGGGTACAGCATTGCATGACCGCGCAATTGTCAATTAGAGTAACGCAGTGCCGTATAGCAAAAAATGGCCTGGTCATGAAGGGGGGGAAATCTTCTGGAGGTCAAGTGGATATAGAAAGTGGAAATATTATGGGTCAGGTAATAAATATTTAAATCCTTAAAACTGCTGTGTTAATGATGCCGGTAATAGACCATATCGTAATCAGTGCAACTGTTGCTCAAAATACGTATGATGGTATTAAGTTCCCTATAAGTGGCGTTTGTCTTTCCACTTTTATACTGGTGGAATGTAGGATATGGGCACCATGTGATCCTTTTGTTTTGTCAGGTGCATTTATAACCCTAGCTTGCCAATGGCGGAGCATTCTGGGAGTTATAGTCTCCCACCAGTCCGTGAGATGCAGAACTCTGTGGGATCCTGTAAGGCATGCCGCTGTGCTTCCTGGCAGGGTTTGCCGAGGGCTGGGCAATGTGTGGACAATCTCCTCTCAGGAATCGTGCCCAGAAGCCTGTAGACAGATGCCTGACTCCCAGCTGAGAAAAAGATGGTGAATTGCAAGCTAGAATTAATGTGATTATATGGTAGCCGACTACACGTGGGCCTCCGCAAATGGACCAGCGATAAAGGAGAGAGGTTCAGGCTGTCATTAATGTGACAAGTCTAAGGAGGATCTAAGCGATGGCACGCATCTGCAGCAATAAACTTAACGGGTGACATTCTCATGCTAATAACCGGACTGGGGCGGTGATGGAAGTGACAGTCGGTTAGATGGCACAGCCAGGTCACAATGGGGGTAACAGGAATATGAGACACATGGAGGATGCATGCGTTCCAAACGGGAAGGACAAAAAAAAAAACACATCTCGCTAGAAAAGGAGAAGTTTGTACAATATACTTTTAGAGGGGATGTGTGCCCAACAACTGCTCAGAAACGCAGCACTTTACTAATTATGGAGAAATTCGGAGGCTAGTGAAAACAAACAATAAGATATGTATGCCATCCAGAAAACGCTGCAGCTGTGCCAAAATCAGACAGCCAACCTACTCTACCTTAATCTGCTTTCAGTAATCTCCTGCAGCCAGGCATAACGTAGCTCTCCTGTACTGAAACAGCTTTCTCTGATTTCACTGCACACTGTGAGCTTCTCACAATGTGCATTAGAAGCTGCAACAAGTCAGATGGAGCTCCGCCTCATTTCCTGGGTGGGGGATGTCCAGCATCATTAAGCCTTCTCCACCCAAGCCTGACTGCCCCTTGCCCTTATTTTTCATTCACTGGCATAAGATAAGAAAACTACAGGTTAATTCCTCTCATGAGTCATGGGTTCCGCCGTCACCAGCAAAATAGAGTGGGATGGACTGGAACCCTACAGCAGTGGTCTTCAAACTGTGGCCTGGGGCCAGATGTGCCTTTTTCCTTGCCTTTATCTGGCCCTTGGGGCACTATTCCACCAACTGACACCAATGATGGGGTACTATTTTCCCTATTGAAACCATCAATGGGGTGCTATTTTCCCCATTGATACCAACAATGGGGCACCATTCCTTCCATTAAAACCAAAGATGGGGCACCATTTCCCCCATTGATACCAACAATGGGGCACTATTCCTCCCATTATGACCAACAATGGGGCACTATTCCTCCCATCATGACCAACAATGGGGCACTATTCCTCCCATCATGACCAACAATGGGGCACTATTCCTCCCATTATGACCAACAATGGGGCACTATTCCTCCCATTATGACCAACAATGGGGCACTATTCCTCCCATTAAAACCAATGATGGGGCACTATTCCTCCCACTGATACCAATGACGGGGCACTATTCCTCCCACTGACACCAATGATGGGGCACTATTTTCCTCATGGATACCAACAATGGGGCACTATTCTTCCCATTAAAACCAATGATGGAGTACTATTCCTCCTACTGATACCAATGATGGGGCACTATTTTCCCAATTGATAAAAACAATGGGGCACTATTCCTCCCATTATAACCAACAATGGGGCACAATTCTTCCTATTAAAACCAACAATGGGGCATTCTCCTTATCACGGGGTA
>BLSH010028401.1:748825-761386 GCA_018402905.1 Glandirana rugosa
CCCCCCCCCCCCCCCCCCCAGGTCACCCGAACTAGTGTCCCCATTGAAGAATTCTCCCCTCTATTCCTGTTCTGGGGACAACCCAAAATTTGGGAATTTCTGTTACGTTCACTTTTGACAATAATGGTAAACAGGACAAATAGAGAGGGGGAATCTCCCTAATGGGGGGCACAGAAAGCAATAAAAACTGACAGGGGTTCTTATCTCTATCCAATAATAATAAAAAATAGTTTTCCTTTAGTTATACTTTTAACAAACTTTATGCACTGCGTGCAGTAACCCCTAGCTTTGGAATCTTGCAGTATATACTGTATATATATATATATATATACACACACACTGTACATACATATATATTGTTACATAATAGATCTATATATATATATATATATATTGCAAAATTTCAAAATTAGGGGTTGCAGCATACAGTAGATAAAGTCCAAGTGTATGAAAACGACATATAATAATAATAATACATATTTGCTGTATCTTTATGATCACTCTAATGATGGAAGATTTGCACTGTATAAATTAAAATAATATAATATACTATTATTATTAATAATAATATATAACATAATAAGTGTTATATATACTGAATATCGATTATGTAACAATATATATGTATGTATATTGTGTGTGTCTGTGTGTGTGTGTATATATATATATATATATATATATATATATATTATATATTAATATAGTATATTATTAGAATTCATACAAAGCAAATAAATAAAAACCTATTCTCTCATTAGAGTGATTATAAAGATACAGTAAGTATGTACTAACATATGTAGTATTCATGCATATGATACAAGTCTGTGTTTTTAATGTCTTTACCGCTGTAGTACCTACTTACAGCCTGAAGATGTCACTGCTGCTAATTATTTTATTCTGCATTAAAGTGCAACTCCACCTTAGAAGGTGGCATAGGAATAATAGTTATTCCCCTTTGCTGGAGAGTTTCTGTGCTTCTTTCAAACTTCCTGTAAGCTGAACAGGAGCTTTTATCAAGCGCTCAGCACTGCACTGAAATCTGTGCACCAGCAGAACTGCCTGGGGTGCCAGGTGGGACATGCTTGCCCCCTGCCAGAGGTAGACCCATCATCGATGGTAAGATATGACTGATTTGCTTCACTGTCTGACAAGCTCTGCATTGCCCTCACCCTCCACACAGAACATCTCCCTTTGCAAAATGTCACCATTTCAAATTATCCTGAGTCAGAGGACAACTGGGCAGGGGGGCATGCTGGGTATTATACCGCTATCTGCTTCCAGCAGTGGCTTCCTCTGCAACGGTCATGTGACCAAATGCCTACAGAGGGAGGTAAGGCCGGAAGATGTGTCACAATAAATCATCGAATCATATCCCTGTCACTGCTAACATTGGGACACTTCTTTTATTTATATTCCATGAGTATGCAAGCTCCACCTACGACTGCACTTACACTTGGCGCCTGTCAAAATGCAGGAAGAACCATGCGTGTCTGCCCACGTTTTCAGAAATGCAGCAAAGTGCACAGCGCGCTAATGGTGCCCTAAACACAGTGTGATTTTGCCAGGTTTGTCACACGCCAAAACGTGGGAAAATCACTTAAAAACACTTCGCAACACATGCCTTGGTACACAAGCTTCTCTGGTGTGTTTGTCAAGCCCCAGTGGCCCAACGGATAAGGTACTGGCCTCCTAGGCTAGAGATTGCAGGTTCAAATATCTCTAGCTCTCCTCCTTGAAGGTTTTATTCTTCATTATAGCCTTGCTTTGGGAATTACACAGAAAAAATCCCTGTGCAAAGGGACAAGCAACATATCAAGCACCCCAGATGGGATTCAAAGTACACAATCCCTGGCTCGGGAGGCCAGTGTCTTATTCATTAGGCCACTAGAGCTTGATTGGCAAGCCCCAGTGGTCTAATGGATAAAGGCACTGGCCTCCTAAGGCAGGTATTGCAGGTTTGAGTCTTATCTCAGGCCTACCAAGGCCCAATGGATAAGGCACTGGCCTCCTAAGCCATGGATTGTAAGTTTGAGTCCCGTCCCAGGCCTGCTAAGCCCCAGTGGCCCAGTTGAAAAGGCACTGTCCTCCAAAGCCAGGGATTGCAAATTCAAATATCAATGGCTCTCTTCCTTGAAGGTTTTATTTTTCATTCTCACCCTGCTTTAATAATTACACTGAAAAAGTCCCCGTGCAAAGGGACAAGCAGGATATCAAGCACCCCAGATGGGACTCAAACTACACATTCCCTGGCTCAGGAGGCCACTGTCATATCAATTAGGTCACTAAAGCTTGATTGGTAAGCCCCAGTGGTCTAATGGATAAGGCACTGGCCTTCTCGGTCAGGGATTGCGGGTTTGAGTCCCATCTCAGGCCTGGCAAGCCCCAGTGGTCCAATAGATAAGGCACTGGCCTCCTAAACCAGGGCTTGTGAATTCAAATATCTCTAGCTCTCCTCCTTTGAGATTTAATTCTTCATTCTCACCTTGCCTTAGGAATTACACTGAAAAAGTCCCCGTGCAAAGGGACACGCAAGATATCAAGCAACCCCAGATGGGACTCAAGGTACACAATCCCTGGCTCTGGAGGCCAGTGTCTTATCCATTAGGCCACTAGAGCTTGATTGGCAAGCCCCAGTGGTCTAATGGATAAAGGCACTGGCCTCCTAAGGCAGGTATTGCAGGTTTGAGTCCTATCTCAGGCCTGCCAAGGCCCAATGGATAAGGCACTGGCCTCCTAAGCCATGGATTGTAAGTTTGAGTCCCATCCCAGGCCTGCTAAGCCCCAGTGGCCCAGTTGAAAAGACACTGTCCTCCAAAGCCAGGGATTGCAAATTCAAATATCAATGGCTCTCTTCCTTGAAGGTTTTATTTTTCATTCTCACCCTGCTTTAATAATTACACTGAAAAAGTCCCCGTGCAAAGGGACAAGCAGGATATCAAGCACCCCAGATGGGACTCAAACTACACATTCCCTGGCTCAGGAGGCCACTGTCATATCAATTAGGTCACTAAAGCTTGATTGGTAAGCCCCAGTGGTCTAATGGATAAGGCACTGGCCTTCTCAGTCAGGGATTGCAGGTTTGAGTCCCATCTCAGGCCTGTCAAACCCCAGTGTACCAATAGATAAGGCACTGGTCCCCTAAGCCAGTGATTGCAGCTTCAAATATCTCTACCTCTTCTCCTTGAAGGTTTTATTCTTCATTCTCACTTTGCTTTAGGAATTACATGGAAAAAGTCCCCGATGCAAAGGGACAGGCAAGATATAAAGCCCCCCAGATGGGACTCAAGCTATGCAATCCCTGGGTCAGAAGGCCAGTGCCTTGTCCATTAGGCCACTGGAGCTTGATTGGCAAGCCCCAGTGGATTAATGGATAAGGCACTCGCCTCCTAAGCCATGAATTGGGGGCTTGAGTCCCATTTCAGGCCTGCCAAGCCCCAGTGGCCTAATAGATTAAGCACTAGCCTTCCAAGCCAGGGATTTTAGGCTTGAGTCCCATCCGGGGCAAGCCCCAGTGGCTCAATGGATAAGGCACTGGCATCCTAAGACAGGGACTGCGGGTTTAAGTGCCATCTGGGGTGCTTGATATTTTGTTTGTCTCTTTCTGTGTAGCTCCTAAAGCGAGACGAGTATGAAGAATCAAACATCTTTGCTGAGATGAAATTAGCTTATATATTTTTGCTGCCCATGTATACAAAGCTAAGCTGTATTTTAGGTTTCCGTTTCCCTCGGGCTCTGTAGCACTAACACCCTTTATATGGTTCACCTTGAAATGGGCTCCCAGCTGTACAATGTACCCTCAATACAAAAAATATATAAAATCTGTATTAAAGAAGAAATAGTAATGGACCTTAAAAGCATTCTTTGATCCCATCCCCCCCAATCATCGCTCACCGGAGGGTGTGACTCACACAGCTCAATGTTAGTGAATTTGTATAGACTGACTCATTACATCCTGTCTATATAAACCTCTGAAAAGCTTAGGAATTGTTGTGATGTTTCCAGAACTCTTGGCCTTGTGCTGCCTGCCCTGGTCATTGTATGGTTTCCACCACGCAATGTTTGAACGCTTGAGGTAGCCAGGAGTCCCACAATATAGCAATGATCCATCCACCGATACTACAGATTGAAACACATGCCAGGTAGACTTTGTATCTCACATGTACCTAAGAAAGGGCAGTGATAAGCCAATCAGACTTGCACACTTGTTCGATCTGCATTTTGTGAATCCTGGATTAATTATTCAAGCAATTCTCTGCAGATCAGACCAAACTGCATTCAGACAAACTGGAAAAATCACAATTTGACAACAAGGATGAGATCTGTCAAAGAGCTTTTGGGTCATCAGTAGGTAAGTATGCAATACCAGGGTATGCGGGATATCTGTAGCTGCATATTATTTTATTTTTTTGTCAGGAATATAATTGTAGCACCCCGTTACCCCCTGAAAGTGGTTAGGGACCCCCAAGTGGGTTGGTGGGCTAGTAAATCACCTCAAGGTGGAATCTTGGACCTTTAAGCCGGATCTGGCACTCTGTACTAATTGGACTGCAAAACAGCTTCTATTCAGCATATGTAACCTTTGGATGAGCCACCAGAACTCCCTATAGCAGGGATATGCAATTAGCGGACCTCCAGCTGGTGCAAAACTACAAGTCCCATCATGCCTCTGCCTCTGGGTGTCATGCTTGTGGCTATCAGAGTCTTGCTATGCCTCGTGGGACTTGTAGTTCTGCAACAGCTGGAGGTCCGCTAATTGCATATCCCTGCCCAATAATGTTCACGGGCAGTAGCTTCAACCCAGCTCTCCAGGATATCCTTCAGCAGAAGTTTCACCCCTGGTGCTCCAATACAAGTAATCACCTTCCTTTTCCACTTCCCCTGAATGGGCCCTCCAGCAGGAAGCTTCAGGCACCAGACTTGGGTCCCTCTCTTGGGCATACTCCCCCAGGTTGCAGGTCTGGGAGGACAAGAACCTTAGCAGCACATACAGTACTTCCTCACCATGCAAAGTCTGGGAGGCAAGAGAACTGTCTAAGGTCAAATATTTATATTAAGAACTTGCAAAATATCCACCAGCTGTAGCATCTACCCAGCTCTACAGAACACCCTCCAGCACAAGAAGTTTCACTCCTGGTGCTCCAATACAAGTAATCATCTTCCTTCTACTTCCCCTGAACGGACCCTCCAGAAGGAAGCTTCAGGCACCAGGCTTGGACCCCTCCTTCAGCACACCCTCCCTAGGCTGCTGGCCTGGGAGGATAAAAACCTCAGCAGCACATATCTCCTCACCACGCAAGCCTGAGAAGCCAGAGAACTGTCCAGGATCAACTATTTATATTATGAATTACCTGCAATGTCCACCAGCTGTAACATCTACCCAGCCCCCCAGAAAACCCTCCAGCAGAAGAAGTTTCACCCCTGGTTGCCCAATCCAGGTAATCAGCTTCCTACTTGACTTCTGTATTTCCTGGATATCCCCTCCATCAGGACAGCAGGAAGCTCCAGGCTTCTAGACTTAGACTACTACTCAGATCAACTTTACAAACAAAATAAAACAAAGGGTGCAGATGCCTAGTGCATTATCCACAACACTTTAGTAAAGGGTAAAAGTAGTACATACTCACAAAAGCCAAACCAAGGAACAAAAGTATCTGTCATGCGATAGAACTCCTCTGGTTCAAAGGAATGTCATGTAACCAGCTGACATATTTCAGGGGACGTTCCCCCCTTCATCAGAGCAAAAGTCTAATGCTCTGATGAAGGGGTACTGTCCCCCGAAATGCGTCAGTTGGTAATATGACATTCATTTGAACCAGAGGAGTTCCATCCCATAACTTATTGGATCCTCTTACACTATCACCGGGGTCACTCCTCAACAGCAGTAGGAAAAACATTAGGGAAACAGAACTATCAATCCATGCTTAAGCTGACTACAACCTAGGAGCTTTAGATTTAGCCAAGGGACATTCATACTTGGGCCAGGGTCCCTTCACAGTGAGTATTTTGTCAGTGCACAGGCTGTTCACTCTCTCATCAATACTCATGAATACACATTTCCAGTGTACAGACTTATTTTAGGTATTGGCAGATGTTGCAGACATAAATCAGCCTAATATTTTGTTATACGCCACAGGAACTTAACCAGTGACATCCCTGTGGTTGAATTCTCAGACTTGCACACCTGCTGTGGCCATTAGGAAAGGGAACTTGTTCCATCGGATTTTTAATTTCGCATTTATTTAGGAGAATTCAACAGTAGTGGTGGGAAAGCACCAAGGTGGGCAGAAAAAGAATCAGGATCCATATCAGTAACATCATTTATATGTAATATCTGGGTGACTGACACACCACGTGCAGTCCTACACATCGAAGACAAGTACACCTTAAAATGTGAATGTCTCTGCGCCCAAAAGGCAACCAATGATTGCCGTGGTGCAACGGTTAGGGAAAACAACCTAAAAATGCACTAGAACCCAAAACACATCACAGTGACGTAACTATACATCAGGGGTCTCCAAACTTTCTAAACAAAGAGCGAGTTTACCGTCCTTCAGACTTTTGGGGGGGCCAGACTATGAAAAAACACCACTCGGAATAATGTAGATAATGCTCAACCCCTCCCTCTACAAAATAAAATGTGAAAAAATGTATCAAGAATTCTGAAATTGGGTATAGAACCCCAAGTCTTATCATATTTCCTGAGGAAAGGGGGGTGAGGACAAATGTGAGCATAAGAGTACTCCAATTAATGTACAAAAATTCATCTTTCATTGCAAAAATATGTAAAGACACATATCCATTGAGGGCGCATGGGCGCTGCCCCCCTCCATCAGTGCCGCTGCCCTCCCTATCCATACATCCAGCCCCTTTCAGGACGGCGGGTGCATGGATTCTTATGGCGGGGGGGGTGTTTTTTGGAAAAATTGATTAGAACCAGAGGCTCTAATAGGATTGGAAATAGGGTGGGCTCAGGGTGCAAAGCATCTCGTCCGGAGCCCACCCAGGTGTGTTGCAACAGCGAATGAATATTCGCTATTGTAACACTGATCCTCCTCCCGGCCAATCAGGAAGCGGGTCTGATACCTGTCACCCCATTGGCTGAAAGGGCAGGTGATCCTATTGGACACCTAGGAGGAGGGGAGGAGATGCACAGTGGAAGTGAGGAGGAGAAGAAGACACAGGAGCCGCTGCCCCCCACTGCCTGATGTCCGCCGATGCCCCGATCCCCGCCGCTGCCTGATGTCCGCCGTTGCCTGCCGCCTAATGGGGTAAGTGCCGGAGGACCGACTGGCAGACAGCAGGGGGGGGGGGGGGGGCGGATTGAGGCAGTGAGGGGGAGGGGGGGTTTGAGGTGCCGCCTGGGAGGGGGGTTGTTTTACGCCCCCCCCCAACAAAAAAACCACCAGCCACCACTGCACATATCACACAACACATTAAAACATTTTCCAGCCAGCCTGCTCCTATCATCTGGCTTATCGATGCAAGTTTGGATGTCTGGAATCAAGTGGGCCTATCAATCAATCTGAGCACTCCATACACATATACATACTAGTATATACTTAATCACATATTGTTTGAATTAAGGAGGGTGATCACCCCTAAAGCATACTGTATATTGACTACAAAAGAATCCATCAAAAAACGAAGGAGTAATAATCAACCGCATGAAAAAGAAAATTCCATTGGAAAATCATTCATCCATATTTTGCAGGAATGTCCCCAGCTGCAGGCATCACCCCGGTACCGCTTTATAGAGCCAACAGTTGGTTCTCTTGTAATAGCAACCGGAGTGGCTAACTAGCCACTTTCCACGGCTCTTTTGCGCTCTCCCATCCCACCGGGAGACCTTTGCTATCAGCCGGCACTTGCGGCGGCTAGTCGGAGACCCATACAAAGCCAGAATCGCCTTTGATCGGGTCTCCGCTATGGTAACCCGGAAGTGATGACATGACATCACTTCCGGTTTACTGGGATGTCAACGGCGCCATTTTTTGAAAATCAAGAGTATTCTTAAACACCGATCTTAGTGTTTTTAGACCTTATAGACCTCAGATCCCTTCATAAAGAGTAACTGTGACATGCCTATTGCTGTCACAAGGGTTGTTTACATTCCTTGTGACAGCAATAAAAGTGATCAAAAAAATAAATAAAAAACAAAATTTAAAGCCATAGTGTAAAAAAAATATATGAATAATTAAAAAAAAAAAGTAAAGTGCCCCCATCCCTGTGATAGCGCACAAAGGCGAATGCGTGTGTAGGTCCCGCACGCACACAAACAGCTAGCGGCCCACACATGGGAGGTATCGCCGCAAACATCAGATAATGGGCGGTAATTCCAGCACCAGACCTCCTTAGTAAATCTGAAGTGGTAACCTGTAAACATTGCCTACGGTTAGTAAAATTGACTTTGTCACCGTTGCACGGGCGTGCATAATTTAAAAAAAAATGGGTTATGTGTTGTGTTTTTTTTTTGCATTACAATTTTAAAAAAGTGTATATTTTCCCCAAAAATTGCATTTAAAAATACACTGCGCAAATACCGTGTCACATTAGAAAATTGCAAAACCCACCAATTTATTCTCTAGGGCAGTGATGGCGAAACTATGGCATTCCTGAACACTGCATTCTGAGCACAACGCACTCCTGAACCCTGCATTCTGAACACAACACACTCTTTAACCCTGCATTCTGAGCATAATGCACTCCTTAACCCCGCATTCTGAGCATAATGCACTCCTTAACCCCGCATTCTGAGCATAATGCACTCCTTAACCCCGCATTCTGAGCATAATGCACTCCTTAACCCTGTATTCTGAGCTAAGCGCACTCCTGAACCCTGCATTCTGAGCACAGCGCGCTCCTGAACCCTGCATTCTGAGCACAACGTACTCCTGAACCCTGCATTTTGAGCACAACGCACTCCTGAACCCTGCATTCTGAGCACAACGCACTCTTTAACCCTGCATTCTGAGCACAACACACTCCTGATCCCTGCATTCTCAGCAAAACACACTCCTGAACCCTACATTCTGAGCACAATGCACTCCTGAGCCCTGTATTCTGAGCACAGTGCACTCCTGATCCCTGTATTCTGAGTGTAATGCACTCCTGATCCCTGCACTCCTTTAAAAAAGTAAAATAGTTTTTTTGGGCAGAATTTTACGTTTTTGGTCCCTTAGGGCTCATTCAGAGGGATGATCAGTCCCATCCTCTGTACAGAGCCGCTGGTAGGTTTAATTCTGTGTTGGCACTTTGAAATAAATAAGTTGGTCTTGTGTTGCAATTTGGGTATTCAGGCTCAAAAAGGTCACTGCTCTAGGTCCTCTGCATATATATATATATATATAATGTTTGGGGGTTATAAGTAATTTTCTAGCAAAAAAAAAAATATTCTTACATGTAACCAAAAAGTGCCATAAATTCCCTGGTCTTCAAGTGGTTAAAGAAAATGGTGCAAATGCTGGCCTGAATTAGGTGTGGATAGTTTTAAACTGAACTAGCTTCAGAAAAGTGATGTAAATGGTTCATTGAATTCCCCAGATTATGTTATTAACCTATCAGCAGCATGCAAAGTCAGAACTCCCAAGTTGCGTATGCAAGCTATTGGACTGACGGGACAACCAGGAGACTTAGCGAAAAAGTTAGTGATGGCAGCCTCCATATTTCCTTGAGTTTAGGTTTCCTCTAATGCAGGTTGATATGACTCAGGGTTTGGTATACTGTTAATTTCCTTTCTCAGATCACAGTGAAGTGTAAGGAAGTGCAGGATGCGTCAAAGTAAGCCGCCCTTCAAATGGTGACAGTTTGAAAACTCTGCGCCAGTCCGATTCCCTGTCGCCTTGCCGACATTACACTGGCAGTTCAATTAAGTACAGACCAAGCAATAAACACTGGATGATACGGGATGTTTTGGCTTCAGCCTCAGAAACAATGTATAATGAGAACATTAAAAGTACGTATTATAAACTCTGATGTCAGTCTGTGCTGGGTGATTCATATTACTCAGCTCTTCCAATATATTAAAACATTAAAACGTTAAAGGAAAATTCCACTATCGCAAAAAAATGTGTTACAGCATATTGATACATACCGCTTGTCATTTAAAATGGACCTGAACTATAAAAACAAAATGGGATTTGATATGTTATGGGCAACATTTAGATCACATGTGTCAAACACAAGGCCGGCAGGATGAATCCGGCCCGCCAGGCCATTTCATGTTGCCCTCGCACCTCTCCTGCAGCTGCGGCACCTCCCTCGTCTTCACCCACACCTTATCCCAGCAGTTGGCAACAGAAAGGAGGACAGAACTCATCCTACAGATCCTGCACTTCTCTGTGCAGCCATGGAAGGGCTTGTCTCTGCCCCCTGTATCAGCAGTCGGCAGCAGAGAGGAGGACAGAACTCCTCCACCAGATTCTGCACTTATCTGTGCAGCCATGAAGGGGCTTGCCTCTGCCCCCCCCGTCTCAGCAGTCGGCAGCAGAGAGGAGGACAGGACTCCTCTACCAGATCCTGCACTTCTCTGTGCAGCCATGAAGGGGCTTGTCTCTCCCCCCCCCCCCCGGCAGTCCGCAGCAGCAAGGAGGACATAACTCCTCCACTAGATCTCCAGGGCTTTGCAAACCAAAAGACTGGCCAAACAGAGTCATTGTCCAGTCAGGTGCCCCCCAGAAAATAGGCAGTGTGAAAATGTGGTCTCCTCCATTTGGCTACCGCAGTGTGAACCACAAGGCTATCTAAACAGTATTACAAATCTGTTGGCACGTAAAACAGCATACATTCTATATATCAGGTGTGGGAGTGGGGGGTTAGCTCAATGGGGATCACCATCCCTGGGAATAAAAAGGTAGACCAAATGGCAGGTTTTTCTTAAAAGCTGACTTGTAGACAGTTTTCTTTAAAAGGTTGCATGAAAAATCAAACAAAAAAAAAATGCTTGCCATCCAGGCTCTTATTAAACATTTTTCAAGTTCCTAACTCAGCGGTGAAGGGCTTCTCCCAGTCACCCACAAAACAAAGATAATGCAAACCTTTTTGTTTCAGACACAAAGTAAAACTTTAGGTCAGCAGCTCTCTCAGGTTTTGGCTTCCTGAGTCCCAGGCCAAGAGCAAACCTTTGCTCTTCTCCTGCTTATTTATACCACCTGTTGGTGGACACCAGTGGACCACAAAATCTGGTCCGGAAACCAACCCTGCTAAGGTGGCTGGTAAGACCTGGACCGGATTTTCCCTTAGTTCACTGCAAATGAACGCATACAAGGCGACACATATCGTCCATTGATCACCTCGCCTTTCATAATGTCACACAGGGCTCAAAAAGCCCTGAGCTACTAACGAGAGTTGCTCACCACAAGTCGCCCCACCTAACCTTGCCCCACCCCTAATTCTGCCCCTAAACATGCCCAATTAACTCATGGCATTGCACTGTTAAATGTTTTATGCAGAATTAAGTTACCAAAATAAATATTAACAACAATTACTTTATCAATATTAACATAAAGCTTATCATTGCCCATGGGTGTGGTCTATCAGTGCCCATCAGTGCAGCCTCTTCAATGCCCATCAGTGCAGCCTCACCAGTGCCCATCAGTGATCATTAGTGTAGCCTCATCAGTGCCTTCCAGTGTAGCCTATCAGTGCCCATTAGTGCAGCGTCTTCATTGCCCATCAATGCAGCCTCATCAGTGCTCATGGGTATAGCCTCATCAGTGCCCTTCAGTGCAGCCACATCAGTGCCCTTCAGTGCAGCCTCTTCAATGCCCATCAGTGCAGCCTCATCAGTGCCCATCAGTGCAGCCTCATCAGTGCCCATCAGTGCATCCTCATCAATGTCCATCAGTGCAGCCTTATCAGTGCAGTCTATCACAGTACATACAGTGTATATATAAGCATTTTAAGAGGGTATGTAGCTGTTTGCCTGGCTATACCACTTGTTGGGTTATTCAATAATACCCTAGGGGTTAACTCTGCCATGGACCACTGTATCACTATAAAACTTCAAGTAAAAAGAATACAGGAGGCTATGGAATAAGAGCAAACCTAACAATTGAGAAGGTTGTTAATCATTTCCAACAGAATCAGATGACTTGTCCCTCCGTGTTTATTATACCAAATACACAAAATAAGTCTTTGTAGGAAGCCCATGTAGTTTTCTGAGATGTTATATATGTTTATTATAATAATTTATATATAATTATTTATTATATATCCTTTTATTAAATTTTTAAAGGTTTTTCAGTCAGCTTTGCAATTCTTCTACCCAGTTCGAGAAAAAAAAAAAAACAAAGCCTTTTGTAAACATTAAGACCTTTCACAATTAGGCGATATCTGAAAACAAAAAAAATGTTTATATAAATGTCTTGAAATGTCTTTTTTTCCACCGGTTGTTCGGACGGGTTTTCTTCCCTGTCTTAACTAACTATCATCTCTTTTTTCTTTATTTTTTTATATATATTATTTATTAATATATATTTAATAATATTATTTGTATATATTGTAGAGTCTTTTGATGTACCCGAAGGATGTTTCTGAATAAAACACATAAACCATATTATTTGT
>BLSH010028401.1:785016-797766 GCA_018402905.1 Glandirana rugosa
TTCTCTGTCCAAGATATCGGGTACCTCTCCAAGATATCGGGTACCTCTCGGGCTATAGAGCCTCTCCATGGGCTATAGATCCTCTCCATGGGCTATAGAGCCTCTCCATGGGCTATAGAACCTCTCCATGGGCTATAGAACCTCTCCATGGGCTATAGATCCTCTCCATGGGCTATAGAGCCTCTCCATGGGCTATAGAGCCTCTCCATGGACTATAGAGCCTCTCCATGGGCTATAGAACCTCTCCATGGGCTATAGAGCCTCTCCATGGGTTATAGAGCCTCTCCATGGGCTATAGATCCTCTCCATGGGCTATAGATCCTCTCCATGGGCTACAGATCATCTCTATGCACTATAGATCCTCTCCATGGACTATAGATCCTCTCCATGGGTTATAAATCCTCTCCATAGGCTATAAATCATCTCCATGAGCTATACATCCTCTCCATGGGCTATAGAGCCTCTCCATGGGCTATAGATCCTCTCCATGGGCTATAGAGCCCCTCCATGGGCTATGGATCCTCTCCATGGCCTATAGATCCTCTCCATGGGCTATAGATCCTCCTGTAGAATAATGAGCCAACAGGGTGTGATGGCGGGGACAGTAATTAAAGTATATCACTAGACAATTGTTTTTTTCTTCCGTAGTATCGTCCACTGTACTGTAGGGATTGGATGGAAGGGAGTGGTGTGTTCCAGCTAAAGAGATTCACCCTCTCCATGGGCTATAGATCTTCTCCATGGGCTATAAATCCTCTCCATGGACTATAAAGCCTCTCCATGGGCTATATAACCTCTCCATGGGCTATAGAGCCTCTCCATGGGCTATAGAGCCTCTCCATGGGCTATAGATCCTCTCCATGGGCTATAGAGCCTCTCCATGGGCTATAGAACCTCTCCATGGGCTATAGAACCTCTCCATGGGCTATAGATCCTCTCCATGGACTATAGAGCCTCTCCATGGGCTATAGATCCTCTCCATGGGTTTTAGATCCTCTCCATAGGCTATAGATCCTCTCCATGGGCTATAGATCCTCTTCATGGGTTATAGATCCTCTCCATGGGCTATAGATCCTCTCCATGGGCTATAGATCCTCCTGTAGAATAATGAGCCAACAGGATGTGATGGCGGGGGCAGTAATTAAAGTGTAGTAGTATCATCTACTGTACTGAAGGGATTGGATGGAAGGGAGTGGTGTGTCCCTGCTAAAGAGATTCACCCTCTCCATGGGCTATAGATCATCTCCATGGGCTATAGATCCTCTCCATTGACTATAGAGCCTTTCCATGGGCTATAGAACCTCTCCATGGGCTATAGAGCCTCTCCATGGGCTATAGATCCTCTCCATGGGCTATAGAACCTCTCCATGTGCTATAGAACCTCTCCATGGGCTATAGATCCTCTCCATGGGCTATAGATCCTCCTGTAGAATGATGAGCCAACAGGATGTGATGACGGGGACAGTAATTAAATTATATCACTGGACAATTGTTTTGTTCTTCTGTAGTATCGTCCACTGTACTGTACGGATTGGATGGAATTGAGTGGTGTGTCCCCGCTAAAGAGATTCAACCTCTCTACTGCAAGTGGGTAGTATGGTAAAGGGTAACTCTGGTCAGGGGTCAAACTGGAGACCCTCCAGCTGTTGCAGAACTACAAGTCCCATGAGGCAATGCAAGGTTGACAGTTACAAGCATGACTCCCACAGGCAGAGGCATGTTGGGACTTGTAGTTCCGCAACAGCTGGAGGGCCACCAGTTTGACACCATGAACTGAGGATATTTCTAATCATTTCCCTAACTGGTCATAGACAGTGCAAAAAAAAAAATGAAAATAAAAAAACGAGTTTCCAACTTTCCCTCGCTCTATTAAAAATAAATAATTGAATAAATAAAAAACAAGTTACAGATAAGGTTTAAGAAATATGTAAGAAAAGTAGCAAGTTTGTTGATGCTATATTGTCATTTGCATGGACCATATAATTTCTGCAACATTATTATTATATATTTATTATTTACACGTCTGTTACTCCGCAATTCAACAGTCAGAAAAACTGTTGATTTAGCATATTTCAAATTAGGCTTTTCTTTTACATCATGCATGAATAGATAAATTTAAAAAATATAAATATATATAGACACACGCGTATTGGGACGCCTGCCTTTACATACATGATCTTTAATGGCATCCCAGTCTTAGTCCGTAGGGTTCAATATTGAGTTGGCCCACCCTTTGCAGCTATAACAGCTTCAACTCTTCTGGGAAGGCTGTCCACAAGGTTTAGGAGTGTCTATGGGAATGTTTGACCATTCTTCCAGAAGCACATTTGTGAGGTCAGGCACTGATGCTGGATGAGAAGGCCTGGCTCACAGTCTCCGCTCTAATTCATCCCAAAGGTGTTCTCTCGGGTAGAGGTCAGGACCAGTAAACTTCTTCCACCCCAAACTCGCTCATCCATGTCTTTATGGACCTTGCTTTGTGCAGTGGTGTGCAGTCATGTTGGAACAGGAAGGGGCCATCCCCAAACCTTTCCCACAAAGTTGGGAGCATGAAATTTTCCAAAATGTCTTGGTATGCTGACTCCTTAAGAGTTCCCTTCACTGGAACTAAGGGGCCAAGCCCAACCCCAAAAAAAAACAAACCCACACCATAATCCCCCTCCACCAAATGATTTGGACCAGTGCACAAAGCAAGGTCCATAAAGACATAGATGAGTGGGTTTGGGGTGGAGGAACTTGGCTGGTCTGCACAGAGTCCTGATCTTGGGGGGTGTCCCAATACTTTTGACAATATACAATATAGTGTGTGTGTGTGCGCATGCACATATATATATGTGTATATATATATATACAGTATCTCACAAAAGTGAGTACACCCCTCACATTTATGTAAATATTTTATTCTATCTTTTCATGTGACAACACTGAAGAAATGACACTTTGCTACAATGTAAAGTAGTGAGTGTACAGCTTGTATAACAGTGTAAATTTGCTGTCCCCTCAAAATAACTCAACACAAAGCCATTAATGTCTAAACTGCTGGCAACAAAAGTGAGTAAAAGTGAAAATGTCCAAATCGGGCCCAAAGTGTCATTATTTTGTGTGGCCACCATTATTTTCCAGCACTGCCTTAACCCTCTTGGGCAGTGGTTCTCAACTCCGGTCCTCGGGACCCACTAAGGGGCGGTTCACACTGCAGTGGGGCGGAGCGGCGCGACTTCGCGGCCCGTTCACATCTAGGCGAATTGTCAGGCGACTTGAGTCGCCTGACAATTCGCCTCAATGCTGTGCAAATCGCATTAGAAAAATGGTCCCTGCACTATTTTCAGGGCGATCTCAGGCGGCTTGCATTGACTTCTATGATAGAAGTCTCCTAGCAAGCCGCTTTGAGATCACCTGGAGCGCCCCATCGTGCCGCTCCGCCTCGCTACAGTGTGAACCGGCCCTAAGAGGCCAGATTTTAAGTATTATCTTGGGGGAGATGCAGACTAGAACACGGCAATCACTGAGCAGCAAATGATATCACCTGTGATGTATTTCAGTTATCCTGCAAACCTGGCCTGTTGGTGGGTCCTGCGGACCGGAGTTGAGTACCACTGCTCTTGGGCATGGAGTTCACCAGAGCTTCACAGGTTGCCACTGGAGTTCTCTTCCCCTCCTCCATGAGGACATCACGGAGCTGGTGGATGTTAGAGACCTTGCACTCCTCCACTTTCCATATGAGGATGCCCCACAGATGCTCAATAGGGTTTAGGTCTGTGGGCATGCTTGGCCAGACCATCACCTTTACCCACAGCTTCTTTAATCAAAATGAAAATCAAATCATCATCTATGGACTCCCTTCGTGTGCCCTCCTCTACGTCCAACAGAGGTGTTTTTGAGTATAGGAAAGCAGATTTTCTTGTTTGGAGGGCACCAGCTGCTTGATGTGCTACATAAAATTCATAAATAATATTCAACATTTACCTATTAGAAAATACATTTCAAAAATACCCGACTTTACTACTGCATAAAATAAGTAATAAAAAATAAATGAAAAAATAAAATATATTATTCTTTCCAAAAATAATAATAAAAAAAAAAAAAAAAGCAATATCGGCTTTCACTTTCTTAAAAAATAGGAGCATTTAACGGCAAGCGTGACATTCCAGAAGGTAAAAGCCTCGCCATACTGCATGTACTATGATGTAAAAAAAATAAATAAAAAAAATGACCGTGGTGTAGCAATTTTTTTTTTTTTAAAGACAGCTAGCGATATTTTTTAACAAAAGCAGCCCATTCATGCATTGAAACGTCCTTGCCAGCATTAAGGCCCATTTAAACAACTCGTTAGCGTATTTCTAGGTCTAAAGAAATTTCGCTGACCGTTCCCTGAAACATTCAGGTATTTTTTTGTGTGCATATAATTCCGAAATTATTTAGTAATTACCAGTCGCCGCTGTAACACTTCGGCTAATGGCAGCGACGATTCCATTTTCAACAAAACAAAACAGCAAGCAATCCTGAATCATCTCTCTCCATTTATAGGAGCGATTCTCCGATAATTGCTAGAGCAGGTAAATGTGTGAGAGGAACGGAAGGATGGGAAAGGACATATGCAGTGGTGGTGCCATACTGTATGTATATCTATTTATCTATACTGTATATATATATATATATATATATATATATATACCCATATAACACAGTGTTGTGTACATTCCATGGAAATTGTTGGCTTTTTCAGCATATCTGAATAGGAAGACGCTAAGGCTGCATTCAAACAGTGCCCAGAAAGGTGGTGTAGTTAAAAAACACAATAAAAACGTGTCCTTTCATTAATTTATTTAACAAAAATACCAATCAGCAAAGCAACTCCGAGCCATAACATTTCCACCGCCGTGCTTCACAGTTGGTATGACGTTCTTCTCCTGAAATGCTGTCTTTGGTTTGCGGCAAACATGTCTACTGTAACTGTGACCACAACTCCACCTTTGATCTAGCAGTCCACAATATGCACATTGTCCCAGAAGACCTGGTCTTTGCCTGCACTATATTGTCAAAAGTATTGGGACACCTGCCTTTCCACGCACATGAACTTTAATGGCATCCCAGTCTTAGTCCGTAGGGTTCAATATTGAGTTGGCCCACCCTTTGCAGCTATAACCGCTTCAACTCTTCTGGGAAGGCTGTCTACACGGTTTAGGAGTGTGTCTATGGCAGGGATATGCAATTAGCAGACCTCCAGCTGTTGCAAAACTACAATTCCCATCATGCCTCTGCCTCTGGATATCATGCTTGTGGCTGTCAGAGTCTTGCTATGCCTCATGGGAATTGTAGTTCTGCAACAGCTGGAGGTCCGCTAATTGCATATCCCTGGTCTATGGGAATGTTTGACCATTCTTCCAGAAGCACATTTGTGAGGTTAGGCACTGATGTTGGATAAGAAGGCCTGGCTCACAGTCTCCCCTCTAATTCATAGCAAAGGTGTTCTATGGGGTTGAGGTCAGGCCAGTCAAGTTCCTCCAGCCTAAACTCGCTCATCCATGTCTTTATGGACCTTGCTTTGTGCACTGGTTCAAATCATTTGGTGGAGGGGGGATTATGGTGTGGGGTTGTTTTTCAGGGGTTGGGCTTGGTCCTTTAGTTCCAGTCAAGGGAACTCTTAAGGTATCAGCATACCAAGACATTTTGGACAATTTCATGCTCCCAGCTTTGTGGGAAGAGTTTGGGGATGGCCCCTTCCTGTTCCAGCATGACTGCACCAGTGTACAAAGCAAGGTCCATAATGACATCCCTTGCTAGTATCTTCTACCTAGCTTCTTCCAGGTTCTGGTCTTCAGCCATATTCATTGGCCAGCGCCGGAGGGCGCCACTTGATGCTTTAAATTGGTGCAATCTCTTTCTGATTGTACATGCAAGCACTTTGACACTAACTGTTGCAAGAATTACCTGCAGATCTCACACTAAAATTGTGGGGTTCTTGGAGAATTCTTTGAGCATCAAACAATCAGCTCTTGAGTTGAGTTTATTGAGCCAGACAGTCCTGGAAAGTCTACACCACGTGTAAATTATTTTCCCTACAGTAGAATTATTGATTCCAAATGATTTGGCAAACTTTTTAAATCCCTTGCCAGACTCAAAGACCTCCACTACCTTCTTTCTGAGGTCCTATTGATTTTTGTATGATAGCGCTGCACATGTCAATAGCAAAAAGAACACCAGACTCTAGAGGTTGACCTAAGACAGGTTCCACCTTCATATTCCCTATAGAGATTGTAATCATTGGCACTAAATTTGGCACACCGGATTCAGGTGTTGAGGTGGAAGGTTGGTGCTGTGGCTTGGGGTTGAAAGGTGAATGGCACAGAGGTAGTGTAATGACATATGTTGGGGTTGGGTGGGTAGAAGGGAAGTTCTGGAGGGGGTAAAAGCAGGGCCGGCTACACCACTAGGCGGAGAAGGCGGCCGACTAGGGCACCTGGCCACTGTTGATCTGTCACTGGCTGCTCTGCATTGATTCATGTAAAACCCGACACTGTCTGGCTGAGATAATGATTGTATTATCACATGCCATTTGCAAATGTATATAGAAATAGTGACTGATCTGCCAAATGCCCCCATCTGTCCCCACCCCCCCTGTGAGGCAGTATTTGATGGGCACAGGTGAAGCTGTATTTGATGGGCACAGGTGAAGCTGTATTTGATGGGCACAGGTGAGGCTGTATTTGATGGGCACAAGTGAGGCTGTATTGATTGGCGCTGGTAAAGCTGTATTTGAAGGGTGCTGATCAGGCTGCATTTGATTGGCGCTGATGGACATGGAAAAGACGGTGGGGTCAGGGGTGGAGCCAGGGGGCGGCAAAATGAGGTTTCGCCTAAGGTAGGGATATGTAATTAGCGGACCTCCAGCTGTTACAAAACTACAAGTCCCATCATGCCTCTGCCTCTGGGTGTCATGCTTGTGGCTGTCAGAGTCTTCCTATGCCTCATGGGATTTGTAGTTCTGCAACATCTGGAGGTCCGCTAATTGCATATCCCTGCCCTAGGGTGTCAAAAATCCTTGCACCAGCCCTGGGTAAAAGGTGGGTTGAATGTAGACACAGTATGAGGAGGGGTTTGACTTCAGAGGTGATGTGAACTCGGAGGTAAGGTAGTTGGTAGAGAGGCACAGTAACCAAGGAGAGTGCTGGGTTGGGTTGGGTTGGGGGTGCTGTGACTATGGAAGAGAAGGTGAGGTAGTATGGGGGGGGGGGGATTTAAGGCAGGAAGGAGTCACTGTGACTACGAGAGGAGGTTGACTGCAATGAAAGAGGGTTGGAGGGAGGTGTTGTCAGCAGAGCACCTCACCAAATGTTGCCATTAGCAACTCCTGACACTAAGAGCTCTTATTCTGGATCCAACGCTGCTGATCCCATTTCTCACACAGGATGCCAACGAAGCCACCACTCTGCCCTAGGGCAATTAATGCCACTGAGCTCGTCCCTGTCCCATTTGCTTCGATATCACTCCCTGCACTGTGACTGAAGTGTAGGATAGGGGTTCAGTGTTTTGCAGCTGTTATGTTTGTGGGGCCGGTGACACTGTGCTGCAAGCTGCCTGAACTGAGGTGTAGTGACAGAATTACAGAGCTGTCAGCGCACCTCCGCCAGGAGGAGACTCCAGCAGCTAAATGTCTATGGGCACATAGAACTCCCCCTTCCACAATGTAGCAGCACAGCCAGCTGCAGGATGACAGAGGGCTCTGTGGTTTGACCAGTGGCACGGATTAAAATTGCGAAAGAGGTTGGTAGACTTGCTGGAATCCTTTGCGAGGAAAGGGATGGGCAGCGTTGGGTTAAGGGTGAGGAGCACTGGTACCGGGTTCAGCTTGTGCTGCTGGTAAAATACAGGAATGTAATGGGGCCCCTCCTTCAAATATGAAAACACTGTGCCCAGGGCACATGTCCCTCCTGCCCCCCTCCATTCTCCTGGCCCTGTCATCAAATATTATTTTAATGAAAGCTGCAAATTAAAAATTGGGGGGAAAAAAAAGGAAATAGGTTTAAAAGAGCAGTATGCCAAAGCTTTCTTAGCCATACTTATCTTCAAAATCACAGGAGTGCCCTTACTTCCTAGAGTGACCCAGAATTGATGGCTGCCAATGGCTGACATTACAGAGTCAGTCCGGGCTCTACAAGGAGGCGGTTCCCTCTGCAGGTCAGGCATCTGTTTGGATCCTGTTTTTAATGTTGGAATCCACCCCCCCCCTCCCCCAATGCCGGACCGGCCGCATGCTACTGAGAGCCTGAGACAACCGCTCCCACCCCCTCTGAAACCACCTGATTGGGTACACCTGTTCAATTGCTCGGTAACACAAATTGCTAATCAGCCAATCACATGGCAGCGACTCAATGCATTTAGGCATCTAGATGTGGTGAAGACAACTTGCTGAAGTTTAAACTGAGCACCAGAATGGGGAAGAAAGGGGATTTATGTGACTTTGACTGTGGCATGGTTGTTGGTGCCAGACGGGCTGGTCTAAGCAATTAGAAAACTGCTGATCTACTGGGATTTTCACACACAACCATCTCTAGGGTTTACAGAGAATGGTCTGAAAAAGAGAAAATATCCAGTAAGCGGCGGTTGCATGGACCAAATTGCCTCGTTGATGTCAACGGAGAATGGGCAGACTGGTTCGAGATGATAGAAAAGCAACAGTAACTCAAATAACCACTCATTATACCCAAGGTATGCAGAATACCATCTCTGAATGCACAACACATCCAACCTTGAAGCAGTTGGGCTACAGCAGCAGAAGACCACACCGGGTGCCACTCCTGTCAGCTAAGAACAGGAAACTGAGGCTACAATTGGCACAGGATCACCAACATTGGGCAATAAAGGATTAGAAAAATGCTGTTTTTGAGTGCTGAGAGAATTTAATAGTAATTCAAGGCGTGTTTATCACTGAAGTCTGGTAAATGTGTATTTCTCACAGACGAGTTGGTGGTGGAGCCTTATTGTTCATTTTAAGCGCACACTTCTTTTGCACGCGGTGGATGGACTTTTCTATGAAGATTGACTGAAGATTTTTTGAATATCTATAGGCTGTGGATGAATTTGTTTTTTTGTATAGTTATGTGGATTGATTTCTGAATCTATAATCATGTTTATTGCATCTTGAGGTACTGCCATAACCTTTTTTTACAAACCTTTATCACATTAGAAAAACTTTGCCTGGTCTGATGATTCTGGATTTCAGCTGCGACATTCAGACGGTGGGGTCAGAATTTGGCGCATGGATCCATCCTGCCTTGTATCACCGATTCAGGAGGGTGGTGGTGGTCTAATGGTGTGGGTGAGATTTTCTTGGGCCCCTTAGTACCAATTGAGCATCGTTTAAATGCCACGGCCTACCTGGGTATGGTTGCTGACCATGTCCACCCCTTTATGACTGCAGTGTCCCCATCTTCTGATGGCTCCTTCCAGCAGGATAATGCACCATGTCACAAAGCTCCAATCATCCTCACCACTGGACAATGAGGTCACTGCACTCCAATGGCCTCCACACTCCTCACATCTCATCCAATAGAGCACCTTTGGGATGTGGTGGAACGGGAGATCGGCATAATGGATGTGCAGCCGACAAATCTGCAGCAACCGTGTGAGGCCATCATGTCACTATGGAGCAAAATCTCTGAGGAACGTTTCCAACAGCTTGTTGTACAGTATATCACAAACGTTAGTACACCCCTCACATTTTTGTAAATATTTTATTCTATCTTTTCATGTGACAACACTGAAGAAATGACACTTTGCTACAATGTAAAGTAGTGAGTGTACAGCTTGTATAACAGTGTAAATTTGCTGTCCCCTCAAAATAACTCAACACACAGCCATTAATGTCTAAACCGCTGGCAACAAAAGTGAGTACACCCCTAAGTGAAAATGTCCAAATTGGGCCCAATTAGCCATTTTCCCTCCCCGGTGCCATGGGACTCGTTACAAACTCTCAGGTGTGAATGGGGAGCAGGTGTGTTAAATTTGGTGTTATCGCTCTAACTCTCTCATACGGGTCACTGGAAGTTCAACATGGCAAAGAACTCTCTGAGGATCTTAAATAAATAATTGTCGCTCTACATAAAGATGGCCTGGGCTATAAGAAGATTGCCAAGACCCTGAAACTGAGCTGCAGCACGGTGGCCAAGACCATACAGCGGTTTTACAGGACAGGTTCCTCTCAGAACAGAGCCTCACAATGGTCGACCAAAGAAGTTGAGTGCCGTGCTCAGCGTCATATCCAGAGGTTGTCTTTGGAAATAGACGTATGAGTGCTGCCAGCATTGCTGCAGAGGTTGAAGGGGTGGGGGGTCAGCCTGTCAGTGCTCAGACCATACGCTGCACACTGCATCAAATTGGTCTGCATGGCTGTCATCCCAGAAGGAAGCCTCTTCTAAAGATGATGCACAAGAAAGCCTGCAAACAGTTTGCTGAAGACAAGCAGACTAAGGGCATGGATTACTGGAACCATGTCCTGTGGTCTGATGAGACCAAGATAAACTTATTTGGTTCAGATGGTGTCAAGCGTCTGTGGCGGCAACCAGGTGAGGAGTATAAAGACAAGTGTGTCTTGCCTACAATCAAGCATGGTGGTGGGAGTGTCATGGTCTGGAGCTGCATGAGTGCTGCCAGCACTGGGGAGCTACAGTTCATTGAGGAAACCATGAATGCCAACATGTACTGTGACATACTGAAGCAGAGCATGATCCCCTCCCTTCAGAGACTGGGCAGTATTCCAACATAACGACCCCAAACACACCTCCAAGAGGACCACTGCCTTGCTAAAGAAGCTGAGGGTAAAGGTGATGGACTGACCAAGTATCTCCAGACCTCAACCCTATTGATCATCTGTGGGGCTCCTCAAATGGAGGGTGGAGGAGTGCAAGGTCTCTAACATCCACCAGCACTTCTCCTTTAACTTTATATAGCTTGTATGAGATTGCAGTGATAGGGATAACATCTATTTTAAGTAAAGTACAGAAGAGAGAATAGTGGAGAGAATAGTGGAGTGCAACTGTTGGGCATTTAAAGGAAAGCAGTGTGTATTTGGCGGGTACACACTATTATCACAGTAATATAATAATCATTAACCAGGGCACCAGCACACAGCAATATATCACATGCTCAGTTAATTAAGGGCATGAGAAAAAAAAAAAAAAATGAGTGAAATGAAATGAAAATGACACATAGGCATTATCTATAAAGTAACAAACACAAATGACTATTATGCATGCAATATCTGTTAATTTCTCTACGTAATGTAAATGTAAAGGTATTTCACCCGAGGATGCAGCTTTGTGAATGTATGGATGTATTTCATATCACTTTGCATTATACCGCTATGTACAAAGATAACGACGGTCGCACAAACCCTTTCATGCAATTCAAAAGTTCTAGAAAAGCAGGAGACGGTAGAAAATGATTGATCCAATTTCTAGATAATAAATGAAACACAAAACTGCATCGGCCATTTTGTAGATATCTATATATTTTGCAATACGGATTTAGGAGAGTGCAGTTGTAACTTTTTCTTTCAAAACTTTGGGGTGCATTTAACCCACTTGCCGAGCAGCCCGCGTCATTGCACTGCGGCAGGTCGGCTCGTGCCCGAGGATCGCCGTAGCTCTACGTCGGCACGGGAACGGGCTTCTGTGGGCGCGCGCTCTCCCAATGGCCAGCGGGGGGAGCCAATCAGTGAGTCGATGTCCGCCAGGCCACCCGCAGTGACAGAACGAGGATCTGCCTGTGTAAACAAAGCAGAACTCCGTTCTGACAGGGGAGATCACACAGATCCTGTCTTTCAGCTATAGGAAGACGGATTCCCCAGTCACACATCCCCCATACAGTTAGTAACACACCTCCCAGGGAACACATTTAACCCCTTGATGGCCCCTGATGGTAACCCCTTCCCTGCCAGTGTCATTAGTACAGTGACAGTGCATATTTTTTAGCACCGATTACTGTAATAATGTCACCGGTTTCCAAAAAAGTGTCAAAAATGTCAGTTCGATGTCCGATCTGTCTGCCGCAATGTCGCAGTCCCTCTAAAAATCGCTGATTGCCGCCATTACTAGTAAAAAAAAAAAAAAAAATAGTAAAAGTGCCATAAATCTATCCCCTATTTTGTAGGGCGATAACTTTTGCTTATATATACGCTTATTGCGGTTTTCTTTACCAAAAATATGTACAAGAATACATATCGGCCTAAACTGAGGAAGAAATTTGTTTTTTTTTATGGATATGTGTTATAGCAAAAAGTAAAAAATATTGTTTTTTTTTTCAAAATTGTCGCACATTTTTGTTTATAGCGGAAAAAAAAAAAAAAAAAATCGGCAGAGGTGATCAAATACCACCAAAAGAAAGCTCTATTTGTGGGGGAAAAAAGGACATAAATTTTGTTTGGGTACAACGTCGCACGACCGCGCAATTGTCAGTTAAAGCGAATCGCAAAAATGGCCTGGTCAGGAAGGGGGGTAAATCCTTCCGGGGCTAAGGTGGCTAAAAAAAAAATGCATAGCTGCTTTTTAATCACAACTGCATGTAATTTCACCCTGCGCAAATTGGGAAACTCCAAATGCTCTCTATATGCTATGGTCCTCCAAGGTCATGGAGGCAATCAGGGACAATCTAGTCTCTCATTGCATCTGTGCATCGCCGGCTCCACCACTGGATCGTTTCCGGTAAAAAAGGTAAACCTGAGAAACACTCTCTGATCTAACAGGGACTAAC
>BLSH010028401.1:797776-814094 GCA_018402905.1 Glandirana rugosa
AGTGTCGGGGGGGGGGGGCGTCTACTCCTGCCACTTTGGAAAGCAATGGCCTCTCTATATGCTCTGGTCCTCCAAGGTCATGGAGGCAATCAGGGACAATCTAGTCTCTCATTGCATCTGTGCGTCGCCGGCTCCACCACTGGATCGTTTCCAGTAAAAAAGGTAAACCTGAGAAACACCGGTGAGTGTCAGGGGGGGGGCGTCTACTCCTGCCACTTCGGAAAGCAATCAAGTGGCTAATGAGCCGCTCAAACCGCTTTCATAAAAAAAAAAGATACCAGGGTTATGGCTGATAGCTTCAGCAATAACTCTGGTAAACCACTTGCAGACCTCACTGTATACAGTGGAACCCCGGATTAGGAGCATAACCCGTTCCAGGAGAATGCTTATAATCCAAAGCACTCGTATATCAAAGCAAGTTTCTCCATAGGAAACAATGGAAACTCAGATAATTCGTTCCACAGTGACTGCTTGTCTATGCAGTACTGTATGCGGGGGCGCTGGGGTATGCAATACCGTATTTGGCCAGAGGTGGCGGGGCTCTGGTGAGGTTCAGAGACGCTCGGAAACATTCGGAGACGCTCGGGAACTGAGTATTTCCGAATGTTTCCGAGCGTCTGCGAGCCTCACCAGCGCCCCGGCACCTCTGGCCAAATACGGTATTGCATACATAGAGGCTTGAATCCTCCTCGTCTTGTGAGACAGAGCTCACAAACCGAGTCAGGATTTAAAAAAAAAAAAAGTCTCGTATTGCGAAACGCTCGCATACCGCGTTACTCGCAATCCGAGGTTCCACTGTATATACGTATTGCGGTCGGCAAGTGGTTAAACATTATTCATTAAAAAAAAAAAGTGAAAATACCGCAAAGTGGCCACTAGATGGATCTGAGGAGCATATTAATTTCCTCTGATACTGAGCACCATCTAGTAGCTATAATTAGTATTTTACCTATTTATAAGTTTGTTTTTTTTGTTTTGTTTTTTAAGAATAACATTCAATGTGCAGAGAATATATTCCAAATTCAGAGGTATGGGAGGGATGTACAGACAGCAGATGGAGAGTCTGCAGGATCCTGCCATTGCACCCCACAATCTGCTGATCATGGGTGCAATGCTTTATATGCTGCTGTGTTAAAAAGTAATAAATGCACTTTTTTTTTTTTACTTGCGAAAAGATGTGCATTTATTATTATTATTATCTTTATTTATTTTTTTTTTAAAAAGATGAATTTATCCTTTAATGGGTTCTCTCAGCTGGCATGCAGAATTGAGTGTTTGGGATTTTTTTTCCTCTTTGTATTTGATAAATCTTTTCATTGAAATAATCAAGAGAAATCTATTTTGTAAATAGATTTTGACAAGTTGTAAAGACATGTAATTAATTTTCACCTGTATCTTTTAGCAAAAAAAATACTTCTGTATAAACACAATGTAATTCTGTACTCTCAAAGAAATGAAGGCAGAGAAGGAATATTATAACGCATGAAAAAAAAAAAAAAAGTTCTTCCTGTTCTCAGACTTACAGATTGAAAGATCTATAGATATACTATATTGTCAAAAGTATTGGGACACTTGCCTTTACACGCACATGAACTTTAATGGCATCCCAGTCCCAACTATAACAGCTTCAACTCTTCTGGGAAGGCTGTCCACAAGGTTTAGAAGTGTGTCTATGGGAATGTTTGACCATTTTTCCAGAACGGCGTTTGTGAGGAGGGTGATAGGGTGGCGGGCAATCTGATGTTAAAAGTCACTGGCTTGGAGGGTCACTAACTGACACTAATGTTGCTAGTGACATTAATACAGTGAACGGTGCAGTGGCATTTTTATAGGGGCGGACCGCACCCAGGTGACACCCGCCAGAGGGATGACACCATCAAGTAGCCCTGTGGTAGGCTGGGGGGGGGGGTGCCGAGGCACTAGCCTGTTCAGTTCCCTACTGACTGTCCTGCTGTCACTCCACAGCGGCAGGACAGAGAACTGTGGCAGGCTAGCGGAGGGAGGGGGGGAGGGGATAACACCAACCTAGCATGCACCAGGTAACACCACTGGAACAGTGATAATACAGTACACCAGGGGTAGGCAACCTTGGCCCTCCAGCTGTGCTGAAACTACAAGTCCCATGAGACATTGCAAGACCCTGACAATCACAGCCTCCTAGAGGCAGAGGCATGATGGGATTTGTAGTTTCACCACAGTTGAAGTGCCAAGGCTGCCTACCCCTGCTGTACAAATGACACTGGCTGGTAAGGAATTAACAGCTAGGGGCAATCAAGGGGTTAACTGTGTGCTGCTTTTACTTTCAGGGGGA
Organism: Glandirana rugosa; assembly: GCA_018402905.1. Taxonomy (NCBI): domain Eukaryota; kingdom Metazoa; phylum Chordata; class Amphibia; order Anura; family Ranidae; genus Glandirana; species Glandirana rugosa. The sequence continues at coordinate 800,088 of BLSH010028401.1, forward strand.
ACAGCCAGCCAGATCAGTGTTCCTATTTCGCAGAGTTCTGTGTGTTTGAAAACACAAAACTCTGTGTGGGATTGGAAACAGTCGATCAGCAGGTTTCGGTCAAAATCATGCCGTGTCCAATCTCAGCAGAGCCTGCATGCCCCAAACTGGGACGAAGGCTGGTCACATAAATGTACGTGACTGTGCCTGTACCTGCCACCCGCTCGCAGTATATTTAGAGGTCGGCGGGTGGTTAATCTGAGTTCTTCCCATAATTTTCACTTTCTTCCATAATTCTCCTCCCAAAAGCACAGTGTGAGGTTAGCTGCTGTCTGGCAATACTGGCTATAGAGCAGTCATTCTCAGTTAGGGTTCTTGCAAAGGTTGATAGGGGTTTCTTGAGCTGTGGTTGATGGACCTCCCATTGCATGGTGTCTATGGTAGTTCCAGGGCCAAGGCCACTTGGCAGAGCCAGCAGCATAACACTAATGATCTTTTAAGCTCTCTGTAATCATGGCATATTAATCACCAAGAGCATTCTTGCCTCTGACCACCAATGTATGGATAATTTTTTCCTCTGACTACCAATGTATGGAGCATTCTTGCCAATATTCACCAATGTATTGAGCATTTTGCCCAATGACCACCAATGGAAGGAACATTTTTTTTCTTGCCTCTGACCACCAATGTATGGAGCATTTTTTCCTCTGACTACCAATGTATGGAGCCTTCTTGCCAGTGACCACCAATGTATCGAGCATTTTGCCCAATGACCACCAACGAAAGGAACATTTTTCCCACTGACCACAAAGGATCTGGTTTTATCAGGGGTTCCCCAAGATCTGAAAATTATTTCAAGGGTTCCTCTGGAGAAAAAAGGATGGGAAAGGCTGTTTTAGATTGGACTTGAAGGTGGGGTAAGGGCTTTGCATGCTCTGATGAGGGCAGTTTTGATATGAACAGTAGTACACACTCTTTGAAGTGTAACAGAATAGTTTGTAGGCACAGTATAAATAGATCACCACTTTCAAAAGCCTTAAAGTGTATCTAAACAAAAAACTAAAAACCTTTTTTCTTTTTTTTTAGTTTTGGATAGGGTAGGGTAGGATTAGATCCTCTTTCGTGCTCGTATTGCTCTCTTACTCTAGCTACCAGATAAGCAAGAGAGAGGACATCCTCCATGGGGACACTTGTTTTTTATGGTTCTTACTGTGTGATAGAAGTTTTTCCTTACTGTAAATCATTTTACAGTAATTTCCACAGAACATGAAGTAAAGGGAAAGTTCCCCAATGGGATACAGATGGCAAAAAAGAAAATCCTGATACGGGTTTGGTTTTGGCTTTAGATATACTTTTGGGAAGGGGTTTACAACAGCTGGGTGCAGTACAGAGTAAAGAACAACCAATAAATTGTGTTATAAAGTCCTAGCAACAGTCCCAGTATACCGAAAGTGGTCAAACCATATGACAAAATGGGCCCCGAGTGTGGCTCCTGACATTACCAAAGGACTACACATATTATTCAGAGAATGTGATGCTACAGAAAGCTGTCACAGGCTGCATGTATGCAACACGAGATGAACAAAGACTGCCCAGCGTGCTACAAAAGATAGCCAGAGACTGTGAAAATTCTGTATTCAATGTTGAAAACTGAGGATATGCTTTCAGGAGCTGGTCTAAAAACTGGGCATATACTTCAGCAGCTGGTCAAAGACTGGGAACATTCTTAAGGAGCTGGTCAAACACTGGGGATATGGTTCAGCAGATGGTCAAAGACTGGAAACATGCTTTAGGAGCTGGTCAAAAACTGGGGATATGCTTTAGGAGTGTGTCAAAGACTGACAACCCGCTTCGAGAGTTGGTTAAAGACTGGGGACATGCTTCAGGAGTTGGTTAAAGACTGGGGACATACTTCAGGAGTTGGTTAAAGACTGGGGACATACTTCAGGAGTTGGTTAAAGACTGGGGACATACTTCAGGAGTTGATTAAAGACTGGGGGCATGCTTCAGGAGTTGGTTAAAGACTGGGGACATGCTTCAGGAGTTGGTTAAAGACTGGGACATGCTTCAGGAGTTGGTTAAATACTGAGGACATGCTTTAGGGGCTGGTCAAAAACTTGGGACATGCTTCAGGAGGTAGTTGTAGACTTCTTACATGAGACTAGAGATCACTTCTAATACAGCTCTTTACAAATCAAGGCTTCCACATTTGTGCTGTTTACTATAGTAGAAAAAAAAATGTTGTTGCATTTATTGCTAAGGCTGGGAGCTAGCCCAATTAGGTAGTCATGACACCTGAGGTTGGTAAGAGGGGCTCTGTGATTGACTGCACAATGCTGAAGTTATCAAAAACCCACCCTACCAGCTCCTGATCATCGGTAGATGACCATGAGTTGTTGGTTACAGCTTGATCTTGGTTCCAGAGAGCACCAATGGGGCATGCTCCCAGAAAACACAGCAATTCAGTTAAGTGGCGAATGGGCATAAAAGCTGACCTGCCCTGCCACCACATATATCTGTGTTGCTATTGTAAAGGGGTGAAAGGTCAGAAAAAAAAAACATAAGAGAATGGGGATGGATAGCAGTGGAAAATGTGCACGAGCCGGCTTGTAAAATATTTTTTCTTCACTGGTTTGAGTAAGGACCAAAATACAGAAAACTATGTCCTGGGACTCTGACGGCTAAACAGTGAATGCAAAGGGGCGCAGGTTGGGAACCAGGGTAGAATACATAGGCACTGCTTAGAGGTCCAAATTTCTTACAAAGTACAGCACTGATATAGCTCATCCATCTGTCCAACTGGTTTTGCGCCCCTTGACCCCAAAATGGTGTTAACTGATAGCGGCTTCAGACAAAACATGGATCAGGTATATGCCAGATACAAGAACAGATTACATTTTCAGAATTAAATGTGTGTATTTTTTATTTTTTTTACTATTTTCAAGTTTATGTAGGGAGGAGTTTTAAAGAAATTTTACAGAAAAGCCAATCACTATTTTATATTCCTTAAAAATATGAGTAGTTCTGATACCTTGCTATATTTACCATGTGTAACAGATTATTCTTATTTATAAAGACACAGTACATCATCACCCTAAATAGTCATGTGATCAATGCTCTTGTGAGGAACCTCTAACACTGGCCTCTAGGTGGCACTGTAGCCTACTGGGAAGTTGCATGAAACTTTTCTGAACGTTACGATTGATGGGTCTTTAAGTTATGTATTGGTGGATGCTCACAGTGCCGACTGGTGCATTTTTGTTATCAACTTCAGAGCTCATGAATACGTAAATACAGGCATATGGGTATAGAGCATAAACTACGCCTAGTTTTTAGTGCCCGGGTGTTCTGTAGTTCTCGGAGATAGCTGATAACGTTGTAACTGACAAAAGTACAGAACAATCAGAGAACAAAGAAAGTTACTCACAGCATTTCTGGCAGGATTAAAAGGCATTTTTCTTTTTCACTTATCAGTGATAGCGGTGGTCCGTCAGGTCTCGTGCCCTGCTGCTTAGGGTTACTCGCTCATTATGGTTTCCTTCAGAGAATGCTTTGAATTTTTTTTGATGAATGCAGTGTTCTCTGATTGGATAGCAGGGTGTTGAAATAATGTCCAATGAGAGAATGCTTTGCAGTGATTTAGAAGAATGCAAGGTGTTCTTTAAATGGCAACTATGCAGAGCGAGCAACCTCCTGTCCTTACTATGAAGCAGGTCAGCCAACTGGAAGACAGCGTTGATCACTGTAGTAGAGGTGACTACCACAGCGCTTTTTAAGCTTCCACAGGGATCCCACAGGTATGGAATATGCATACTCACAAGGGTCCAAGCTGGACCAATACAATACAAACCATACCAGGAATTAAATGTTAGGTTCTTTGATCTGGCTACTATGTTTGGAATAAATACGCTATGTAAAATCAATAAGGCTGTGACCTTGGCCTTCCAACCAAAACAGTTTTGGCATTTTTATTGAGGTGGCAAAGGGTGAGGTACAACCTACGAAGTTGTTTATGACAATTACATGCCTATACATCTCTGCAACATTCAATATCCTATATCACATACAGAAGGGTTATTTTTGACCAGGGAGCACAATTAGTCCACCTCTTCAAAGACATACAAATGCAGGAAAACATAGACCCACTCTACCTGCGGCTCCAAAGGATGTGAATCTGCTTCTTCCAGGTGATGTAGGTCTTGGAGGAAAAAATAAGAGGAAAGGCGAAGAAGAGGAAAGTAGAAGATGAAAAAGGAAGACGAGGAAAGAAAAAAAGAGTAGAAGAGGAAAAAAGAATAAGAGGAAAGAAGAAAAGTGAAGAGGAATGAAGAAAAAAGAAGAAGAGGATCGGGAAGAAGAGAAAAGAAGAAGAAGAGGAAAGAAGAAGAGGAAAGACAAAAGAAGAAAGAAGAGGAAACAATAGAATAGAAGAGGGGGAGGAAAGAAGATGAAGAGGGAAGAAGAGGAAATAAAAACGAGGAAATAAAATGAAGAGGGAAGAAGAGGAAAAAAGAAGATAAATGAAGAAGAGGAAAGACGAAGAAGAGGAAAGAAGAAAAAGAAGAGGAAAGAAAAAAAAGGAGGAAAGAAAATGAAGAGGGAAGAAGAGGAAAGGAGAAGAGGAAAAAAGAAGAGAGAAGAAGAAATAAGAAGAGGAAAGAAGGAGAAGATGAAAAATGAAGAAGAGGAAAGAAGAAGAAAAGAAAGGGAAAGAATAAAATAGGCAAAGAAGAGGAGGAAAAAGAAGAGGAAAAGAAAATAAGAAGAAGAGGAAAGAAAATGAAGAGGAACGAAGAAATAGAAGAGAATAGAAGAGCAAGAGGAAAGAAGAAGATGAAGGAAGATGAAAGAAGAAGGGAAAAAAAGGAAGAGGAAAGAAAAAGTGAAAAGAAGATGAAGAGGGAAGAAGAGGAAAGTAGAAGAAAGAAGAAGAGCAATGAAGAAGAGGAGCGAAGAAGATGAAAGAAGAAGAGGAAAAAGAAGACTAATGAAGAAAAGGAGGGAAGAAGAAGAGGAAAGAAGAAGACCAATGAAGAAGAGGAGGGAAGAGGAAAAAAAAAGTGGAAAGACGAAGAAGCGGAAAGACAAAGAAGAGGAAAGACGAAGAAAGGGAAAGAAGAAAATAGGAAAAGAAGATGAAAGTAGATAAAAGAAGAGTAAGAGGAAAGAAGAAGATGAAAGAAGAGGAAAGAAGAAAAATAGGAAGGAAGAAGAAAAACAAAATAAGAAGTAAAGGAAGATGAATAATAAGACGAAAGAAGAAGAAAGAAGGTGGTAAATCCTCCAGGTCCTTCTGGTCGTATCTTTTCTTCTCAATAGTGAGTCGTAAAAGACAAGACTAGTTGAACAGACCAATTAAATCTTTTGACTGTCCACACTGAAACATAATAAAAGTTGTTTTGAGTAGTTTGGCTGGAGTTTTTACTTTAATTTCCCCCACTTAGTCAGGTCGTTGTTAATTCAGATGCACGCTAGCTTCTCCTACTCACCCCCATGCCAGGAAGGTGGTTCCTTTGGCCTTGTTATTTTTCGGCACTAAAACTCAGAAATCTAAAAGAAGGACCTGTTTGCTTTTCAGCACCTGCTAAACCCCTCTCTCCCCCTGCCGATCCCCAGCCAAGCCCCCACCATCGCATGACAGCAGCCGGCTAATGAAGTCAGATTCGGGCCCCGTCCTCTCCTGTTGGCGATGTTAATATTTCATCTTCCTTCCATGGCGAGGGCCGCTGAGGACGCCCATCTCGCATTGTTTACACGCTGGTCTGGGGATTTGTTCTCCCCGCATTAGACTGGGTTTGCTCATATCTAATTAACTGAAAGTAATCAGCTCAGTATGTCGGCATATTCTCTGCATGTACACTGTGTTCTGGTTTGGTCCCCTGCGAGACTTTCTGTTAGGGCCCTGGCTCATGTGTATGTGTGCGCAGGGGCCACGCCCACCGCCAGCTACAGAGACATCTTGCGCTGAATAACAGCACACTGGCCAGTGCTCGTCGTCTCTCCCTTTTTCTACGGCTGTCTTACGGTAATTAATTAGAGCTAATTAGCTTGTGTCTTCCTGGAGGATTAACCCCTCTCCGGTTAAATGTCTTGTCGGTGGGAAGGATCCTGGAAGATGAATTGCCACAGAACGTGACATTTGTGTTCGCAAAGTTAACCGCTTGGTGATCAGCCAGAAAAGTAAAGGAACGTCACAGGGTTGGGTGACGCAAGGCTCCAGCACAAACATGAAAGGTGGCTTCTTACAGTGTCGTGGGGAGGCCGTTCCCCTCTTTCTATCCTTTTCAGGCGCTCCACTGTTTTCGGAGGAGTTCTTTATAGGGAAATATAGGGGCTGCCATAGCTGATCTTCTGAAAACGCTAGATGCCTGGCTGTTGCTGACTTCAGTCATTTCTGACCTGGAAGAAGTGCGCAATTCCTCACCTGGATCCTTGCTGCTTGAGATCGGCCACCATGCTTCCTCTCGGTGTCACATCTTGGCCACGCCGCCCTCGCTGCTTGAGTTAATGACTCAAAGTACTGAGGTCAGAGGGCCGACCTCACAGTGAGGCAGTGTGAAACGTGTTGGGCGCGTGGCCTGATTGGAGTTCAGGCTGAGGTTGCCACTCTACTCACCACTCCAAGATACCTAGATGTGCGACTCTTAGGGGCTACCCCATTGTTCTTTGAAGTCTCACAGCAAGGCAACTAGCATTTTCAGAAGGAGAGGTCAGCAACTGCAGCACCTGCAAGCAATAAAGAGGAGAACGGAGTTGATCAGCCAGGGTGGAACATTATCGATTGCTTTGCATTAATCGGCAGCACCGAGATACTTTGTTAGTGAATGCAGCTATATTTGGATGGTTATCAGGTTATGAGACAATAGACTGGAAGCAGAAATGTGATCAATTACATGCAATCATAAGTTACATAAAACGGAACTTCAGTCCGCCTCCTTTGGGTGCCACCATTATGGCGAATGCGCAGATGTGCCAATGGGCTCTGCCAGGCCTTTGAGTCCCTGGAAGAGCCCATCGGCACACTGGTGATTTTCTGTGCACACGCAAATATCAGGGGTATTTCAGACTTCCCTGGTAGCAGTTTCTATGCAGGAAACCCAATGTGTGCGCAGACAGCCATGGAAACTGACGCATGCGCAGATGTGCCACAGGGCTCTCCCAGAACCTGAGCACCTCTGCACTGGCAGAGGAAAAAATATCTTGCCTACATAAGAAACACCAAAGTGCTGCTTCGTTGCAGCACAAACAATTTTTTAACCACTTGACAACCGGCCCATAGTAAAAATACATTATTACTTTGACCTTTAATACCGCTGTTATGACAGCAGCTAGCTACCATAACTCTTGTATCATCTTTTATTATGGCCAGTCTCTCTGTAAGATAAAAATGGTCCCGCAGGCGGATTCACCATGGGATCACGTTTTGAAGCAGCGAGAGGGGTGCCTCCCTCCTCCCACCGACTTACGGTCCTGCCCGGGCTTACCAGGCACAACGGTACAGCCTGGGAGCTATCCGATACGGCCGTTTGCTGGGCGGGAAGTAGAGTGAAGCCAAGATGGCCGCCACTCATCTCTATGCCCTTGGAGGACCGGAGTGACACCTGACGTCACTTCCGGTTCTCGGGCCAAAATAAATATAATTTTTTTGTTTTAAATGTAAAAAAGTTTTTAAAGTAAAAAAGTGAGGCCAAGATGGCCGCCACTCATCTCTATGCCCTTGAAGGACAGGAGTGACGCATGACGTCACTTCCGGTTCTCTGGCCAAAATAAATATAGATTTTTTTGGTTTCAAAGTAAAAAAGTTTTTAAAGTAAAAAAGTGAGGCCAAGATGGCCGCCACTCATCTCTATGCCCTTGGAGGACCAGAGCGACGCCTGATGTCACTTCCTGTTCTCAGGCCAATATATATATATTTTTTTGTTTTCAAAGTAAAAAAGTGAGGCCAAGATGGCTGCCACTCATCTCTATGCCCTTGGAGGACCGGAGCAACATCTGATGTCACTTTTATATATATATATATATATATATTTATTTTATTTTATTTTTTTATTTATTATTATTTTATTTTATTTTTTTTAAAGTAAAAATGCAAAAAAAAACATTTATTTTTTGCTTTTGCTTTTAAAGGTAAAAGAGAATTTGGGTCTTTTTGACCCCAGATCTCTCAATAAAGAGGACCTGTCATCCTTATTTCTATTACAACGGATGTTTACATTCCATGTAATAGGAATAAAAGTGATAAAACAAAATAAAATAAAGGGACGGTCTAAAAAAACAAAAAAAACAAAGTAAAGCTCCCCATCCCTCCGTGCTTGTTTGCAGAAGCCAACGCATACATAAGTCGCGCCCACATATGTAAACGGTGTTCAAACCACACAGGTGAGGTATCGCCACGATCGTTAGAGCGAGAGCAATAATTCCAGCACACGAAGACCCTGTAATTTTAAACTGGTAACCCGTAAAAATCGCCTATGGAGATTTTTAAGTACTGTAGTTTGTCGCCATTCCACGAGTGTGTGCAATTTTAAAGCGTGACATGTTAGGTATCTATTTACTCATAACATCATTTTTCACATTGTACAAAAAATTGGGGTTTATATTGTGTTTTCTTTTTCTTTAATTCATTAAAGTGTATTTTTCCCAAATAAATTGCATTTGAAACAATTAAAGTGAAATGTGGTTCAACAAAATACTGACACAAAGGGGAGGGGGGGGGGGTCTTTTTCCAACTCAGGGACTTAGTGATTTTGTTTATGTATTTTTTGACATGTTGGCCTTCTGTCTTTCACTTGGATGTTATAAGTTGCAGTAGTAAATACAGCTCAATAAAATAAAAAACTATAAATTATATTTTATATATATGACGGCGACAAAGTGGTTCGCTATCGCAAACCGCGGTCACCTCACGGAAGCTGCGATAACGAGAACTGCACGCTCACTGTGTTCCGGGGGGGGGCATGGAGCGGGTAGGGAGGACTCGATCTCCGCTGGCTACCTGCGATGGCTCCCCCGGCAGAGCGACAGAACGGAGGTCCATGTATGTAAACAAGGATCTCCATTCTCACAGACGGGAAAGGGCGGTGATCGCAGGCTTCCTGTATATGGGAGCCATGATCACTCCCCTCCCCCTGCCAGCCCAGCCCCCCATACAGTTAGAACACACTGAGGGAACACAGTTAACCCTTAGAGCGCCCCCTCCAGGTTAACCCCTTCACTGCCAGTGACATTTACACAGTAATCAGTGCATCTTCATAGCACTGATCGCTGTATAAATGCCAATGGTCCCAAAAAAAATCGCAGATCGCCGCCATTACTAGTAAAAAATTAAAAAAAAATAAAAACCCCAGAAATTAATTCTCATCATCCGTAAATGCGGCAACTTTTGCGCAAACCAATCAAACGCAGATTGTGATTTTTTTTCCACCAAAAATATGCGGAAGAATATAAATCGGTTTTGGCCAATTTATATTCTTCCTCATATTTTGGGAAAAAAAATGTTTTTTATATTTTTTTTGGGATTTGGATTTTAGCAAAAAGTAAGAAAATTAGTTTTTTTTTGCAAAATTGTCGCTCTTTTTCTGTTTATAGCGGTGATCAGAGATGACGCAGAGGTGATCAAATACCACCAAAAGAAATCTCTATTTGTGGGGAAAAAAGGACGTAAATTTCGTTTGGGTACAACGTCGCACGACCGCGCAATTGTCAGTTAAAGCGACGCAGTGCCGAATCGCAAAAAGTGCTCTGGTCCTAAAGTGGGAAATCCTTCCAGGGCTGAAGTGGTTAAAGATTGCATTATTATTATTATTCTATTCTGAGAGTTCAGCTCTGCTTTAAAAACAATACTATTATATGCTGTGTATCATATAGGACTTAAAGTGATATTAAACCCAAAAATCACACATGTATTATATTGCAGCTCACTGATTCTTAGATGTGCTGGCTGCATTTGTTTTCTTTTTTAAGCATTCTTGCCTTTATTTTCACTTGATAATCCAGCCAGCAAGCCTGTTGTTGTTCTGCAAATGTAGCAGTTAGAGGGAAAAAAAGCTTTTACATTAAGAAATAATAGCTAACCATTGTAAGCACCATCTGCTACATTATAACCCTCTGTTTTCACCTGGGGATCCGGCCAGTAACACATCTCCTGTATTAGAGCGCCCCCCCACACTCTGTATGAAGGAGCACAGGGGGCACATTCAGACAGCAGTATTGTCAGTCTGGGGGGGGGGGGGGGGAGGGGGTAGATGCACTAGCAGATTTAAATAGAATAAAGAAACTGATGCCAATCGCCAGGCCATATTTTATAAGCAGTTACAGCAAACTGTTTTTTTTTTTTTATTACTTTTGGGATAAAGGTTTCACATGAATAAATAAAAGCTGATCTGCCGGTGTTAAATGGTTTGTATCATCCATGTAAACTGATACATGCTGGAGAAGAGCCTGTGCTTTTGAAAAACAACAGACTTGCTGGCTGGATTACCAGATTAAAATGGAAGAAAGCAAGTCTAAAAAAAAAAAAAAAAATGAATGCAGCCGTCACATCTAAGAACTGGGGTAACCTGCAATAAAATAAATGCTTGCTTCTAGGTTTAATACTGCTTTTAACCACTTCAGCACCGGAAGGTTTTACCCCCCTTCCTGACCAGGCCATCTTTTGCGGTATGGCAACTGCTTGCACGGCCGTGCGACGCTCTACCCAAATACAATTTCTGTCCCTTTTATCCCACAAATAGAGTTTTCTTTTCGTGGTATTTGATCACCTGTGCATTTTTTTTATTTTTTTGCTAAAAACAGACAATTTTGAAAAAAAAAAAAAACAATATGTTTTACTTTCTGCTATAAAACATTCCCAATTAAAAAAAAAATTGAAAAAAAAATCAAAATTTCTTCATCAATTAGGTCGATTTGTATTCTGCTACGTGTTTATTGGTAAAAAAAAAATCCCAATAAGCGTATATTGATTGGTTTGAGCATAGGTTATAGCGTCTACAAACTATGTTTTTATTCATTTTTTTCACCATTTTTTACCAGCGATCAGTGACTTATATCAGGACTGAGCGGTCGGGAAGTGGTAAATGGTTTGTCCCATCCATGTAAACTGATACATTTGGCTGGAGAGCTTGTGCTTTTCAAAAACAACAGACTGGCTGGCTGGATCACCAGATGGAAATGGAATAAAGAAAACCTAAAAAAAAATGAATGCAGCCGCCACATCTAAGAATTGGTGACTTGCAATATAATAAATATTTGCTTTTTGGTTTAAAGCGGAGGTCCGAGGGCTAAAAAAAAAAATTAAAAGTCAGCAGCTACACATACAGTAGCTGCTGACTTTTAATATTAGGACACTTACCTGTCCTGGAGTCCAGCGATGTTGGCACCCGCCGCCGATCTTCGGATCGGGGGACGGGTGCAGCCGCCTCCATCGCGGGTAAGGGAACCCGGACGTGTAAGCAGTACAGCTTCACGCCGGGCACCTTACTGCGCATGCGCGAGCTCTGCCAGCACTCTGCTACTGGCCAGGCGGCTAGAAGCAGAGCGAGCAGGGAGGAGGGAGCCGGGCTGCTGACGTCAGCGGCCGCGTCCGCCGGCCAGAGCTCCCGGAAGTGTGGAAAAGGACACCTGTCTAAAGACAGGTGTCCTCTTCCCCCTCCCCCCCGAAAGGTGCCAAATGTGACACCTGAGGGGGGAGGAATCCAACCAGCGGAAGTTCCACTTTAGGGTGGAACTCCGCTTTAAAGAGGTGTTCCAGCCTGGGGGAAAAAAAAAATGTCTCCCGGAAATGGGGACAGGGACCTGTCAAAAACAAGTACCTGTCCCCCCCCCCCTCTCTCCTGAAAGGTGCCAAATGTGGCGCCGGAGGGGGGGAGGAAGCAAAGAAGTGTAGGTCCCACTTTGGGGTGGAACTCCGCTTTAAAGTGGATGTAAACCCTCCATATACCCAGTGAAGTGAACAGACTCAGATGATACACAGAGATGACACAAACCTCCCTATATAAGTCTTACATGCATATCTTCTGTCTTCACTTTGATATACTGTTTAGAAAGTGCACATTCTGTTAGATTCTCCACTTCCTCCTTCCTATGTAGGTGGAGTTGATTGCTAGACGCTGTGAGACACTGCGAGAGACTACGAGAAAGCTGATTGGAGGAAAGGCACACACCCCCTCCCTACACATGCAGAGCCGTGCGAGAAACTATGAGAAAGCTGATTGGAGGAAAGGCACACACCCCCTCCCTACACATGCAGAGCCGTGCGAGAGACTATGAGAAAGCTGATTGGAGGAAAGGCACACACCCCCTCCCCACACATGCAGAGCCATGCGAGAAACTATGAGAAAGCTGATTGGAGGAAAGGCACACCCCCCCTCCCCACACAAGCAGAGCCATGCGAGAGACTATGAGAAAGCTGATTGGAGGAAAGGCACACACCCCCTCCCTACACATGCAGAGCCATGCGAGAGACTATGAGAAAGCTGATTGGAGGAAAGGCACACCCCCCCTCCCTACACATGCAGAGCCGTGCGAGAGAATATGAGAAAGCTGATTGGAGGAAAGGCACACACCCTGTCCCTACACATGCAGAGCCGTGCGAGAGACTATGAGAAAGCTGATTGGAGGAAAGGCACACCCCCCCTCCCTACACATGCAGAGCCGTGCGAGAGAATATGAGAAAGCTGATTGGAGGAAAGGCACACACCCCCTCCCTACACATGCAGAGCCGTGCCTTTGTTTTGTTTAGCAGGCTGCTAATATATTTTTAGCATCCTCCTTCAACTCAAATTTCATGAATCTGGTTTACATCCACTTTAATACCGCTTTAAACCTTTATTCCACAAGAAAAACAAAACAAAAAACAGTTTGCTGCAACTGATTATAAAGTATTAGTTGGAGTTTGGGTTCAACTTGTTAGTGTGTCTAAACCTGCTAGTACATGTAAAACTCCCCACCATGACGACGCTGCTGTCCAAAGGTATCTCTTGTGCTCCCGTTGGGGGCGCTCTAATAGAGGAGGTGTGTTGCTGGCCAGATCACCAGATGAAAACAGAGGAGGAAAAAAGCCTATAAAAAGAAAACTAATGCAGCCACCACATCTAATGATTGGTAAGCTGCGATATGTTACATTTTTGACTTTGGGTTCAAAACTGCTTTAAAGCGGAGTTCCACCCAGGTAAAAGTCAGCAGCTACCAAAAGTGTAGTGACTTTTAAATAATCGGACACTCACCTATCCCTCGCTCCAGCGGTGCGGCCGCCCAAGGGCTCGCTCTTCTTTTGGCTTCAAAGACGGGTGCGAGTCGCGCTGCGCCTTGTGAATGGCCGGCGTATCTTCTGGGACCTGTGACGTGTCCCAGAAGATCGCCGAGAGGGAGGGGGAGGAAGGTGAACTTCCTTCCAGAGCCGCAGCTCTAGGAGAGAAAGTGCACCTGTCTCTCTCTCCAGCGATCCGGCCGCATGAGGGCTCGCTCTTCTCCCCCCCCTCGGCAGCGCCGGCATCACAAGTGTGGGCGCCCGGCTTTAGCTTCAAGGACGGGTGAGAGTCACACTGCGCCTTGTGAATGGCCGGCGTATCTTCTGGGACCTGTGACGTGTCCCAGAAGATTGCCAAGAGGGAGGGGGAGGAAGGTGAACTTCCTTCCGGAGCCGCGGCTCTAGGAGAGAAAGTGCACCTGTCTCTCTCTCCAGCGATCCGGCCGCATGAGGGCTCGCTCTTCTCCCCCACCCCTTGGTGGCGCCGGCATCACACGTGTGGGCGCCCGGCTTTGGCTTCAAAGACGGGTGCGAGCATTGTGAATGGCCAGCGTATCTTCTGGGACCTGTGACGTGTCCCAGAAGATCGCCGAGGGGGGTGAACATCCTTCCGGGGCTCTAGGAGAGGAAGTGGACCTGGGACCCTGCCCCCCCCCTAAAAAAAATGACATGCCAATTGTGGCATGTCAGGGGGTCACCTACCTTTAAAGCGGAAAGTTCCACTTTTGGGTGAAACTCCGCGTTAAGGAAGGGGGTATGTTTGGGGTTGTGGGGGGGGGGGG
>BLSH010028401.1:817758-839713 GCA_018402905.1 Glandirana rugosa
GCACAATGCATGTCTTACGTTTCCACTCGATACATGTATAACGTCCCAAGTTCTCACGTAATACACGTCTCAAGTCCCCACACGACACATGTCTCACGTCCCAAATTCCCACACGATACGTGTCACACATTGGGGTTGGGGAGGAGGGGGTTTCGAAAGAGAGTTGTAAGAGAGAATGGACCGGACCGAGACCATGGCGGGATAAATCCGTCAAGATAGAACCGAACGTTCCTCTTGCAAGAGAGAGACGGTTGGGGTTACACACTGTGCATAGCACACCCTTAAACCCTGCACTCTGTACACAGCACACCCCTGAACTCTGCACATAATGCACTCTTGAACCCTGCAATATGTACATAGCTCACCTTTGCATTCTGTACGTAACACGTACTTGAACCCAACACACTGAGCTTCCCAGTGAATGTCTGTGCAGCAGCAGTGTGTCAGGACAAGTCTGATCATTGAAGGAGAGCATACTGAGTTCCCGGCATAGCTAGAGAACTGACCATGGTGTGCTCTCCTGCTTATTGTGGTCAGTTTTTAATAGTAAATTAGAGAGACTGGCAAGAACACCAGGGATTTCACATAAAGAAAGCGACTTTCTCATACATGTACATGGTACTGGCACACATCAGGAATATGAAGTAACAAACGCTTTAAGCTCTTGTAGAGCACATGAGAAAACGCGGACAAGAACACAACCCAAATATCAATAGCTTACATGTGGAGATATAGACAAGAAGGAAAACTACTGAGCTCATGAACAATTAGGTAAAACCATAAAAAAGAAAGGCTATGCTCCGACCTCTTGAGTTCATGTAGATCCCATGTGTCAAAAACAAGGCCAGCGGGCCGATTCCAGCCCTCCAGGCCATTTCATGTGGTCCTTGCACCTCTCCTGCAGCTGCAGTCTCCGCCCACACCTTGTCTCAGCAGCAGACTCCTCCTACAGATCCTGTGCAGTCCCAACACCCCCTCGTCTCCGCCTCCCCTGGTCTCAGCATTCAGCCCTCCTCTGGTCCTCCTCCAGACCTATGTCTCCTTTAATTCAAACTGAATTAAGATTAAGGTTTAAATAATAAACATGTTATATTCTGTCTGGGAATCTCCAATATACAGTCGTTTCTGGTGGATGATACCAGCGGTGTGCGATCCCCTTTTTCATATGCTACAGGAGTGTGAGCGTGCTCTGAGCTGGTCTGCACTTGTCCTTCACAGTTTTAGGTTATTACTAAAACCAATAATAATCCAATTCAGGGGCAATAATTTAATATGATAAAGAGTAGACACATATATATAGTCTTACAGATACAACCCAACCCTTTGAGGGCAACCATAATGCTGATGTGGCCCGCAATTAAATTGAGTTTGACACTCTTGATGTAGAGGATGAAGAAATAAAGATAGTGAAGGACAAAGTCCTAATATGTAGCAATGCATGTGGAGATATGAATGAGAAGAGCTGTAGGCTGAGATCGTAAACCATCTTGTTGAAAACATGTAGGACAAAGACTGCACCTTTAACTCTTTTATAACGTGGACTCAGAGGGTAATATCCTGATGCATGCAAAGATATGAGCAAGCAGGATACCATCTGAGGCTCATGTAGACCACATGTGGAAGGACAGACAGGGAACACAGTACACTGCGCTCATGCAGAATACACGTGGCATTAAGGAAGCGATGGGCAACGTCCAACACACAAATGGAGAAAAGTGGGGCAAATTTCTGAGCTCATATCAAGCTTGTTTGAAGACATTGTAGAATGGAGATATGGTAGATTGGCAATATTGTATAATGGGCAATATTTGGAGAACACAAAGAGCATGCAGATACTGATGATTGCACAAAATGCTACACACTAAACTAGACTAGCCACATAGGAATGAACGAGATTTCACATAGCAAAATGCATGACTTCTACTGCCAGTCAACAGACAAGTTTGGACCGGCCTGGTATGTAGGAACTGAAAAGGAGAGCAATTTCCTACTTTTGGAAGTGCGCTTTGATCGGTTACAAAAAAACTGGCCAAGAAAGGAGTGTGTGCCAAAAAAAGTGGGTATGTAAGGGGTCTTCTGTTATTGCTTGTGTTGGCACCAAGAGGTCCTCTGCTCTTCTTTGATAGAACAACAACACACCTGCTTGTAACCCTCTACCTTCGCCATATTGTGCCCAATTCCATGCCATAGGCCTTCTTCTACAACAGTGGTTCTCAACTCCGGTCCTCGGGACCCACCAACAGGCCAGGTTTTAAGTATTACCTTGTGGAGATGCAGACTAGAATACTGCAATCACTGAGCAGCAAATTATATCACCTGTGATGTATTTCAGTTATCCTGCAAACCTGGCCTGCTGGGGGGTCCCGAGGACAGGGGCTGAGAACCACTGTTCTACAACATCCCCAGCCATTAGCCTTTATGTTCAAAGAAAGGAATATCCACACAAATGATTTCGTTTCCACACTTTACTGAGGTTCTTCAGATGATGGCAGTGACAACTCACATCACATAGCCATACTATCCGGAGTCACATATCCAGTTGTGCTCATAAGTTTACATACCCTGGCAGAATTTATGATTTCTTGGCCATTTTTCAGAGAATGTGAATGATAACACAAAAACTTTTCTTTCACTCACGGTTAGTGCTTGGCTGAAGCAATTTATTATCAATCAACTGTGTTTACTCTTTTTAACCACTTTCCAAACGCACACTGCCTTTTTACTGCGGCAGTGTGGATGTATTCCGCGAATCGCCGTAAGTAAACGGCAATTTGCGGACGCGCAGCTAGGGGCCGAGAGTGCGCCGCCGCTGGCACGCTCTCGTGCCCGCCGCACTCTGCGTGAGTGTGCCCGTGGACCCGATGTCTGCGATGAGCTGCTAGAGAAAAAGAATGGGGAACTGCCGTGTTTACTGACAGGCAGCTTGTAAGAGATCTACTGATCCCTGTCACTGGGATCAGTTAGATCTCTTATGCCCCTGACAGTCCAGCCCCCTCACAGTTAGAACACGCCCAGGGAACACAGTTACCCCCTAGATCTCCCCCTGCAGGTTAACCCCTTCACTGCCAATTACATTTATACAGTAATCAGTGGATATTTACATTTCTAATCTATGTATAAATGTCATTGGTCCTAAAAAAGTGTCAAAAATGTCCGACATGTCCGCCCCAATATCAAAGTCCCAATAAAAATTGCAGATCGCCACCATTACTAGTAAAAAAATAAAATGTAAAAACCCCAGAAATGAATTCTCATGGTTTGTAAACGCGGCAACTTTTGCGCAAACCACTCAATAAACGCCAATTGCAATTTTTTTTTTACCAAAAATATGAGGAAGAAAATAAATCGGCCAAAACCGATGAATACATTTTTTTTTTTATATATATATTTAATTTGATTTGTATTTTAGCAAGAAGTAAGAAATATTGTTTTTTTTGCAAAATTGACACTCTTTTTTTGTTTATAGCGGCGATCAGAAATGACGCAGAGGTGACCAAATACCACCAAAAGAAAGCTCTATTTTGGGAAAAAAAAGGACGCACATTTTGTTAGGGTAGAACGTCGCACGACCGCGCAATTGTTAGTTAAAGCAACGCAGTGCCGAATCGCAAAAAGTGGTTAAGTGGTTAAATCATATTGACAACAGAAACTACCCAAATGACCCTGATCGAAAGTTTACATACCCTGGGGATTTTGGCCTGATAACATGCACACAAGTTGACGCAAAGGAGTATGAATGGCTATTAAAGGTAACCATCCTCACCTGTGATCTGTTTGCTTGTAATTAGTGTGTGTGTATAAATGGTCAATGTGTTTCTGGACTCCTGACAGACCCTTTCATCTTTCATCCAGTGCTACACTGACGTTTCTGGATTCTGAGTCATGGGGAAAGCAAAAGAATTGTCAAAGGATCTGGGGGAAAAGGTAGTTGAACTGTATAAAACAGGAAAGAGATATAAAAAGATATCCAAAGAATTGAGAGCCAATCAGCAGTGTTCAAACTCTAATCAAGAAGTGAAAAATGAGGGGTTCTATTGAAACCAAACCACGGTCAGGTAGACCAACTAATATTTCAGACACAATTGTTCGGGATGCAAAGAAAAACCCATAAATAACTTTAATAACAGGTGAAATACAGGACACTATGAAAACATGTGGTGTGGCTGTTTCAAGATGCACAATAGGGAGGCACTTGAAGAAAGATGGGCTGCATGGTTGAATTACCTCACCAGAAGAAAGCCATTACTACGCAAATGCCACAAAGTATCCCACTTACAATACACCAAACAGCACAGAGACAAGCCTCAAACCTTCTGGCACAAAGTCATTTGGAGTGATGAGACCAAAATTGAGCTTTTTGGCCACAACCATAAACACTGCATTTGGAGAAGAGCCAACAAAGCCTGTGAAACACAGAGGTGGATCGCTGATGTTTTGGGGATGTGTGAGCTACAAAGGCACAGGAAACTCGGTCAAAATTGATGGCAAGATGAATGCAGAATGTTATCAAAAAATACTGGAGGAACATTTGCATTCATCAGCCAGGAAGCAGCACATGGGATGTACTTGGACATTCCAACATGACAATGATCCAAAACACAAGGCCAAGTTGACCTGTCATTGGCTACAGCAGAATAAAGTGAAGGTTCTGGAGTGGCCATCTCAGTCTCCTGACCTCAATATCATTGAGCCACTCTGGGGAGATCTCAAAGGTGCAGTTCATGCAACACAGCCCAAGAATTTCCAGGAATTAGAGTTTTTTTGCCAAGAGGAATGGGCAGCTTTACCATCTGAGAAGATAAAGAGCCTCATCCACAAATACCACAAAAGACTTCAAGCTGTCATTGATGTTAAAGGGGGCAATACATAGTATTAAGAACTGGGGTGTGTAAACTTTTGATCAGGGTCACCTGGGGAGTTTCTGTTGTCCTTATGATTTAAAAAGAGTAAACACAGTTGATTGATAATAAATGGCTTCTGCCAAACACTAAAGATGAGTGAAAGAAAAGTTCTTGTGTTATCGATCATATTCTCTGAAAAATGGTCAAGAAATTATAAATTCTGGCAGGGTATGTAAACTTATGAGCACAACTGTAGTAGAAGAACTTTAGGAGTGATTATGTGAAAGCAGCACGCAGCACATCGCCCTTAGCCATCTTCCCTTGCACAGTCTCTCTCCTTCCCAGGGTCATTACTACTCACGCAGAGGACTCTGACTTGCCATAGACACTATGCATCCAGCTCCTGAATGTCGATCTAGAGACAGGATCCCTGCAGCTGCACATGTATTATCTGTGCACTTCTCCCAGGTACTCCGGGGGATAGAAATCACAGCAGTAAACACTTGGCCTGGCCTAAAAGGCCTTTTGCAACCTGCTCTAGCCTTCACCAACCATAACCGACAGGGGGACTACATCCGAATCTTCTGTGTGCAACACTACCTCGCCCTGTCCTCCAGCCCTATCCAGGGCCTCTGCACTGACCACATCTGCATGCTGGTGGGATATCTGACTCCCACCCCCGACTGCACTAGGCTCCTCCCAACCTGGTATATACACTATATTGTCAAAAGTATTGGGACACCTGCCTTTACATGAACATCAATGGCATCCAAGTCTAAGTCCGTAGGGTTCAATATTGAGCTGGCCCGCCCTTTGCAGCTATATCCGCTTCAACTCTTCTGGGAAGGCTGCCCACAAGGTTTAGGAGTGTGTCCATGGGAATGTTTGACCATTCTTCCTGATGCGCATTCGTGAGGTCAGGCACTGATGCTGGACGACAAGGCCTGGCATGCAGTCTCTACTCTAATTCATCCCAAAGGTGTTCTGTGGGGTTGAGCTCAGGACAGCCAAGTTCCTCCACCCCAAACTTGCTCATCCATATCTTTATGGACCTTGCTTTGTGCACTGGTGCGCAGTCATGTTGGAACAGGAAGGGGCCACCCCCAAACTGTTCTCACAAAGTTGGGACTATGAAATTTTCCAAAATGTCTTGGTATGCTGATGCCTTAAGAGTTCCCTTCAATGGAACTAAGGGGCCAAGTCCAACCCCTGAAAAACAACCCCACACTATAATCCCCCCTCCACCAAATGATTTGGACCAGTTCACAAAGCAAGGCCTATAAAGACGTGGATGAGCAAGTTTTAGGTGGAGGAACTTGACTGGCCTGACCTCAACCTGATAGAACACCTTTGGGATGAATTAGAGCGGAGACTGCGAGCCAGATCTTCTCGTTCAACATCAGTGCCTGACTTCACAAATGCGGTTCTGGAAGAGTGGTCAAACTTTCCCATAGACACTCCTAAACCTTGTGGAGAGCTTTCTCAGAAGAGTTGAAGCTGTTATAGCTGCAAAGGGTGGGCCAACTCAATATTGAACCCTAAGGACAAAGACTAGGATGCCATTAAAGTTTATGTGCGTGTAAAGGTAGGTGTCCCAATACTTTTGACAATATCGTGTATAAATGGGCACTGTCTTCAACCCTTGCATCACTACAGAAAGGATTTGTCTAAAAAGGGCTCTAACACCTAATTACATTATTCGTTGTTACCACGCACGGCACTTAGTGGCAGACTAGCTAACTGTGCCTACTTACAGGTATACCCACAGTAGACCTCAGGAGCCCAAAAAAAAAGATGAGAGAGCAGACATCAGTGGCTGATATGAATGAGTGTTTGGGTGAAAAGTTGCACTATTGGTTTGAGGATGACATGGTGATGAGCCAAACGTTCTCCGGGTGACAGTGTACGAGTACAATTGTGATACTATGGTGGACCTGGGCCTCACTTTATCTTCAAACAACTACAAGCTTCAATTTTAACAAGCCATAAGGAATTTCACAATTATTCAAATTGGGAAGCTGGAGTTGGGCTTTAACTAAGCTCATTATAAAATATTTTTTTCCCAAGCTGAACAATTCAAGTTTTCCTAACCTTTCATTGAAGGTTTTATGAATTTATTTACTGATCTCTACATCCCCTCCAACAGAAACGAGGTCTTCTTAATCATATGGTGCCCATAACAGTGCCATATATAGTCTTTCATTCTAGCTTCATCTAGCTGCTTCAAGCCTGGCCCACGAGTCACGAGGAAGGCGTAGAGGACATTCTGTAAAATACGTTGCCAGTCCGATGCCCCTACAAGTTAATTATTCATTTTATAGAGATAAGGTATTTTTTATTTAGATCCCTTATTTGATTTACCTTGGCAATACTGAAGTCATCGGGCAAAGGTCAGTAAAAATGCAGAGACAACTGTATGTGCTCTGTGCAATGGACGTCACCCAACTCAGATTACATTAAAGGGAAGAAAACCAAGAAATAGATCCTAAGAGGGTGAAAGATCTCAACAATGGCATTGTTTTTGTACCAAATATCATCACTGCTATAGTCTTTTGAATAAGTGCCAGGGAAAACGAGTGTGGTTGGTGTCTCTGCGTACAATTACTATAAGAAACATTTGTTCATCTTTTGAATGCTTGAGAAATAAATGAGAAATGCCTACCATTATTGAAAGCTAGTAATTATAGGTCATTCGTTGGGTTTTTTCTTATATCCTTCCAGGCTTTTTTAAAATAACTACACTAAAGTAGGCCAACTGAATAACATCTATGCAGGATGATGCTTTGAGTTTGGCTGCTTTGGGTTAATCTCTTGACTTTCTTGCTGAATGAGCCCAATTATGTAGTGGTGAGTAGAGGCCCAGTTTATAAAGGCCAAAAGAGTGGCCCTCATAAATTCAACGAGGCGCTTGGAAGTTATCACCCCTGCTCTGGTGGGCCTTGAGATCATGGTAAAGGAAATATGTTAAAATTATCATTACTGATACCTTTTATTGAGAGTGGAGCTTGGAACTTATAAACAGGGCAAGGCACCTCAAGATGTCTTATGATTAACAAGCATCTGGCACTATAGCCTCTATGATGGTGAAATGTTCTATATTAGGAGGTACTCTGCACATCAGGAAAGGCAGCAAGTCATTTGCTGGTTAAATTGAAACAATACAGATCCCTATAGTTTGATGAGCAGAAACAGAAACATTATAAGACCCCTTAAGAGGAGCTTAAAGTGGCATTTGTGTCCACTAAAGTTCTCACGCACCATTGCTTTAGACCAGTGGCCTCCAAACTGCGGCCGGCGGGCCTGCTGTGGCCCTTTGCTCACCATTATCCTGCCCTTGGGACACTATTCCTCTCACTGATACAAGGCACCATTCCTACCACTGACACCAATGATGGGACACCATTCCTTCCACTGACATCAACGCTAGGACACTATTCCTCCCACTGACACCAATTATGGGATACTATTCCTCCCACTTATCTCATTGATGGGATAACCATTCCTTCCACTGACACCAAGAGTGGGACACTATTCCTCCCACCGACACCAACTTAAGAATGGGGCATTATTCTTCCCACTGACACCAACAATGGGTCACTATTCTTCCCACGGACAACAACAATGGGCAGGGGAGGGCTGGCAGCCGTAGGCCTGGGGGGCAAGTCCAGTCAAGTGGCCCATTGAACCACCGAATCAGCTCACCATCCATGCCCCCCCAATGGGCCTAGCGGGATCCATGGTAGGGCCGGCCCTGGGTGCCCCCCCCTTTGCCTGCAGTTAGTTGGTGGCTGCGCCCCTGGGCCCTATTTCCTTCCTCCACAAGAAAAAAGTGTGAGCGGGCAGCAGCCATCAGCCATTTTAAATGTAAGTTAGGGTGGCCTGGGGGGCAATTGCCACCCTACCCCCTGGGCCAGCCCTCCCCTGACAATGGGGCACTATTCCTCCTCCTACTGACTACAAGTGCTATCTAATTTATGTATTCCCACTGGCCAACAAGACTGAAACTTTGTCTACCCCCACTGACTCCAATGGTGGGGCACTATTCCTCCCACTGACACCAATGATTGGGCACTTCCACTGGCACCAATAGTGGGACACTATTCCTCCCACTGATACCAACCCAACACTAATGACAGGGCACTATTTCTCCCACTTACACCAATGATGGAGCGCTATTCATCCTACTGACCACAGGTGCTATCTAATTTCGTTACTCCCACTGACCATCAAGACTGAAACCTTGACTACTTCCACTGATGCTGGGGCATTTACTTCTCCCATTGTTCACATTCCGGCCCACCTAAAGTCTAAAGGACAGTAAACTGGCCTTTTGTTTAGAAAGTTTGGAGACCCCTAAATTTGAATTGGCTGAAACCATCTACTTTGGCCCAATCAGCACTGCGGAAGTTCCCCATTTCAAATCTGGCACATCATTGGCTGCTGGATGATCATCTGATGCTGTTGCAATGGGAATGACTGGTCAATGGATGTATACCTTAACTTTTGAAGCTATTAGTAGAGTATCATCAAATTTGGACATGCTATCACTAAAGTGAAAGTTGTCTAAAGGTTACTACGAGCACAGACCTAAAGCATCCCACCAATTTTCTGATACAACCATAGCACAAGATCATCCCAACACGTGACTGTTCATTTTGAGCGCCTTCCAAGTCAACTGCAACGGAGCAAAGGGGGGGTATACAAGCAGCACGAAAGCAGAGCACATTGCTCCTTCAACCACGTACCTATGACAGATACTCCTAGATCGCCCATGTCCACTGATAGCAGTTCTGCTTCTCTATCTGGAAAGTAACTCCAAATATCTGAAACATTCCAGGAATGAAGTGGTTGCTGATTTGGCACAGCTGGTTGCTTCCTGCTGTTTCTCTAGCTGGCACCGGTGTACAATGGACAGTATTGTTGTGCAATGAGAATTTTTTTTTTCTTTCCCGTTCTGTCTTTCTCAGTGCCCACAAGAGGGAGGTTGAGTCATGAACAAGTAAACGAAAGAAGTGACTTTAGTACAAGTGCTCCGTACCAGGCAGCCTGGGCATACGATATTCCTTTAACTCGATGCGTCCGCTGGCTATTGGCCTCAATACAATTGTTGCTTAATGCAACACACACACACACACAGTCTAAAAATTTTGGCAGTCGCACGTACCTGATGTGAAAGCGGCCTCGCTCCGAACTCTGGACTCATCGCGATTTCCATAAAGTCAGCCACTCCCAGTTTATAATACATTATGCATTAATTCCAACATTCGATTCTTCTGCCAGGCTGCCAGTAGGGGACATGATCAGCAGGTTGTCAGCCACTCACAGCGCGGGACTCATGTTGGGGGCGCTGTATAGCTGGGAGCTTACTCATCGCCCGAGACTGGGACTTACACAAAATGATACCAGCTCGGGTGGCACTGAGCAACGGCGTTCCATGTGAACAACTGGTCTGCCAGGCCGTGAACATTTGTGTAAGGGCCAGTGGCACTTGACTTGCTGGCTCTACACAAGTATTTGTATGAGAGACAGATGGTTAATGGCACAGAGCAACCTGTGATGTTTACAAAAGTTTATACATGTATTTTTTTAACCATGCCATGGCTGAGAACTTTTAGATCTTAAGAAAATTTAGGTTAGATCTTGTTTCCTAATTGACCCATTTGCTGCAAAGTGCTCGGGCACAACGTGGGTCTCAAATGGGAATAGGTTGAGAGATTTTTAGGAGTCTAGGATAAGGATGGACAAGTTTCAGTTGAATTCAGTGGCCATGCAGTCTAGTCTAGGAGCAGGCAATTTTAAAGTGGACCTGGCTGTGACTTCAGCAATAAATTCCCAATACACTATGTTGTCAAAAGTATTGGGACACTTGCCTTTACAGGCACGTGAACTTTAATGGCATCCCAGTCTTAGTCCATAGGGTTCAATATTGAGTTGGCCCACTTGTTGCAGCTATAACAGCTTCAACTCTTCTAGGGAGGCTGTCCACAAGGTTTAGGACTGTGTCTATGGGAATGATTGACAATTCTTCCAGAAGCGCATTTGTGAGGTCAGGCGCTGATTTTGGACATGAAGGCCTTGGTCGCAGTCTCCTCTCTAATTCATCCCAAAGGTGTTCTATCGGTTGAGGTCAGGACTATGTGCAGGCCAGTCAAGTTCCTCCACCCCAAACTTGGTCATCCATGTCTCTATGGACCTTGCTTTGTACACTGGTGAGCAGTCATGTTGGAACAGAAACGTCTTACGCCTTAAGAGTTCCCTTCAGTGGAACTAAGGGGCCAAGCCCAAACCTTGAAAATCAACCCCACACCATATTCCCCCCTCCACCAAATGATTCGGACCAGTGCGCAAAGCAATGTCCATAAAGACATGGATGAGCGAGTTTGGAGTGGAGGAACTTGACTGGCCTGCACAGAGTCCTGACCTCAACCCGATAGAACACCTTTGAGAGGAATTAGAGCAGAGACTGCGAGCCAGGCCTTCTCGTCCAACATCAGTGCCCGGTCTCACAAATGCGCTTCAGGAAGAATGGTCAAACATTCCCATAGACACACTGCTAAACTTTGTGGACAGCCTTCCCAGAAGACTTGAAGCTGTTATAGGTGTAAAAGGTGTAAATGGTGGGCCAACTCAATATTGAACCCTACCGACTAACTGGGATGCAATTAAAGTTAAAGTGGTTGTCAACCCTTGACAACCACTTTAACCTACAGATAAGCCTATAATAAGGCTTACCTGTAGGTTCCCTGCATATCTCCTAAATCTGAACGGTTTAGGAGATATACAGCGTACTGTGATGTGCCCACGTCATCGGGCACATGTGCATTGAAGAAACGGCCTCTGTGACGTTCCTTCACTGAGATCATGCCGCGATTGGCAGCTCCTGGAGCGACGTCATGCGGCTCCGGCAAATCACAGAGCCGGAGATCGCGAGGAAGAGGGGCAGAAGATGGACACGGCCTGGAGCAGGTACATCGTGGGACAGCGTGAGGTTCCAATGCAGGTGAGTGCCACATAATGGGCTAATATGCAATGCATAGTAGCCCATTATGCTTTTACATTGCAGGTTAATAAAGAGGAAATAAAACCCATTACTTCCTCTTTAATGTTCGTGTAAAGGCAGGTGTCCTAATACTTTTGGTAATATAGTGTATATCTAAGGCCAAAACTCTTTTTCTCATTTTCAAAAGGAGTAGAGTAACGTTCAAACACCTGTCATTTTTTTTCCTCATCCTATTCCCTTCGCTTCCTGTACTACAGACACAACAGGAAGTATCAGGAAATGTCTCCAAAACTAGGGAAATATCCTCTTGGCTGTTATCAGAAGAGGTGTCCCCATTGTAATATTTCCACTCCATTCCTGTTCTGGTGGCTCAAATGGAAAATCTGGATTTCCATTCTTTTCAGTTTAACTCAGTGACAACAATAAAGCCTTAAAGAAATTGCGAAAAAAATTGACAGACAGTCATCATAATAGTTAACAATCTTTTATTGCTGATAAAAGACAGCTAATGCATTTTGGGGGCCAACTAATTCCCCTTCATCGGGGCTTGAATAAGAAATGAAAAGCCTTCCTATAGTTGTCAATAAAGGCTCCTGGAAAGTGTTGGTACGTCAAAAATGGAGCATCATAAGCCACAATGGATGTAAATTGGAGACACATGTTCAGGTGATTTAGACTCTTTAACGCCTCTAGTCTCCCTCCTGCCCCCCTTTAAAGAACCAGAGTATTGCATATATAGACTTATTCCTCCTATGATTATTACTTTTTAATTAGGTAGCAGATTTGAATAAATATATTTAGCACAATGACTTAGTTATCATCACTTCTGCCTTGCTGTACTAGGGACATTGGTTCAAATCCCAACCACGGCACTGCCTGCATGGAGTTTGCATGTTCTCCTTCTGCCTGCGTGAGTTTCCTATAACACTGCAAAATACATGCTGGGCTCCTGTCTAAATTGGCCCTAGCATGTGAGGTAGGGACCTTAGCTCAGCCATTTTCAACCAAGGTTCCTCCAGACTGAGGTTGCTGGGGATTCCTTGAGTTGTGGCTAATTGAACTCCCATGGTTATGGTGCCTTCAGAGATCCAGGTCCATGCCAGTAGCATGACACCAATGATTTTTAAAGCTGATGG
The DNA here is from genome assembly GCA_018402905.1 of Glandirana rugosa. Classification (NCBI taxonomy): domain Eukaryota; kingdom Metazoa; phylum Chordata; class Amphibia; order Anura; family Ranidae; genus Glandirana; species Glandirana rugosa. Next base: position 830,736 of record BLSH010028401.1, read on the forward strand.
CATTCTAACCAAAGCTTAAAGGGGGTGCATTCTTCCTACTGACCACCAATGTAAGGGGCATTCTTTCAACTGACCATCAATATAAGAGTCGTTCTGCCCACTGATCACCACGTAAGAAGCATTCTGCCCACTGGTCACCAATGTAAGAAGCATCCTTCTCCCTGACCATCGATGTAAGAGGCGTTCTGCCCACTGATCACCAATGTAAGGAGCATTCTTCCCACTGGTCACCAATGTAAGGAGCATTCTTTCCAATGACCACCAATGTAAGGAACATTCTTCCCATTGATCACCAATGTAAGGAGCATTCTTCCCACTGACCACCAATGTAAGAAGCATCCTTCTCCCTGACCATCAATGTAAGAGTCATTCTGCCCACTGATTGCCAATGTAAGAAGCATTCTGCCCAATGGTCACCAATGTAAGAAGCATCCTTCTCCCTGACCATCAATGTAAGAGGCGTTCTGCCCACTGGTCACAATGTAAGGAGTATTCTTCCCACTGATCACCAATGTAAGGAACATTCTTCCCACTGATCACCAATGTATGGAACATTCTTCCCATTAATCACCAATGTAAGGAGCATTCTTCCCACCGATCACCAACGTAAGGAGCATTCTTCCCACTGATCACCAATGTAAGGAGCATTCTTCTCACTGATCACCAATGTAAGGAACATTCTTCCCACTGATCACCAATGTAAGGAGCATTCTCCCCACTGATTACCAATATAAGGAACATTCTTCCCACTGACCACCAATGTAAGGAACATTCTTCCCACTGATCACCAATGTAAGGAACATTCTTCCCACTGATCACCAATGTATGGAACATTCTTCCCATTAATCACCAATGTAAGGAGCATTCTTCCCACCGATCACCAATGTAAGGGGCATTCTTCCCACTGATCACCAATGTAAGGAACATTCTTCCCACTGATTACCAATGTAAGGAGCATTCTTACCATTAATCACCAATGTAAGGAGCATTCTTCCCACTGACCCCCCAATGTAAGGAACATTCTTATCACTGATCACCAATGTAAGGAACATTCTTCCCACTGATCACCAATGTAAGGAGCATCCTTCTCCCTGACCATCAATGTAAGAGTCATTCTGCCCACTGATCGCCAATGTAAGAAGCATTCTGCCCAATGGTCACCAATGTAAGAAGCATCCTTCTCCCTGACCATCAATGTAAGAGGCGTTCTGCCCACTGGTCACAATGTAAGGAGTATTCTTCCCACTGATCACCAATGTAAGGAACATTCTTCCCACTGATCACCAATGTATGGAACATTCTTCCCATTAATCACCAATGTAAGGAGCATTCTTCCCACCGATCACCAATGTAAGGGGCATTCTTCCCACTGATCACCAATGTAAGGAACATTCTTCCCACTGATTACCAATGTAAGGAGCATTCTTACCATTAATCACCAATGTAAGGAGCATTCTTCCCACTGACCCCCCAATGTAAGGAACATTCTTATCACTGATCACCAATGTAAGGAACATTCTTCCCACTGATCACCAATGTAAGGAGCATCCTTCTCCCTGACCATCAATGTAAGAGTCATTCTGCCCACTGATCGCCAATGTAAGAAGCATTCTGCCCAATGGTCACCAATGTAAGAAGCATCCTTCTCCCTGACCATCAATGTAAGAGGCGTTCTGCCCACTGGTCACAATGTAAGGAGTATTCTTCCCACTGATCACCAATGTAAGGAACATTCTTCCCACTGATCACCAATGTATGGAACATTCTTCCCATTAATCACCAATGTAAGGAGCATTCTTCCCACCGATCACCAACGTAAGGAGCATTCTTCCCACTGATCACCAATGTAAGGAGCATTCTTCTCACTGATCACCAATGTAAGGAACATTCTTCCCACTGATCACCAATGTAAGGAGCATTCTCCCCACTGATTACCAATATAAGGAACATTCTTCCCACTGACCACCAATGTAAGGAACATTCTTCCCACTGATCACCAATATAAGGAACATTCTTCCCACTGACCACCAATGTAAGGAGCATTCTTCCAACTGCCCATCAATGTAAGGAGCATTCTTCCCACTGACCACCAATGTAAGGAACATTCTTCCAACTGCCCATCAATGTAAGGAGCATTCTTCCCACTGACCACCAGTATAGCTGGCATTTTCCTAAAGCCCCCAAAAGACTAATCTTAGCAGGGGTTCCCTGATAGTAAGGGATTCCTCTAGGGTAAATAAGTTGAGAAAGGCTGCCTTAGACTGTAAGCTCCTTGGGGGCAGGGAATGATGTGAATATACCATATATAAAGGGCAGAGTAAATTTCTGGTACTATAAAAATAACTATAATAAATATCAATTTCAGTGGTTTAAATTAGGAATAAAGGAGGGGGAAATACTATTATATTTTTCCCCAATGCAAAATATAACTGACTAAATGCTCAGAGCAAACACTCCAAGATGAGGATCCTTTATTAAAGGGACTTCATCATGTTGCCCAAATCATGGTAAAATGATGGTGTCATTGCCGAAGCCCCCATACACTTCTTTGCTCGTGTTCCCTCACTGCTACTTACAGCAATCCCAACACCCAGCGCTTCCTGAAATGGGAAGGCATGTGACAGTGCTTGGGTCTATCAGCCAATAGGGTCAAACACTGTCACATGACAGTGGCCGTCATCCTACCACTCTGCGGTGGTGGAATGCTCGGCAGAGGAGCCCCGGCATGGTCATTGTCAGTATGTGGGCTTTCCACATATACTCAGTGGGCAAGGTGACAACATTTCTTAAAATGAAAACAAAAAGGCAGTTATTTTCAGTCCAATAAAATATAAAAACGACAGTTATTTTCAGTCCAATGAAATATAAAAATGACAGATATTTTCAGACCAATTAAATTAAAAAATTACAGCCGCATAATATAAAATAAAGATTGTCATCACTTTGTTAAACCTTCATGAATTCAGTCTATACTAAGCCTTTGGATACAGCAAAGGTTTTGTTTTATGTAACATAGCCGAGCGGTAAAGCTCAAAACTCAAAGTTCACCATTGCAGGTTAGGAAAGATTTATTCCGATGTTACATCACAACGGAGGCAGGAAAAAATAATCAGTTTGTATAAATCAATAGTGTAACATTAAGGAAAGATCAAATTGGTTTTCCAAAGGCAAGAATTAGTACAAGCTGACAGATCGGTGATTGTAAAGATTTTGAATGGCATTGCGTCTACTTGCGTGAGTATCTGACGCTAGCACAATTAATTAAAATGTCACCCAAAACATCTTATGTAATTATGGGGGGGTTAACAGGGAGAGATATTTCATTATTTTTTGTTTATTGTACTTAAAGCATTACTAAAGCCAGGACCCTGCATTTAGAATATCTGGTCTCCCCAGGACCCTGCAGTCACTATATCTGGTCTCCCCAAGACCCTGCATTCACTATATCTGGTCTCCCCAGGAGTCTGCAGTCACTGTATCTGGTCTCCCCAGGACCCTGCATTCACTATATCTGGTCTTCCCAGGACCCTGCAGTCACTATATGTGGTTTCCCCAGGAGTCTGCAGTCACTATATCTGGTCTTCCCAGGACCCTGCATTCAGTATATCTGGTTTTCCCAGGACCCTGCAGTCACTATATCTGGTCACCCCAGGAGTCTGCAGTCACTATATCTGGTCTCTCCAGGACCCTGCAGTCACTATATTTGGTCTCCCCAGGAGCCTGCATTCACTATATCTGCTCTCCCCAGGAGTCTGCAGTCACTATATCTGGTCTCCCCAGGAGTCTGCAATCACTATATCTGGTCTCCCCAGAACCCAGCAGTCGCTATATCTGATCTCCCCAGGACCCTGCATTCACTATATCTGCTCTCCCCAGGACCTTGCATTCACTATATCTGCTCTCCCCAGGATCCTGCAGTCACTATATCTGGTCTCCCCAGGACCCTGCATTCACTATATCTGCTCTCCCCAGGACCTTGCATTCACTATATCTGCTCTCCCCAGGATCCTGCAGTCACTATATTTGGTCTCCTCAGGACCCTGCATTCACTATATCTGCTCTCCCCAGGACCTTGCATTCACTATATCTGGTCTCCCCAGGACCCTTCAGTCACTATATCTGGTCTCCCACAGTACACAGAACACGGAAATGCAATTATTTTAGTAAATACAAACTGCTAAATACCTTTTCTCATCAGCAGTATATAGCAGTCTTGTGACTTCTATCAGTGTCTGGTTAAAACTTGTGGGAGTAGTTTTCATTCTCCTCTGACTGTCCTATGAGGCTGCATGACTCTGTCTGGACAGTGCTGATTGGCCCTGTGCTGATCTCCCAAGAAAAAAAAAAGCTCCCCAAGTCCCCAAGGCTTTGTACTATGAAGCAATGGGTTGAGGACTGTGGAAGAAGGGGAGGATCAGTGAAGACAGGATCAAACAGCCTTCGTACACAATGCGGAGGATTAACCCCTTAGGTTCCACAGTGAGTATAGCAAGCATGCTTTACTGCATATACACACTGATTTTACTGTTGTGGGGTTAGGAACACTTTAAACCATTTAAAGTATTTGTAAACCCAATCACTAGAATTGCATGTAAGCTAAGTTAAGGCAAAAGCTTCTCTCCTGGAATGAAATTGCTTCTTCTGATTTCACTGCACACTGTGAGCTTCTCATAATGTGCATTAAGAGCTGCAGCAAGTTGTATACAGCATCCCCTCATTGCCTAGCTGGAGCATGTCCAGTATCAACTAGCCCAGGGGTCTCCAAACTTTCTAAACAAAGGGCCGGTTTTATTGTCCTTCAGACTCTAGAGTGGCCGGACTGAGGAGTGAGTGGAGATTTTCCTGGCATTAGTGGTGTAAACATCACCACATTTGATATTAGGAGTAGGAATAGTGCCCGGTCATTGGCATCATAGAGAGGAATAGTGCCCCATTGTTGGTGTCAGTTGGCAGAATAGTGTCTCGTATCAGTGGGAGGAATAGTGCCCCAGGGGCCAGATAAAGGAAAGCAAAGGGATGCATTTGGCCCCTGGGCCAATGTTTGGGGACCACTGAACTAGCCCTTTACTTCCCAGCCTGACTGCCCCTGACCAATCCCTTTCATTCACTGGATATCAGTTCTCTCCATCATGGAGGCAAAACATCATGGCAAATCTAACTAGAGTGCCACCTGTCAAACTTGCCCAATGGGGTCAAAGAGACAGCGCCACAACCATCAGCCAACTGCTTGGATTGTGGACTTGGTGCTGTATCTTAATACAAAATCCCCCTTTGAATGAATAAAGGGTCAAGAAACTGGTAGGACCACCAGATTTAAAGCGGTTGTATCCCCTTACCAAAAAAAAAAAAACACTTGCAAGGCAAAGGCATAATGAGCTACTAGCTCATTATAAAATACTTACCTCAGAATGAAGCTCCGACAGGGCCGCCCGGTCCCCGAAGAGGGAGCTCCCATCCTCCCTCCGTGGATCCTACCGGGTTTGCGGCTCCGGTGCTGTGAGTGGCCAGAGGCACGGAAGCCCATCTTTACGGCGGACTTTCCGGCTTCGCCAGGACACCACTGTGCATGCACCATGACATCAGCGGCTGCTTGCAGTGGGAATATCTCCTAAACCGTATAGGTTTAGGAGATATTAATTTTACCTACATGTAAGCTATTCATTTTACCTACATGTAAGCCTTATTATAGGCTTACCTGTAGGTCAAAGTTAAATTTTTCATGATACAACCGCTTTAAAAAAAAAGTTTTAATTTTTAGACTTTTAGCGGTCTTTAACCACGTATGCAGAATGACGGCCGGGAAGTGGTTCAGTTATCCTGACTGGACATCATATGACGTCCTCAGGATAACAAGCCGCCGCGCGCCTGGGGAGGCACGCATCGCGGCGATCGGTGATGTGGGAGGTCAGTCTGACCCCCCGCAATACCGATCTCGGTAAAGTGCTTCCATCCGAAGCACTTTACCATGTGATCAGCCATGACCAATCACGGCTGGTCACAGTGTAACACAGGAAAGCCGTTTATCGGCTTTCCTGTACTCATGTCGCAGACCTCAGGAGTGGAGAGCCGATCGGCTGCTCTCCTGACAGGGAGGGTTTGTGCTGATGATTTATCAGCACAGCCCCCCCCTCGGATCGCCACACTAGACCACCAGGGAGCCTGCCCAAGGACCACCAACAATGTCCCCACCCAGGACCATCAGGGAGCAGATCTGGACCACCAGGGAGACCACCCTAGACCACCAGGTAAGGGGCATAGTGCCCAATATGAATGGCACTTAGTGCCACCTTCAGATGCCACCATAGCCCACCAGGGAATGGGCCCCTTTCTGTACATATGCCCACCAGTGCCCCTATCAGTGTGTACCAGTGCTCCTATCAGTGCATACCAGTGCCACATATCAGTGCCCACCAGTGCCACCTACTAGTGCCCACCTATCAGTGCCCAGTGCCGCCTATGAGTGCCAATCAGTGCCATCTATGAGTGCCCATCAGTGCCGCTTATCAGTGTCTGTCAGTGCTGCATATCAGTGTCCGTCAGTGCTGCATATCAGTGCCCGTCAGTGTTTCACATCAGTGCCCGTCAGTGCTGCTTATCAGTGCCGTCTAACCGTGCTCATCATTGCTGCATATAAGTGCCTCATCATCAGTGCCACCTCATTAGTGCCAATCAGTATTGTCAGATCAGTGCCGTCAGTGTAGCCTCATCAGTGCCCATCAGTGATGGAGAAAATTTACTTATTTACAACGTTTTGTGACAGAAATAGAGACTTTTTTTTTTTTTTTAATTTTCGGTCTTTTTTTGTTTATAGCGCAAAAAAAAAAACCCGCAGAGGTGATCAAATACCACCAAAAGAAAGCTCTATTTGTGGGAACAAAATGATAAAAACCTTGTTTGGGTACAGCATCGCACGACCACGCAATTCTCATTTAAAACGCAACAGCACTGAAAGCTGAAAATTGGTCTGGTAGGAAAGTGTTCTAAGTGCATAGTATTGAAGTGGTTAATTAAAATACCCTTTCTCATCTTGACAGTTGGGAGTTGTGCTGAAATGGTCTATATACCTTGGTGACACCATCCCTAGACAAAACCATTTTTTTCTGAAACCAGTGGTTGTCAACTTATGAGCTAAAGGAGGCCTCAAATGTGGCCCCTGATATCACCAAAGGGCCACACATAATGTTGAATACATCTAATGCTTGAGAGGAAGGTCAGAGACTGCAGACCTAATAGAGCAGGGGTCTCCAAATTTTCTAAACAAAGGGTCAGTTTACTGTCCTTCAGACATTAGGGGGGCCACACTGTGGCCGTTGGGAGTAAACAATGCAGCTTTGGTATTAGGGGGAGGAATAACGCCCCATCTTTCCATCTTTGGTGCCAGTGAGAGGAATAATGCTGCATCATCATTGGTATCAGTGGGAGGAACAGTGTGCCATCATTGGTGTCAGTGGGAGGAATAGTGCCCCATCATTGGCATCAGTGGGAGAAATAGTGCTTCCTCATTGGCATCAGTGGAAGGAATAGTTACCCATCATTGGTATCAATGGGAGGAATAGTGCCCCATGACTGGCATCAGTGGGAGGGATAGTGCCCCATCATTGGTATTAGTGGGAGGAATAGTGCCCCATCATTGGTATCAGTGGGAGGAATAGTGCCCCATCATTGGCATCAGTGGGAGGAATAGTGCCCCATCATTGGCATCAGTGGGAGGAATAGTGCCCCATCATTGGCATCAGTGGGAGGAATAGTGACCCATCATTGGTATCAGTGGGAGGAATGTTGCCCCATCATTGGTATCAGTGGCAGGAATAGTGCCCCATCATTGGCATCAGTGGGAGGAATGGTGCCCCATTATTGGTATCAGATGGGGGAATAATGTGCCATCATTGGTGTCAGTGGGAGGAATAATGCATCATCATTGGTATCAGTGGGAGGAATGGTGTCCTATCATTGGTGTCAATGCTTGAGAGGAGGGTCAGAGACTGCAGACCTAATAGAGCAAGGGACTCCAAACTTTCTAAACAAAGGGCCAGTTTACTGTCCTTCAGACTTTAGGGAGGCCACCGTTGGGAGTAAACAATGCAGGTATGGTATTAGGGGGAGGAATAACGCCCCATCTTTCCATCATTGATATCAGTGGGAGGAATGGTGTCCTATCATTGGTGTCAGTGTGAGAAATAGTGCCCCAACATTGATGCCAGTGGTGGTAATAGTATGCCATCATTGGTATCAGTGGGAGGAATGGTGTCCTATCACTGGTGTCAGTGTGAGAAATAGTGCCCCAACATTGATGTCAGTGGTGGTAATAGTATGCCATCATTGGTGTCAGTGGGAGGAATAGATCCCAATCATTGGTGTGAGTCTGAGGAATAATGCCTCATTGTTGGTGTCAACGGGAGAAATAGTTGTGTCTCATTGTTGATGTCACCACCATCAGTGGAAGGAATAGTGTTTTGTATCAGTGGGAGGAAAAGTACCCCAAGGGTTGGATAAAGGAGAGCAAAGGGCTGCAGTTTGGAGACCAATATAATAGAGGAAATGAGGGTCAAAGAGGGTGGACAAGACACATTGTAGACTGGGGAGATGCTACAAAAGACAATATGAAACTGGGAAGATGTTACATGAGGCTAGTAGAGATCAATGCTATTAACCTAATCAATGTTCCCACTACAGATACCTGAGGGCCGAACATCATACACCAAAGAAGCCACAAGTTGGGAACCAAAGGACTAAGCCCTCTTTGTGTCGGAGTTCCCACCAGAACAGGTACTCCGCTGTGTCTGTTTTACAGACAAAAAAAATCTTGCCTTACTTCCCATTTCCTAATTCAAAACAGAGAACCAATTTAAAACTAACCCCAAAATAATCACTGCTTAAATCTGACACATACTTTTGGCACTAAGTTGTAAAAAAAAAAAAAAAACTTTTTCAGTGTTATATAAGTGGTGAATCAAATAAAATGTACGATTAAAAGTATA
>BLSH010028401.1:865882-889359 GCA_018402905.1 Glandirana rugosa
AGGTTCCATTGAACTCTAGGGTTCCTTCAGAGGTTCCTAGGGGTTCATTGAGGGGACCTCCAGAGGTTCCTAGGGGTTCCTTGAGGGGACCTCCAGAGGTTCCTTGAGGATATCTCCTGAGGATGCTAGGGGTTCCTTGGGGAAACCTCCTGAAGATGCTAGGGGTTCCTTGGGGGCACCTACAGAGTTTGCTAGGTGTTCCTTGAGGGTTCCCCTAGAACAGGGTTTCTCAACTAGGGTTCCTCCAGAGGTTGCTAGGGGTTCCTCAAGCAATGGTCAATTTCTACCTCTCAGATAAATTCCCAATGAGATCATTGATCTTTTTAGCTATTTGTAAGGGGGTAATTCTTCACAATGACCACAAGTGAAAGGAGCATTTTTTCCCATTGACCATCACGCTGATGTATCATGAGTTGTAGATTTTTCATTTTAAGCAGGGGTTCCCCGAGACCAAAGAATTATTTCAAGGGTTCCTCACTGTTGAAAAGGTTGAGAAAGGCTGCTCTAGAGGTTGCTAGGGGTTCCTTGAGGGTACCTCCAGAGGTTGCTAGGGGTTCCTTGAGGGTACCTCCAGAGGTTGCTAGGGGTTCCTTGAGGGTACCTCCAGAGATTGCTGGGGTTTCCTTGAGGGTACCTCCAGAGGTTGCTAGGGGTTCCTTGAGGGTACCTCCAGAGGTTGCTAGGGTTTCCTTGAGGGTACCTCCAGAGATTGCTAGGGTTTCCTTGAGGGTACCTCCAGAGATTGCTAGGGTTTCCTTGAGGGTACCTCCAGAGGTTGCTGGGGGTTCCTTGAGCAATTTGTGCCTCTCAGATAAGTCCCCACTGACGCCATTGATCTTTTTAGATATCTGTAAGGGGGTAAATCTTCCCAATGACCATAAGTATAGGGAGCATTCTTCCCACTGACCATCACACTAATGTGTCATGAGTTGTAGATATAGTTATTTGTAGCAGGGGTTTCTTGAGAGCGGGAAGTTATTTCAAGGGTTCCTCTGTGTTGAAAAGGTTGAGAACGGCTGATCTAGATTTACACTTTGGAATACACCAATCAGTCATAACATTATGACCACCCATCTAATATTGAGTAGGTTCCCCTTCTGCCACCAAAACAGCCTTGACACATTGAGGCATGGACTCCACTAGACCTCTGAAGGTATGCTGTGGTATCTGGAACCAAGCCATCAGTAGCAGGTCCTTTAAGCTGTGAGGTGGGGCCTCCATGGATCCGACTTGTTTTGCCAGCATATCCCACAGATGCTCGACTGGATTGGAGAATTTGGAGGCCAAGCCAACGCCTCAAACTCATTGTTGTGTTCCTCAAGCCATTCTTGAATAATTTCTGAAGTGTGGCATGGTACATTATCCTGCTGAAAGAGGCCACGGGCATCAGGGAATACTGTTTCCATTAAGTGGTGTACTTGGTCACCAACAATGTTTTAGGTAGGTGGTACATTTCAAGTAACATCCACATGAATAAAGGACCCAAGGTTTCCCAGCAGAATATTGCCTAAAGCGTCACACTTCCTCAGCCTTCTTCCCATATTGCATCCTGGTGTTATCTCTTCCCTAGGTAAGCGACGCACCCGGCCATCCACATGATGTAAAGGAAACGGAAGCCCACCTTCTTCCATTGCTCTGTGGTTCAGTTCTGAGGCTCACCTGCCCATTGTAGGCACTTTTTGGCTGTGGACACGGGTCAGCATGGGCACCCTTACCATACACAACATACTGCGATGGTCATTTTTTCTATTTTCAACACCTCAACTTCAGAGACAACATGTTTGCTTTCTGCCTAATATATCTCACTGACTTTCAGATGCCATTATAACGAGATAATCAATGCTATTCATTTAACTTGTCAGTGGTCATAAAGTTATGGCTGATTGGTGTATATTGTGATCAATATTTATTACCTGCACACACCTTGCCTGACATATTTGCACTCTGTGGTTTCAGCATTAGGATTAAATAAAAGTTTTCCTGCAACAAAGAAAAGTGTGCTGGCGATCGATACTTAAGATTGTAGATGAATGGTTCCATCTCTCCGATCATTACAGCCCCTATTATCTTCATGAGTTGCGTACGTTCCTCTGGGACTGATGTGTAGACTTTTTATGAAGCATATTAAGGCGTGCACAATGGATGCTGTCATAGCACCACAATGCACATAGACAGTGTAAGAGCCTGTTCAACTGTGCGTTAGGTAAATGCATGCTACCTTGCGTTTCAATTGCATTGCATTAAAGAAGAAGTAAACTCTGGAAAAAAAAATCCTCTCCCTGCAAAGTAAAGGCATAATGTGCTAGTATGCATTGCATACTAGCACATTAGGTGACACTTACCTGCAAGCGAAGCCCGCGCCGTCCCCGCTGCAGGCCGCATCCATCTTCGCCCCTCTTCCTTCCGGGGGCCGCAGACTCCGGCTGCGTGGCGTCACTCCCGTGTGGGAGCCGCCAGTCACGGCACTTGCTCCTAAAGAAACAGCACGGACGGCCGTTCCTTCAGAGCGCATGCGCCGATAACATCATCGGCGCACTATACAGTAAATGTCTCCTAAACGCCGCACATTTAGGAGATACTTACAGTACCTATAGGTAAGCCTTATTCTAGGCTTACCTATAGGTACAATCAGGGCCGTTTTTAACACAGGGCAAAAGGGGTAGCTGCCCCGGGCCCAGTCATTATTGTGTGGCCCAAAGCAGCTGCCCTTTGAGCCCACACTGCCCACAAATATTTGATAAGTGGATACGAGATGGTCCAAGAAAATGTTTGCCTAGAGTCCACCAGTATTAAAGACTGCCATGGGTATAATGACTACAGGAGGGTTTACAACCACTTTAAGAAGCCTGCATACTTTGCATGGACCACAGTGCAACAATTGTTCCCATCTGTGCGATGCAGTGCATTGTGTCAGTGCACTGAAATGCTATTTAATATACATAGCAAAGTAATGCACCACATTGCAGCAAACACATTGCTGTGCGTCTGCAGTAACGCATGGTTAAAATCAGGGCTTTTTTTCTCAGAGAATAGGTGCAGGAACTCCTCCTTTCCGAGTTACCCCTTGTCTCTGCCCCTGCCCACCTCCCAGTACTGCCCCTTTTGAAGAATACAGAACCAAGTAACATTTGTGGTGCTAAGTAATTTGTATGGAACTTGTTAATGATAACAAGAAAATCAGTAAAATAGATCCCCATGTAGCCAACACCAATAGACCCCCGCGGCAACAATAGACCCCCCCCCTTCCCCCAGCAATAATGGACCCTCAGCAGCAACAACAGATCTCCCCACAGACAGCATTAATAGATCCACCAGCAGCCAGCTACAATAGACTGCTCCCTCAAGAGTAGATCTCTTCCAGCGACAACTGACCCCCCCAGAAACATAAGACCAACCCCAGCAACAATAGGTCCCCCACCAGCAACTATAGACCTCCCCCCTGCAAAAAAGAGATCCCTTCCAGAGACAATAGATCCCCCAGCAGCCATCATCAATAGCCACTGTAGCACAACCCAGCAACCCTTGCCATTACACACATTCAGTGCTGGAAGTGCCGGAACACCGTTTCCCCACGTTCCCGCTGAAAAGAAGCCACGGTCACAATGTTTTTTCGGACACGTCATCTTCATCCAAACTGAGGCCCAAGATGAGAGTCCATCTTGGCACATTCAGGACAGTTGGCATTCATGCAATAGGAATCACACTAATCTGACTGCAACTAAAAGCCATGCACGGTGCAGCTCACAGGATCCCCCCACAGAAAGAAAGAACCCTCTCAACATCCATCCTTCTTATATAGCTGAATCTATAAAGAGTTACATGAAATTAAAGCATATATCTTAAAGGAGAAGTCCAGCCAACGCTCGTTTGGCTGGGCTTCTCCTATGGATCGCAGGAGTGCAATTAGTTTTGCACTCCTGTGACCTGTTTTCAGCAGAGAGCGGGTTGCTCCAGAGCTTAGTAAATGAGGTAACTTTCACTTTGCAAAGAATGCCCAATCACGTGCAAGGAAAATGGAAAAAAAAAAAAAATAACATTATTGCTTGCACATGATTGGATGATGGAAGTCAGCAAAGCTTCTTGTCATTTACTAAGCTCTGGAGCAACTGCACTTGCATAGTGCACAGTCTCTTTGCCTTTAGTAAATCAACCCCAGAGTGTCCAGATCCTCAGGAGCAATCAGAGAAATACACTATACTGTCAAAAGTATTGGGACGCCTGCCTTTACATGCACATGAACTTTAATGGCATCCCAGTCTTAGTCTGTAGGGTTCAATATTAAGTTGGCCCACTCTTTGTAGCCATAACAGCTTCAACTCTTCTGGGAAGGCTGTCCACAAGGTTTAGGAGTGTCTATGGGAATGTTTGACCATTCTTCCAGAAGATCATTTGTGAGGTCAGGCACTGGTGATGGGCGAAAAGGCCTGGCTCACAGTCTCCGCACAAATTCATCCCAAAGGGGTTCTATCGGGTTGAGGTCAGGACTCTGTGCAGGCCAGTCACGTTCCTCCACCCCAAACTCGCTCATCCATGTCTTTATAGACCTTGCTTTGTGCACTGGTGCGCAGTCGTATTGGAACAGGAAGGGGCCATCCCCAAACTGTTCCAACAAAGTTGGGAGCATGAAATTGTCCAAAATGTCTTGGTGTGCTGACGCCTAAAGAGTTCCCTTCACTGGAACTAAGTGGCCAAGCCCATCCCCTGAAAAACAACCCCACACCATAATCCCCCTCCACCAAATGATTTGAACCAGTGCATACTCCCTGAACTCGCTCATTCATGTCCTTATGGACCTTGCTCTGTGTACTGGTCCAAATCATTTGGTGGAGGGGGGATTATGGCGTGGGGTTGATTTTTAGGGGTTGGCTTGGCCCCTTATTTCCAATGAAGGGAACTCTTAAGATGTCAGCATACCAAGGCATTTTGGACAATTTCATGCTCCCAACTTTGTGGGAACAGTTTGGGGATGGCCCCTTCCTGTTCCAACATGACTGTGCACCAGTGCACAAAGCAAGGTCCATAAAGACATGGATGATTGAGTTTGGGGTGGAGAAACTTAACTGGCCTGCACAGAGTCCTGACCACAACCAGATAGAACACCTTTGGGATGAATAAGAGCGGAAACTGCGAGCCAGGCTTTCTCATCCAACATCAATGCCTGACCTGACAAATGCGCTTCTGGAAAAATGGTCAAATATTCCCATAGACACTCCTAAACCTTGTGGACAGACTTCCCAGAAGAGTTGAAGCTGTTAAAGCTGCAAAGGGTGGGCCAACTCAATATTGAACCCTACGGACTAAGACAGGTATGTCATTAAAGTTCATGTGTATGTAAAGGCAAGTGTCCCAATACTTTTGGTAATATAGTGTATGTAGAAAGACAAAAAGCTTAATTCACAAACCCTGAACACAAGAAGAGGGATGTTTATTTTCTGCTATGTGACTGTCACTTTCTGAAAATAAGGATCCATATTCCACAGAGTTTAGTGAAATGAGCCTAAAGTGACGGAGGAAAAAAAGATCAATAGATACAGAAAAGTAAGAGCTGAATGTTATGGGTTGAGGGTACGATAATCGATGAGCCCTCGATGTAATATTCTACAATGTAGTTGGCTTTCCAGAGAAAAATACATTTAAATGACAGATGGGGAACAGAGGAAGTAACAGTTCCACAGACGGACCTGGTACAATGTATTTTATTATTGTAGACGATTGAGCCGCAAACCAAGATTGTGTTTCAATGCAAATAGATCCTTGAAAGGTTTTCAGTGTATGTATTCTGTAGTCGGCACATGTCATGGGCCTGCTGGCCGGAGACACACGGGACACCTAACATAGAGACTGAGCTCACCTTACATTTCACAATCCACTCTAAAATAACCAAAGCTGGAATCTGATTGGTGAAGAGAGAGGGAGATTTATAGATAGGTAGATAGCTACACTGTATGGTCAAAGGTATGTAAGCCCCAGGGCCGGGCCTACCATGGGTCCTGGACAGCCCCATCTCCAAATAATTGAGTTCAGGTATTTCCAGTGAAGGGTAATGGTAACATTAAACCATACAAAGACATTTTAGACCAGCCATTCTCAACCTTTTTACCCCAAAGGAACCCTTGAAATAATAATCAGGTCTTGAGGAACCCCCTGCTAAAACCAGTTCATTGGTCGTCAATGAAAAAATGCCCCCTTCATTGGTGGTCAGTGGAAAGAATGCTCCCTTTACAGTGATGGTCAAATTGCCATTCTTACAGACAGCTAGAAAGGCCATCGGTGTCATGCAGTGGCATTGACCCTAAACTGAAACTATGCAGGAACCATCAGATGGGAGGTCAATCAGGATTTCCAGATTGGCAAACCTCCATTGTTTAAGCCCTGATGAAGGAAACGCGCTAGCTACTACACACAATTAACAAACTTCTTTCTGAATATAACCTCATGGTGTGGTGCTTTAATCTCTGGATCCAAGTTTTGCCTACCTAACCAGGGTTACGGTGATAACCTCTAGGCTTGTGGAAGCAGCCTACCTACCAATCGGATGTTCCACAGGGATCACACTAACATAAAGGTGGCAGTAATTTCAACAAGAGACTATAACCTACTTCTAGCTATAGGTTCCAGGACCATCTACCAAAATTCCTACAGCATGATCTTTAATATAGACTTTCCCTGACCTTAAATCAGGATCAGAAAACTTTTGAGAAACTTCTAAGCCTTCCATGAGCGGTTGGCACACAACAGTTGATTGAATGCCTTTACCTGTTAAACCTGTTTTACAATTTATACTATTGTTGTATAATATGAAAACCTCAATAAAAATCATTAATAACCAACATCAGTACAACATCACAAAGGCTTTTTACGCTGAATGGGCACACATTCCTACAGACACACTCCAAAATCGTGTGGAAAGTCTTCTCAGAGGAGTGAAGGTTGTTGCATAGGGGGTGTGATGGCATGCAAGGCGAAATGGTAGATGGACACTACTTGTCGCCTTGTATGCGTTCATGTGGACTGGATTAAGCGGAGTCCGCTCCAGATTTTACCAGCCACCATGGCAGAACTGGTTTCCGGTCTGGAGTTTGTGGTCCACTGGAGTTCCCCAGCAGGTGAACTTAAATAATTAGGAAGAGATCTCAATAGAGCTCTGGCCTGAACCTCAGAGAGGGATCTGAGGGAGCTCTGTGTCTGTTGGGACTTTAAAAGACAGGGTTTGCATTTTTGCTGATGTTTTGTGGGTGTCAGGGGCTAGCCCCACACCATATAGTACTGTCTAGTTTAGCGTCCGCGGGCAAGGACCTATTTTTATGTTTTGTTTTACCTGCAAACCTTATTTATCAATAAACCTGGCAGGCCGCCAGATTTTAAGGAAAGTTGCCTGCACGCTGACTATTTTGCCTCCGGAAAGCTGATCCCCACGAGCTAATCACCCCCGATAGAACACCTTTGGGATGAATGAGAGCGGAGACTGTGAGCCAGGCCTTCTCACCAACATCAGTGCCTGACCTCACAAATGGGCTTCAGGATGAATGGTCAAACATTCCCATAGACACTCCTAAACTTTGTGGACAGCCTTCCCAGAAGAGTTGAAGCTGTTATAGCTGCAAAGTATGGGCCAACTCAATATTGAACCCTACAGACTAAGCCTGGGATGCCATTAAAGTTCATGTGCGTGTATAGGCAAGCGTCCTAATACTTTTGACAATATAGTGTGTGTGTATATATAGATATATATATATTTATATAGATATATATACCTATATATATATATATATATATAGATATATATATTATAGAGTAGATAAAATTATAGATGATAACACCTATCCACATTTGGAAAAGGAAAGAAAATATACCTTTATGACCAATAACAGACAGATAGATCTATAAATATTGTGCATACATGTAGATCTGTAACAGATTGCTATCTTATATCTATAATTACATAAAAATAACTGCATTAACAGATAAATAGAAAGCACAATAACATTCAGAAATATCTCAGATACATCAATAGATGCAGAAATGGAATTATTTATTATCCGAGGGGGATAGATAAATACATCTGCAGGTCCAATAATTTCATATCTATAATTAGGGAAGGGATATGAACCTGACAGATCATCTATAGATACACTGATATATCTTTCAGATGGGAACGGATAAACACAGCTACTGATCCACAGACAGACAGGTGCTGCTATCATTAGACATCAACAGATAAATACTGCACATTTATAGATCAGCAGAAAGATGCATGGATCTATAATTATTTAAGAGGAAAGCAATTGGAACAAACTTCAAAGGAGCGGATAAATCTCTGAATAAGATACAGACATTTATGGAAAGTACCAAGATATAGACATTTCTATAGATTAGGTGTAGAAATATTTTACAGATTAGAAATAAAATATGAAATGACAGTATTGGAAATGGATAAACACATTAAAAATGTGCAGATTAATCTAAATAAGTGAGGAATTGATGTGTTGATGACAACACGGGAAGTGTTGCACCTGAAGGAACAGAAGTTTAAAGCTGAACACCGGGTATAAAAAATGTAATTTAAATATATTCCTTAATGGCAACCAAGGATAATAAATCCACTTTGTGTGCACCAAATGCCTTTGCAAACCTAGATGTTACGTTGTAAAAGTAGCAGTGACATCTTTACCGTGCTGCACTTAGCCTGTGCAGAAAGAAGAGCTGTGGGAGGGGCCCACCAGGCCTCACCTACTACAGGTTGCCTGTAGAAAACTACAGGAGGGTGGGGTCACCCAGGGCCCGCGCTCCCGCTAGGCGAACTAGGCAGAGCCGCCTAGGGCACACTCCTGCATGGGGGGGGGGGGGGCGCAGCCACGGCCACTGACTTCCCCATTAGCCTGGCCAGGGAACACGAGGGGCCCTAAACAGGGCTGGGGCGCTGATTGACTCTCCAGAGAAAGCAGCAACCGTGGAGGGCATCAGTCGCAGCTGCTGCAGAGGAGGTCAGCAGTAGCTCAGCCTGTGAGGAGGGCACAAGGATAGCAGAGGAGGAGGTGGGCATGAGGACAGCTGGGGAGGCCGGCATGAGGACAGCTGGGGAGGCGGAGGAGGCGGGCACAAGGACAGCTGGGGAGGTGGGCACGAGGACAGCTGGGGAAGCAGGCACAAGGACAGCAAAGGAGGTGGGCATGAGGACAGCTGGGGAGGCAGTGGAGGCGGGCACAAGGACAGCAAAGGAGGTGGGCATGAGGAAAGCTGGGGGCACGGAAGAGGTGGGCATGAGGACAGCAGAAGAGGCGGGCACAAGGACAGATGGGAAGGCGGAGGAGGCGGGCACGAGTTCAGCGAAGGAGCCGGGCATGAGGACAGCTGGGGAGGTGGATGAGGCGGGCACAAGGACAGCGAAGGAGGCGGGCATGAGGCCAGCTGGGGAGGTGGGCACGAGCACAGTTGGGGAGGCAGAGGAGGTGGGCATGAGGACAGCTGGACAGGCGGAGGAGGCGTGCATGAGGACAAGGGAGGAGGCGGGCATGAGCACAGCTGGGGAGGCGTAGGAGGCATGCACGAGGACAGCGGAGGAGACGGGCACGAGGACAGCTGGGGAGGCGGAGGAGGTGGGCATGAGGACAGCAGGGGAGGCAGGCACCATGTCTCTGGACATAGCTGCTGCCCCGGTGAGTCCGCTCTATCTCCCTGATCCTGCTGTAGTCACCCGCGCAGTCCTAGGCAAGACTAACGATACCCCGCGGGGGTGTTAGTCTTGCCTAGAGCATGAAATAGTCAAGCACCATCCCTGCAGTCACCCTGCACAAGGAGAGAGAGTAGCAGTGAGCAGTCTATGATAGGAAAGAAAAGTTTCACACTGGATGACTGCACAGATCTGGAAGAAATACACAAAGCACACCAATATTCAGGGAAGAATACACAAGTCTTGTATTAGACAATATTTGTTTAGCCCAGAGTTCAGCTTCAAAGTGTGTTTATAGCCAAATATTTTTTTCTGGATTAGAAAAGCAATAGACCCCAATCAGATTTGTATTGCTGCCTGTGTCCCCAACAGATAGCTTCACCCTCTCTACTTGTCCTGATGAATATTGTCACCGAGAGTGAAATTGATGGGAATCACTTCCTGTTGTGTTTATGTGACAGGAAGTAAAGGGCAATCTCTCCATCGGGATAGAAGCAGCACATAATAAACTGACAGTATTCTTCTTCTTCTTCTACTTTGTTTTAAAGCTGGAGTTCTGCTTTAACGCTAGAGTTTAGGTATGGCAATTTTTAACTACTCACTGTACATTGGTCCAGCTTGGGCCAATGCAAAAATATATGTGCCATACCTGTGGATTTCCTATGGAAGTAAGCACCGCTACTCCAGTCATCCCCACTGGCTTCCGTGTCCTGTGCCGATTGGCTGTCCTGGTGCAACGTGAACACAGGGGCTTGTTCAGTCGGCAAGATCACCATTCAGGGAACACTTTGCATTTACTCTATGAGTGCTAAGGTTTGGCGGTGACATCATGATCTCCACCTTTTTCAACTAGAGAACACTTTGTATTCATTGAGAAAATGCAAAGTGTTCTCTGAATGGCACCGGTGCTGAGCGAGCAACCTTCTGTGGTCACAATACAGCTGTGAAGCCATTTGGCACGGGACCAGGAAGCTAGTAGAGATTACTTGAGTAGCGGTGCCTACTACATCCACCTTTTAGAGGCATCCCTCAGGTATGGCACCATATGTGTAGCTCTATCTCCGCAGAAGCCACGGGCTTGTATGTCCACTAGATCACACACAGCCAGACACATGACATTTTCTTCTTCTTAGGGGTTTTATTGCTGAGGTAAAACTTGGGATAGGTATGGGGGAGGCATGTGATATCAAAGTAACTGAGGACTTTTCTCACTATCCTGGCAGAGGACTCCCACAAAGTCTTTACTTGCAAGTAGAAACGCTAAAGTTTGCTTCTGCGTAGAGCTGAGAACCGCATACAGTCTCCAGGGCATAGAACATAGGTCATTACTTACAGGCCTCGAGATCATCAGCTGCCACCAGATATCACTGAGTGCTTCTCATCGAAGGAGATGCAGACTAATGATATCACCAACCGCTGGACCGCCTTCCATCCATCCATCACCTGGTATCCTCCAGAGAGCTTCCACAGACCAAAAAATAAATAAAAACAGGAAGCCCAAGTCTTTAGGGAATAGGCCCAACTATGGCTGGATCCTCAATGATCTCACAGCAGCGTCTCAGCAGACTGCCCCCTCAGGCAGGGGTCTCCTCTAGCAGGGCTCACCCAATAATCAAAAGACACTCTGCCCTGGTGCTATTTTTAGGTTCTCCAACCACCTTCTTGACACACCTCCCTAGGGATTGGCTGGGTTCCTATCAAGGGTTGAATGGCAACTATTGGTCCGGGGGGCATGTACAACCCAGAGGCCCATGGTGGAGCGACTCCCCCCCCCCCCCCCACGCGCTCTCCCTCTTCCCTGCCTCCTCCCGACCCCCATCCAAGGCTGAAGCTCCACTCCAGATACTCTCTGCTCACTGGGCAGGTCGGGCTGCACCGACTCCAGGTTCCCAAACTGGACAGCAGGGGGTGGCCGGGGGGAGCTGGGACGGCTCGGTTGGGGCTGGCCAGGGGAGAGTCTCCGGTAAGGGCATGCGGTCGACCTTTGGTCGGACACGGCATACACCATCCATGCCGAGGGGGCGGCCTGTGCTCTGTCCCTGTCCTCAGCCCACACTTGGTAGGACGCCAGTGGCGACTTTTTACTCCTCTTCACCAGAAAGCCTTAAGGCATGTCTGCGAAGGAAGTGGTGTGGCTTTTTTATGGGGCATCAGAGTGTCCCAGGGGGAAATTGCCCCCCAGCCCAGTCTGCCCCTGGTACCCATGAATATTCAAGCTGCTCTCCCATTCAGCCCACTGCAATTCTAGAACCTTTCAGAAAACAGGGGAAAGCAATCAGGCCAGCAGCCTGTATAACACTGAGCAGGCCAAGGCAATTAACCCTTGCTCCACTGATTACAGCTAAACTAAAATTACCTAGCAGCCTGCACCAACTAGGAAAGTGCTACATATATACTTCCAATGGTCCAAGCTGGACCAATGTAACTGTAAAAACTGCCATACCAAAATTTCAGCTTTAAGAACAGATGCTCCCATTGTACTAATATTGGAGAGGAAACAACACCACATTCCTTTTTTTAACCCATCCACCACCACACTCACTAACTCTCATTCACCACCAAAGAGATGTGCCCGGGCTGGGATCTGTCCAATCCATAGATCTGAGATTCAACACACATGAGCTAAGTGCCTTGGTGTGAGTGCAAATTGATTGACCTTTCAGATCATTGAACAAAAAAAAAGAAAGAAACTCAACTGATCGAGAAAAACAAATACAAGAAACGTGTGTGGCGGTATCGTAGAGGGTGGAAATGAGCGATCAAAATACAAAATGTGAGTCATAAAAGCGATTGCAATGTGGCCAGCAGTAGAGGCACACACAGATCAGTAGATAGATGTATGGAGAATAAGAGCAGCAAGCAGCTGTGGCCCTGCAGGCAGTCTATAGAGCACACTGAGCCTGCTCCGGGAGGAGGTGAGGACCCGTACTGCTTGTTTTTCTATAAGAAGCTCTGTGCTGGGTCACGTCAGGTCGAGTGGGAAGCTTGCCCAGCTCTAGGTTTTAAAGGAAAAACATACAGAAAGGCACAAAAACACAGCAGTTTCCTTCATTAAATTCCACTCTACCTGCCATGGGCGTCCAGCCACAATGGAATTTCCCACTTTGGCCTTCAAGAGATCAGCTGTTATTTATAGCAAGACTCAAGGAACATGTATGGAGACTGTACGTGAAATTCGGCTGACACATCTGTGCAGAAGCCCCGAAGAGATTTTTTTTTTAATCTGTGTTAACCTAAGCACCGAAAACTGAATGACTGAGAGAACAAATATGTCAAGAATTGACGCTTACAAGTCCTTAGAAGTGGAGGCCAAATGAATGTTCTTTTTTCAGGCCCTTCTCTTTTATTTTATGGTGACCTCGCCAGCAACAAACTTCCTGTCCTGGAGTGACAACGCTCACTCTGATTTGTCTATGGGGGAGCAATGTTGTCACCCTATACCAGTGGTTCTCAACTCCGGTCATCGGGACCCCCCAACAGGCCAGGTTTGCAGGATAACTGAAATACATCACAGGTGATATGATTTGCTGCTCAGTGATTGCAGTATTCTAGTCTGCATCTCCCCAAGGTAATACTTAAAATCTGACCTGTTGGTGGGTCCCGAGGACCGGAGTTGAGAACCACTGCCCTATACCAAGTTCTTTAGTTCAGACAACAGGGGACAATGTATCACTTACATGTTCAATGGTAGAATTAGCAGATCAAAAGGGAGCAAAAAAGAGTTCATTGTCAGGATTTACATAGAGTTTAAAATGTAACTAAGGCCTCATACACACGGACGTTTCTAAAAAAATAAACAAAACGTCGGGCCCGACGTCAAGGAAAAAAAAGTCGGCGTTTTTCGGTGCTATGCATCGGCGTTTTTGAGCGTTAGTGAGCGTCGGCGTCAATAGGCGTTTTTTTAAAAAAATCATCCCTCTGCTATTTTTCAACCTAAAAACGTCGGCGTCAAAAAACGTCGGAAAACGCCAGTATAATAATAGGTGGAGTTTGTTGGCGTTTGTTGGCATATTGTGGCGTCGGCGTCAAAAAATGCCAAAACGTTACAGCCTCAGAACGCGATGGCTGTGGGTTCTAGTTTCAGCTCACTAACGCCGACGTCATCTACAGCTCAAAAACGCTGACGTTTTTATGGGGCCATTGACTAACATGGAGAGCTGCAAAAAACGCCAGAAAACGCCAGCGTCAAAAAACGTCCGTGTGTATGAGGCCTAAAGCCGTTATTTTCAATTTTCAGGAGATTTCAGGGTTGCTCCAGAGTTTAGTAAATGAGCAGAAGTTTTGCTGACTTCCATCATCCAATCACATGCATGCATTTATTATTTTTCTTTGCGTGTGATTGGGTATTCTTTGTAAAGTGAAGCCTCCCCTCATTTACTAAGCTCTGGAGCAACTGCACTTGCCTTTAGTAAATCAACTCCGTAATCTGACTTCCTGTTGTGCCTATGGGACAGGTAGAACATAATTCTCATCAATGGGACAGAGAAAAAAACAAAAAACTGAAAGGTGTTTTAACCCTTTGATAAAAAAAAAGTAAAGTGGAACTTAAAGGCACCTACCCCATACCTCCTGAAGCATTCCCCCTTCAAATTCCCCCCGGGATTATGTTTCTATACCATTGTACATATCTATTTTCTTCAAGTCTTCTGGCTCATCTGGTGATGTCATAGTAGCTTCCTCTTCTTCTTCTGGCAGTGGGTGGACATTCTTCCAGGAATGAGTGGCCCTCAGGTGAGTGCCACTTGGTCCTGGAGTATTGTAAACCCAGCCTGCATGATGACCCACCCCCTGGGGTGCATTGTGAAGACGATAATTGAAGATTAGCACTATTTTATTTTTTTTATAAAAAGAAAATATCCTGAAAACCAAAAAAAAAGTTTATTTTTATGTTATTTTGGAAGAAACAAGGAAGGGTTAAAGCCTCTGATAGGTTTTATTGCTTTCTGTGTGCTCAGAGACCTCAAATAATCAGAACAAACATGCAAGGCATGACCACCTCCAGTGGTCAATGGCTGAGGCCTACCCCTCAGATGCCTCATTATTGGTCTGTAGTCTCATGAGCAATCTCATTAACCAACAGAGAAGCACAGGATGAGCCAGAGTAGGCAGTAGAATAGGGATGCATATTATTACTTTGCCCATCCCCATTACTGAACGCAATCACATGCTCAAGAGGGGGAGAAGCTCCTATTTATTTATTTTTAATTCATCCACACCAAGAGAGGCGCACTGACCCAATAAACATTTATGGTCACATTTACCAGGGACATATAATCAGTTTGACGTCCATGTAGTCAATCACCATGTTTTGTAAGCTCACTCGAAACCAGATTCCCCCATCCGTGCTTCCTCACCACCTCCCTATGGCAGGACTGTCGGGTATGTGGGAGCTTGTGACTTCCCCATTCTGACAGTTCTTGTGCCTAAGATGCCAATCACCAGGCCCCAACACTGTCATGTGAGTGATGGACGGTGATGTTATCCATCCTTTATAAGCTCTGATGCCAGAGCATACACAGTTTGGACTTCTGCAATGGGCAGGTGGCAAGGAATTGCGGATCAGTGGGCATAATTGTTGGGGGACTATCAGAAGATATTGACACTTTACACACTTTAGGCAACTACCAAGATCAACAATGCCAACCTGTATTGCTTATGACAGATTTTCTTTAAAGTAGGACTTTTCGCTTCAATACTTTCCTCGTCTTCAGCACTGTCCCCTGCATGAAGCTCATGCCATTGCTTCTTCTCTTCTAGGTTAAATGACAGCCAGCAAAATTCAACCCACTTCCTGTGAGCCCAGGCTGTCACAGACTTGACTTCAGCACCAATCAACTAACTTTCCTCAACCCACATCTCTTCCAGGTTAAATGACGGCCAGCAACATTAAACCTCATTTCTGTGAGCCCAGGCTGTCAAGGATCTGCCCCTAGCACCACTCAACCCACTTCCTGTGAGAGCAGGCTATCCCGGACCTACCTCCAACACCACTTAAACCAACTTCCTGAGAGCCCAGGCTGTCAGAGACCCACGTCCGACATCATTCAACCCACTTCCTGTGAGCCCAGGCTGTGAAGGACCTAAGCTCAACACCACTCAACCCACTGCCTATGAGCCCAGGCTTTTACATACGTGCCCCCAGCACCACTCATTTTCTGTGAGCCCAGACTGTCATGGACCTACCTCCAACACCACTCAAACCCACTTCATGAGAGCCCAGGCTGTCAGGGACCCACTCCCAACCACATTCAACCCACTTCCCTTGAGCCCAGTCTGTGATGGACCTAAACTCTACACGACTCAACCCACTTCCTGTGAGCCCCGGCTTTTATGGATGTGCTCCCAGCACCACTTCCTGAGAGCTAGACCTGTCAGGGACCCACCCCCAATACCATTCAACCCACTTCCTGTGAGGCCAGGCTGTGATGGACTTAAGCTCAAAGCCACTAAACCTACTTCCTGCACAATAAACAGATTTCAAAAAAAGAAAAAACTACTTCCTGTGAGCCCAGGCTTTTACAGACATGCTCCCAGGACCACTCAACTCACTTCTCTCAAGCCACATCTCTTCTTGGTTAAGCAATGGCAAGCAACATTCAACCCAATTTCTGGAAGCCCAGGCTGTCACGGACCTGCCCCCAGCACCACTCAATGCACTTCTCTCAACCCACATCTCTTCCAGGTTAAACGACAGCCAGCAACGTTCAACACAATTTCTGTGAGCCCAGGCTGTCACGGACCTGCCTCCAGCACCACTCAACTCACTTCTCTCAACCCACATCTCTCCCAGGTTAAACGATGTCCAGCAGCATTCAACACAATTTCTGTGAGCCCAGGCTCTCACGGACCTGCCTCCAGCACCACTCAACTCACTTCTCTCATCCCACATCTCTCCCAGGTTAAACGACAGCCAGCAACATCGAACACAATTTCTGTGAGCCCAGGCTGTCAGGGACCGGCCCCTAGCACCACTCAACCCACTTCCTGTGAGAGCAGGCTGTCCCGGACCTACCTCCAACACCACTTAAACCAACTTCCTGAGAGCCCAGGCTGTCAGGGACCCACGTCCAACATCATTCAACCCACTTCCTGTGAGCCCAGGCTGTGATGGACCTAAGCTCAACACCACACAACCCCCTACCTGTGAGCCCAGGCTTTTACATACGTGCCCCCAGCACAACTCAACTTACTTCTCTCAACCCACATCTCTTCCTGGTTAAACGACAGCCAGCAACATTCAACCCAATTTCTGTGTGCCCAGGCTCCACGGAGCTACCTCTAGCACCATTCAACCCACTTCCTGTTAGCCCAGGCTGTCACTGACCCACCCCAAACTTCATTCAACCCACTTCCTGTGAGCTGTGATGGACCTAACCTCAACACCACTAAACACACTTCCGGTGAGCCCAGGCTTTTGCGGACGTGCCTCCAGTGCCACGCAACACACTCCTCTCAACCCACATCTCTTTCAGGTTTAACGAGGGCCAGCAACATTCAACCCAATTTTTGTAAGACCTGGCCTCAGCACCACTCAACTCACTTCAAGTTATCAGGGACCAACCCCCAACATCAAACCACCAACTTCCTGTGAGCCCAGGCCATCATGGACCTCCCGAATGGTGGTGTTTCAGCACATAGGCCTGGACTTACAGTACAATACTGCATAGTGCAGTGCTGACTGATATCGCAAGGAGAAGAGCAAG
This sequence comes from Glandirana rugosa, assembly GCA_018402905.1. Classification (NCBI taxonomy): domain Eukaryota; kingdom Metazoa; phylum Chordata; class Amphibia; order Anura; family Ranidae; genus Glandirana; species Glandirana rugosa. Next base: position 883,256 of record BLSH010028401.1, read on the forward strand.
TTAACCTAAAACCAACCAAAAGACTTCAGTAGAAAAGGCATGTATGGAGGCTATCTTAAAAAACACTGCAGGAGTTTGTTGCGGGGAGAAGGGGGGTTCTGCATTAAACTTTGCAGCTTCATATCAAAGCGTATTATAAGAGAATGTGCATTTCCTTTACAAATCTTTTAAAAAGAGAAATCTGATCTTATATACGCGTTTGTCACACTCCTGAATGTACGTCCATTATTTCAGACAAAATAAAAAACACTGCATCAATACTTCATTGTGCTTCAAGCACTTTCTGTATTTTACCCACACCTAAAGGAGTCAATAGAAGCAGAAAAGCTATACACCAAACACACAAATGACCCCACGTCAATGCTTGCTAAAATCACACAGCTGTGCTGCCACCGGTGACCAGACCGTTTCTGAAATTAGTTAAAAAATAAAAACAATAATTTTATCTCTATACATTATTTTATACAAGCATTTCAATATAACAAGAAGAGGCATTGCATTTATATAGCCAGCTCTTTACATCAAGATGAAAGATGGAGACAGGGACGGAGGGATTTGGCTCTGGGGAGCTGGTTGACGACACCGGATAGAGAAGCGGTGACCTCGCTAATGTTGCTTGGTGCGATTGAACTTGCCACCAGAGGATTGCTCTACAGAAGAGGGAACAGTAGCCCTTGCCAGGGCCCAGCCCAGTACATCTACTCTCAGCCTCCTCCGACATCCACAGCTGCACCATCTGCTGCCAATTAGCTTAACCCTACAGCTACCAGACCAGGGGGGTGATGAGTTAGGAGTAAGACCTCTACTACCGAAGATAACACTGGGGCCATGCGGAGTGATGTGGTTGATAAATCCCTGTGTGAAAAGCAAGAGAGGGGAAAAGAGACGCAGCAACGAACAGGGCCGCATTTCTTCTCCTCTCTCTTCCCCTTCACACAGGGAAGGGGGAAGACATAGAAATATAAAACATTTGTTGCACTGGTACAAATCATTTGGTGGAGGGGGGATTATGGTGTGGGGTTGTTTTTTCAGGGGTTGGGCTTGGCCCCTTAGTTCCAGTGAAGGGAACTCTTCAGCATACCAAGACAAGTTTGTGGGAACAGTTTGGGGATGGCTCCTTTCTGTTCCAACATGACTGCCCACCAGTGCACAAAGCAAGGTCCATAAAGACCTTAATGAGTGAGTTTGCGGTGGAGGAACTTGACTGGCCTGCACCTCAACCCATTAGAACACCCTGGGGATGAATTAGAGCGGAGACTGCGAGCCAGGCCTTCTCATCCAACATCAGTGCCTGACCTCACAAATGCACTTCTGGAAGAATGGTCAAACATTCCCATAGACACTCCTAAACCTCATGGGCAGCCTTCCCAGAACAGTTGAAGCTGTTATAGCTGCAATTGGTGGGCCAACTCAATATTGAACCCTACAGACTGGGATGCCATCAAAGTTCATGTGCGTGTAAAGGCAGGCATCCCAATACTTTTGTAATATAGTGTATATACTGTACCTATATACACAGTATATATAGATAATGATAAAGTTGTGTCTTTGTTTATCTACCTAGAGTCATTTTTTCAGGCTCACCTTGTGATGATGTTCAGGATGCGGAGTGATGGCACAGGATCTGAAGATCTGCAGGCCTTGAATTTTTTTGTCACTGTGATGACTGTAGATAAATATCAAATACAGTGGGTGTGGGAGGGTAAAACGAAGATGTGTACCAGGTGTGTATGTAGCTGGTAAATGGAGTTGCCCTTTAATTCTTGTGGGTGATGTAAGGAACAGAGCGTGGGCGTCTCATCTATGGTGACATGGCTGAGGAGGTGCAGTAGGATATGCAGAGTGTGAACACGTGCTGTACAGATGAAAGGCTCAATATTCAAACATTCGTCATGATACAGTGCAGTGTCTGATGCTCTATAGCCCCGAGTGCTGATCTGAGATCCAGAGAAAGTTGGCAGAATTTTCCTTAAGCTGAATTTCAAACTGGGAACTAACTAGTTGGCTTTTCTAGGTCTGGAGGAACAAGAACATCCAGTTCTGCTTTTTCCTCAGCACATTCCATGGCTCTTACACAGCTGCAGAAATGATTTCCTTAACTCCTCTATGGAGCAGCCTGCTACAGGCAGGATAACTTATAGGTTGCGTATGCGCAATTAAAGTGCACCTGCAGTATGCAAGCAAATGCAGGATATCTTGTCGCCATTATGAGGCATTAGTTAAGGAAACAGATGTGTGTGGTCGGGAGTCCTGATTGCCAAACTTTACCCAAAATGCGCAGTGCATAGGCAATGAAAGCAGAGTGAGAGGTAACTAAATTGTTTGTAATTTATACCATGCTAATGGACTCAGTTATGAGATATGTAATCTACTGGCTCACGGGGAAGGGAAAGTAATTTGGTGACCACCATGACCACGGCAGAGCAAGAATTCTATCTCAGATGCTTCTACAGAAAGCAACTCTTTACAAAGGCGGCTTTCAAACTCTAGGGCCACATTCCTCTCATGGTGTGGCCCAGGAATCCATAAAACCCTAGGGTTCCTCCAGAGGTTGCTAGGGGTTCTATGAGCAACTTCTGCCTTTCAGATAAGTTCCCATGGATACTATTGATATTTATAGATGTCTATAAGGGGGGAATTCTTCCCAATGACCACATGTTGAAGCATTCTTCCCAGTGACTATCACGCTAAAGTATCATGAGTTGTAGATATAATATTTTGTTCCCTGAAACCAGAAATGTTTTCAAGGGTTCCTCTGTGTTGAAAAGGTTGAGAAAGTTTGTTGTGGCCAATTCTGTGGCCTCCTTCTGGCTGTGACAATTCCGAACTAGGTCACCACACATTCACCTCCCTCTAGTGTCCCTCTGGAATGGATAATCAGGGAGAGGTACCGGAGGAGTAGGGAAAGTGCAGGGACATGCCATCCTACCTGGAAGCCTCACCAATTGGGTAAGGAGCGACTAGGCCGCATTCCACTTCTCGGGATAGACGCTGTTGGCACACCTGAGGCCTACTTCTACTGGAACATTTTGAGCATTTCTGGTTCTGCCACATTCATTTACAATATATTTCTGTTTCTCTGCACTGGGACTCAGTGTCTTCTGCCACCTAACCCCGCTGTACCTACCCACAAGCTCAACTGGGAAAAACTTGTGATCCTCTAACAGGAAGATCTGAACATTGACCTTGGTGGCAGGACCACCAACGATTTAATGAAATCTACAGATTTAAAAAGTTTTAAATTTACTTTTGAAATGTCATTAACGTGTTATAGCTTAGATGCGATTGTACTGCTTTAGATCTACTTTAGATACAATTCAACAGCAGAAAATGTAAAATAAAATTAAAATATAAACAACCTGTGCATTAGGACAACATGGACTTACTACATCTCTCCCTCCATTGAAGATTGTCACCGTGTTCCTCGACACAAAAATAAAAAATGAATTTCTCACATTTCTTCCGAGTCTATCACCCCTTAAATTACTATATTCTAAATTCAAACCAGTCTGTCACGTTTCCAAATTTTGCATTCTTCCTTCCAGGCCAATTAGAGGGGAAATCTTCACCAAAGTGCTTCTCAGGAGAAACACTGAATATCATTTCATATTGCTTGAAACTTCCAGATAAACAGCTCGCCGGCTCCGCGTAAATAAATTAGTGTCAGCGCGAGAACGGACAACAAGGAAAAGGGCTCAACGTTAATTCAAAGAGAAAGGGTAACCGACTTTTACAAAAAAAGTTGCCTTAATGGTCGTCGAAAGATTTGTCGGGGAAGGGAATACGTAGGCGATGCGTTCTGTGTGTAATCAACGCTTTTCCTGAGAATTTGTCGCTCTGTGTTTATAAGCATCAAAAAGTGATTTATTTATTTTTTATATTGGTGGTTTGCAGATAGCCCATTGAGCAAGATTTAATTGCACATTTCCGAAAATGAGAAGCTTATTCAAAGAGAACTAGGGTTAACATTAGCTGATAACAGCATCTATGTAGAAGTTATAGAAACCTATCAGAATGAGATGGAGCTGGCATCACCCAACGTGTGGGGGTGTTTGTTCAAAGAAGTGAATGATTGATAAGCCCATCAGTTGCCAAATCATTGTTGCTGTTATAAATTATGAGGATCCCTTGGATATGCTCACAAGTCTGCTGGATCAAGTCACTTCCCATCTCCTAATACGAATTTCCTATCAGTCAATGGCAAATGGAGGTCTATGTGACATTACTGCGAATACAGCCAATCCATTCTTTTCTCCAGATGATGTCATTGGCAATTTGGCCCCTCAAAAAAAAAAGGGGGGGATATTAACCCATTGGTAAGTTCGGGGCTTGAATTAGGGGTCAGCATAATGGATGTTGGGGCACCTTTACAAAATAGAAATAGATTTTAAAATTCACAGGGCTGAGATGACCGGCTACCGCTACCAGCCTGCTGGGTTAGAATCTATCAAGGGATTCTTTTTCCCTAGGTTATCTCATGTTAAAAAGGTTTAGTGAAATCAATAGTAATGCTGCCATTCATTCACTAGAGGCCAGTAACATAGAGACCGGTGACATCACAAATAATGCAGCCTATCCATTAACTAGAGACCGGTGACATCACTGAGAATGCAGCCTATCCATTCACTAGAGACCGGTGACATCACTGAGAACGCAGCCTATCCATTCACTAGAGACCGGTGACATCACTGAGAATACAGCCTATCCATTAACTAGAGAACAGTGACATCACTGAGAATGCAGCCTATCCATTCACTAGAGAGTGGTGACGTCACTGAGAATACAGCCTATCCATTCACTAGAGAGCGGTGACATCACTGAGAATGCAGCCTATCCATTCACTAGAGAGTGGTGACATCACTGAGAATGCAGCCTATCCATTCACTAGAGAGCAGTGACATCACTGAGAATACAGCCTATCCATTCACTAGAGAGTGGTGACATCACTGAGAATGCAGCCTATCCATTCACTAGAGAGCAGTGACATCACTGAGAATACAGCCTATCCATTCACTAGAGAGCGGTGACATCACTGAGAATGCAGCCTATCCATTCACTAGAGAGCGGTGACATCACTGAGGATGCAGCCTATCCATTCACTAGAGACCGGTGACATCACTGAGAATGCAGCCTATCCATTCACTAGAGACCGGTGACATCACTGAGAATGCAGCCTATCCATTCACTAGAGACCAGTGACACCACTGAGAATGCAGCCTATCCATTCACTAGAGAGCGGTGACATCACTGAGAATGCAGCCTATCCATTCACTAGAGACCAGTGACATCACTGAGAATGCAGCCTATCCATTCACTAGAGAGTGGTGACATCACTGAGAATGCAGCCTATCCATTCACTAGAGACCGGTGACTGTGGGTGACGTGCTCTGCAACACAAAACATTCACAAGGCAATAAACATATTTGTTCAGGAAACAAGAGTTCTTAAAAAAAAATGTTATTACATAATGTTTCCCCACACTCTATGGAATGTCTCTGGGGTGATGTACGAAGGGCATGCATGAGAAATCAGTCCGCAGTCTGGATTCCAAAGCTGATAGCAGACACCATGAGGAACGTAGAGGGAGTCTATGAGGGACTCGCAGGTAGGTTCAGGGCCAGGACAATAACCGGTTAGATCCACAGTAAACATTGTCCAAGGCAAAGCAGACAGTTGGCCAAACAAATGCAAATTTCCAGCCGGCACAAGTCAAACAAAGCTCTTGAAGTGTGTGTCTTGTATTTGCATATCATGTCCTGGGCCCCCGTATTGGTCCGCTAGAACGCTAAGTATTAAAGTCTAAACCCAATAAAAAAAATAGAATATATTGCAGCTTATCAGTCCTCAGATGTGGTGGCTGCATTAGTTTTCTTTCTTTTTCAAGCATTTTTCCTTTTATTTTCGCTTGGTGATCTGGTCAGTAACACACTCCTAGGGTGACAGCGCTCAGTCGCTGTGCTATATCTAAGGAGCAGCGTTGTCACCCTAGAACAACTACAGAACATCTCCCCTTCTCCTCATTTCTATAACATAAGTGAGGCATTCTAATGTCCTGACAGGCCAGATAGCACGGCCCTGTGTGATGTGGGGGGGGGGGGGGGCTG
>BLSH010028401.1:899018-924592 GCA_018402905.1 Glandirana rugosa
TGTCCAGGGTCTTCGTCTCGACCGGGTTCTGTAACACGACGGACCCAGGTTCTTACTTTTCGACGGGGGGGTGGGGGGGTTTTTTTTAGTGCGGGTGGTTTTCCGGGGGTGTAGGTAATAAAATATAGTACTATTAATTTTGATTTTAATGTAAATAGTCGTGGGGCAGCTTTTCATTCTTGGAACCAGGCAGCACAATGTCTTGGGCCAGCCCTGCTTCTGGGACCTGTGCTGTGTCCCAGAAGATCGCCAGGTGGGAAGGTGAACTTACTTCCGGGTCCGCGGCACCAGATGAGGATGTGGAAGTGAAGTTCCGTTTTAAGTACCTATCTGCTTATGAAGTACCTATCTGCCAATCTTCTTGCAAAAAAAATAAATCGACTGCAAATCACTGAACGTGGAGATTTAAGACTCACTAATTTGAAGCCAAATATTGAACAATTGCTATCAAAGCATCAGGCTCATCCCCATAACAGCATTATTTGTGTATTATTATTATTTTTTTTTTAATTTAAAAAATGAGCTTTATTGAGAAACAATAAAAGAATATAACAAAAACATTGAGCATTGCATTTGTAATCCATAACACTTCTCATCTGCCAACAACCCATTGTTAATTCACATTACATCGTCACCTCCCAACCTTATATATCAGTACACAAAACCTTAATCAAATACCCTCCGTTCTAGCACAACATAGCTAGAAATAATATCATAAAATCCAGTAGCCTTACATCATTAGAGTGGCAGGCGATCCATGATGAGAGCCGCCGGGGCTAACCCCAGCACAGCCAACCACGGAGCCCAGACTTTCTCAAATTTAGCATTGCTGCCTCTGTGTTGGTAAATTACTTTTTCAAATCTGATGGTATGGCCCATCTGAGTCACCCACTCTCTCACTGTGGGGGGGTCCTCAGACTTCCAATATTTCAAAATCAGTTTTCTGGCCTGACAGCCCACACCCAATCTGTGAGCCTCCCCTCCGAAATCCACATCCATAATCCCTAAAAGGCAAGCCTTTGGGTATTCTTGTAATCTGACTTGGAATACCCGGTTTAGGGTTCCTATCGCTTCCTTCCAATAAATGTGTAGTTTGGGCATAGGCGTGCGTGCGGGTTGTTCCCACCCTAATCACCCCCATGCTTTTGCTAGCCAGTAGTGCTAATGCTAACTGCTGCAGCTGCAACGTGTGTACTATTAGCTCACTGGGGTTGTCCGCGCTGGCAAAAACAGCTGTGTGCTGAGCGGGAGTGGGTCCCTGTGATTGTACAGGGACCACAGCCACGGAGGAGTAATCCAGCTGCATTTTCCAATGCGGCTTCTATAGTTCCGGCCGGCAGTGGCGGAGTGACATACAGCTTCACTCCGCCTGCCCTCCAGCCTCTCTTTTCTCCCCACTTTGGCAGTGGCACTTGGAAGAAGCAGCGGCCCCTGGATGAAGGCAAACAGTTAGTATATGAGCACTGAGCAGGGCAGGCACATGACACAAAAAAAGGCAATTCTAATCTATATGGAGCAGACTAGGAGGCATGAATGATGAAATTTTGGACTGGTAAAGTAATTACCCATTTACTCCACATTGTGTGTATATATCACCGGCATGCATTTGCTTAAAGTGGTAGTAAACTCTCCTATCATTTTCAGCCAAGGAAGCTGCCATCTTGGCCTCTGTTTAATCTACAACTGCCATGATGCTGCACATGTGATCAGCTATGACACCAGCCATTGGATGGTTTGACAGTTTGGTTTAGAGCACAACCAATGGGAGTGTTCCATTTCCGGCACGTGCCGGAAATGGAACTGGTTTTTAACCTGTTAAATGGATGGGTATACTACCGCTTTAAATACTGATTAAACAACAAGGACATGATAGAATGCAGCGACTAATATACTTGTAACTGTATATTGCCATTTACTTTATTTGCCTTCATGAGTGTTGCCCTGTCCTGCTGGATACTACCCCTTGTAACCGGTGCTATAGATATACAGCCACGTTGCTGCATGCCATTCACTAACATATATATATTTATATATATATATACACATACACAGACACGCATGTGTTTAAGCTTTGGCTTGAGGTGCACACCCTAATGCAATAGGCTGCGCACACCTATGAGCTTGGGGCATCGCCACATTAGATGGATCAGGTCCCCGTGATCCCTCATGCATCTAGTGCAATCTGGATCCTCACAAGTCTAGCTGGGGTGTGGTGTACTCACAGGAGAAGGTATAGCTGTAACAGCCTCTGTGCCACATTCAAAGAACACTGCGGGACGGCCGCCAGGGCCTCTTGTGTATTCATTTTATGTAAGAATTTTACTAGGTTCTGATTTGTTTTGTTCCAAATCCAAATATTTACTTACATTTTGTATCTTTTCACTAAAGGTATAAAAAAAAATTGTACATGTTTTTCTTTTTTTACTATTGTCCACTCTACAAAAAAACTCTATCAAAGTGAGCAGCATTGTGTCAGCTGTCAAAAACACATTTGAAGTTAATAAGTTTAGGAAAATTCAATATTAGGCAGGCAGGGGGTCTACGGAAAACCAAAAAAGAAAATTGATCTTGGACACTTTACTTTTTAATTCAAGCTTTTTTATTGTCACCATATCCCTCTAATTCTTGATTATTTTATGATAGTCAAGTAGGCTGAGCTTCATACAGTCTACTGACTGGTGGAAAGGCAAGGCTAGAAACTAGTGCTTCCAAAGTGTCTTCACCACCACATTCTGCATGTAGTGTGTGGCCTCTTTGCTTCTCTATGCAACGCAGAGGAATCATAGCTGGTGCGAGAGGACAGAAGGATGCAAGCAGTGGCCTGGCTCTTGGGAGGAGGTATGCAAGTATCAAAATGCCTCGACGGGTTGCATTTCCATAGGGAGGTGTAGGGTGTTAGTTCATCTTTTCTTTTTTTTCTTAAAAGGTGAATTAACCCTTTAAGAAGTCTCACCTCAAAGTGCATGTAGCACCTTGTCCTTTTTCAATCAGTGCAGAAGATTCAGAGTTAGTGTGGTCGACCATGCGTCTCCCTCCCCACTGTTGTCCAACCACACTGCCCTGAATGAGGCCAATACTTCTGATAATTAATCTTGGGCACTTTACTTCTCTAATTCAAGTCTTTTTTATTGTCACCATATTCCTCTAAGGGGATCCCCTGGGCGACATCTGTCAATGACGAAACGTACGACGGGAGGACACGCTGATGTCACCACTATGATCCCTAAACCCGTATGACGGGACTTTCTCTACAGCCGGCCGGCTATTGTTTTATGCTTGTCTTTCAAGCCGTTTTGGTAAGTTCATTATTTTTACTTAATAAATACTCATGTGACAATATCACACTATTGTGAGGTTTGTTCTCTGCATGTGGACGCTGGAGTGATTCTTGGGAATCCTTGTTGGCCATTTGGAACCCATCCTATGGAGTGTGTGTGTGGAGAGGAGTCATCCATCGACCCTGACAGGGTTAAGAGCCACAGGCGCTTGATGTGCTTACTTCTGGTAAGCAGAATATCTGTTTGGTGGTGGATGTTAAGTGCACCATTTGGAATGTCTCTGATCTGCTACATTTGGCTACTCACAACAGCTATTTGTTCTAACTTGATTAGGACTTTATGAAGGACTTTTTTATATACCTCAACTAATTTTGGTTTATTAGCGCAGCCTTCGCTTCCTATTTATATGCATTGTATCTATATAATGTACCTTTGGTTGCAGCTTCCCTAGAGATTCAATAGACATTAGCGCTGTATTTCTAACATTTTTCCTATTTGTAGCCAATGGTGTCCAAGGTAGATATGACAAGGGGGCGACGCCTCTAAACATGTCATCTTGGAGACCATAGACGTCCAGTGTTATTGAGGACTCCGGAATCATGGTCACCTGAGGACTTTGGTCCAATGGTGACTCACTTCAGGTCCGGTCCGCATGCTGCAACCTCCACCTCCTCCTAAGATCGTGGATTTGTTATACTCGTTGGTCGGGTTGTGGACAAGAGTGCTGTCCACATACAGTCCCATCGTGGTAAAATCATGCTGCTTATTCACTGCACACCGCGAAAACTACAGTAAGCATCTCAAACTATTGTTGGCACAGTGCAGAGTTTTATTCCACTTTACTACATGTACTGTGGACTTAATTAAGTGTGTTTTGATCCAATACCATGTCTAGTTGGACTTTGCAATAATATTGGACATTCATTCATATTATTATACCATAATCACAACAGTGCAATTACCGCTTAGGTATGAGGATGAACACTATATGTGGCATTGGATCCAGTTCACATTTGGCCGGTACAGTTAAGCAGTTATTTTTTGCAGGGGCTCTACCACAATTATTTGTATCTTTATTATCATATATACCCTCACCGTCCTTGGACTGAGGTTTATGCATTAGCGTCCTTGCTTTGGGTTTGATTACACTCCTGGATACTACTAGCTTGGTTGGAATGGTTGCTCCACTTTTGCCTCTCCTTCACCTAGATACTCTCAGGTTCTCCTATAATCCAAAGATATTTTGTTAGCTTAAAGTTTATCTATAGCCAAAACATTTTTCTTAGTTTTGGATACAATCGGGAACGGTTAAAACCCAAGATCCCATAAAGTGAAGGAAGAGAATGTGCTCTATAAAACAAGGAGAGTTCTTGGCCTCCAAGACAACTAAGAAACTGAGAGATGAACCCTGAAACACCACAATGCAAGTTCCCTTTCTTGGAACATCTTGGATGGACTGTCCCATTCTGGTGAGCCTGGGGCAAATCCCCCCTTTAAATCATATTTGATAAAACGGCCCTGTTCACTACAAGCATCAAAATCACCCAAGAGAAATACTCACTGGTTTCAAACTACTCCAAAGCCCCAAATCATTTTTATATTTTAGAAGTTCCAAAAAGATTCCCGCTGCCTCTAAAGGAAACGATCTTATCTAATCCTATTGAAATATCCTATACAATGCCGAAAATATAAGCCATTGTTCAGTCTGCAGACCCGGCAAAAGTTCAGAGAACATTGTGCATTGATGGAATGGTAGACAAAGCTCCTTATCTCACATCTAAATATGTTCATTTTTATTTAGCTCTGACTGCCGGAACTGCTTCAATTATATATAGCTGGAGCATGCCAAGAGCTGGTAAACAGCATCAGAAAGAGTACATTGAGTAACGGAATTATATTACACATGGATCAGAGACAGGAATCAGAATGCAGTGCTGGCCTCAACGCGCCCCTCCCAAGAACCAACCCAGATACAGCCTGGGACGAGAGAAAAATGAATATGAGGAAAACAGGCTGTGTGCTTGCTTTTATACATTTTATATTTTGCTCCTAGTATAAAAGGAGAGCCACGGAAAGATTCTAGATGTCACACGTTTGGTGGAAGAATGCTGTGCAGACATCCGTGCCACGTCATGAGAACCACCAGCGATAAATCACACCGTGGTGACTGTCCCGACCTTATGTGCTCCTCATATAACGTTGCAATGAAATCTCAAACCTTGCTTAAAATGCTATAACATATGATGATTGGTAAACAAGCCATTTCCTAGCTACATTTTATTTCATACTAGCCATGTGCGCTTTCACCAAACAGCAGCTTGGTCAATGTAATGTATAGCACAGTGTATGTCGTTTGTGGCATAAGGCATGCCGTTACATTGGCAGGGTCAGTAAAGAGCTTTGGTCTTTGAAGTGTACAGGTGCATTGGTGGTCAGTAAGGAAGTCCATGGGGCAGGATATCTCAGATACCCCCCCAGTTTCCATAATTGGCTTAGTCTTCATAAAAGATTACAAAATGCTCAAGTTCCAATTTCAGGCATGATCTTCAAAGTTCTTAGGTTTACTGCATCAAATGTTAACAGGTCAGGAGTAAATAGCTTCCTATAACATCTTAAGGCTTGGTTCACATATATGCTGTTCTCCTGTTCCCTGTGCGACTCCGGGAATCACCACCACTCCTGTCTGCACCCGAACCTCCAGGCCACAAGATCACCCTCCCCAGACTGGGGCGACCTCCCAGGTAGGGGCCTCCACCGCCCCTCTGCTACATCTCCAGACTTCCACCCAACACTTCTCCAGATTGGGCTGACTCCGAGTATTTAAGGAGGCCTACCCCCTGCCAATCCTATTTGGGGGTTGGTAAGGGCTCTCTAGAACACTGCAGATGGCTCCACCTATCTCCCAGCTCTCTGACCAGAAACCTCCCCAGGTTTCTAGAAAGCACTGGGAGGTTCTGGTGACCTCATCTGTCAAGTCCAATCAATCCTCCCTGAGCCACTCCTCCCGGCCCAAATCAAAACATTCAGGCCTGCTTTTACACTCAGGCCTGACTAAATTTTACCTCACCTAGCAAACCCTGCCAGAAAAACGCACCTACACTATGGGGGCGCTACATGTGCTTTGGACCAGCTTTCAATGGAGCCAGTCCACACATTTGCGGGGCGCCGCGGTGCAGTTTTAAAAAGGGTCCTGAGCGTTTTAGGGTGCGGTTCAGGTATGATTTTAGGTATAAATTCGCACTTGAAACACACCTGAACCGGTGAACAGAAATGCACCGGACTGTCAAACTGAAACCACGGCTTTTTGCCTTTACTTATATTTTAAAGAGGAGCTCCAGTCTGAAAAAACAATTAAAAGTCAGCAGCTACAAATACTGTAGCTGCTGAATTTTAATATAATGACACTTACCTGTCCGGGGATCCTGCAATGTCGGCACCCCAAGCCGATCCGTCAAGTGGCTTCGGGTGCAGGCTTTTTGAATGAACCCGCCGTCTTCTGGGACTTGTGTGTGTCCGAGAAGGCAGCGGGGAGAGGAGGAGGGGCTTAAAATGCTCGTAGATTGTACAGACCAAATTCATGTTCGTTAACAGTATAATATCATGGATACTAGCATGAAAAGAGCATTGACACTGCGCACTTCAAAAGTAAGATGACCAAAACAAGAAGGGAAAAAAATAAGAAAATACTAACATGGTTTGGCATATGAAAATAGTAAGCAATGTAAAGAAATTGAGTATCTTCCCCAGAAATCATCATGCAATGCACACAAAGGCTTCTTGAGCCCCTCTAGGGAAAGTGAGCCTTGACTGATGGGGGCATGGCCAGGAGCTGGGCGTAAGCTTCAGGAGTGGCAAACTTTATGGGAGGAAGTCATGGGGATGGGTTGGACCTTGAGCTTGGTAAAAGGAAATGTCCCAGGGGATGCTGGGCCTTTTGGAAGAACGTGGCTGGAAGAGCTGCCCACCCTCCCGTCCTTAACGTTTTCGTAGGATGGTATGTCACAGCTTGCTGTGGTTTCTTGACTTTCCAGTACTAAAAGTTGCTGTAATGAGCTATGCCCTTGATTGGAAATTGGGAGTAGGCTGTCTGTCCAGGCCTTATGGTAAGGACAGACCCCCTCCCCTTCCTTTTGGAATTCAACATATTAATGTAAAGTGTGCTCACAGTACAACGGTGACTGGCATTGGTTTAAAGTGTTCACATGTTATGTGTTGGAATTTAAATAAAGCTGTGGCCTTGCCTTTTCCAACCCAATGGTGGTAAGAGTGGTTTCTTATGTGGGATTGAGGAAAGGGGGAGGTTCCATAGTGTCAATGTGATCATGCCCAGGCCCATTGCACCTCAGCAGTCAAGTGCTACAGTGAGGCGATTTAAAGGAGCCTGCTGGTCACTAAATCTAATGGGCTGAGACCTGGAGTATCTAACCATAGGTCCTGGACCTTTTCCAGCAGCATTTTAAATGGTGCAACAGTGTAACAGGATGAGTAATCAACAGAATGATCAGGCAAAGAGTAATCACAGCTAGAAGTTTACTAAACAGGTGCAAAGTTAGAATCTATAACAAGGTCTGAATGGCAAACAGCATGCATACACTGTAAATCGGCAATTCTCACCCAAGGTTCTGAGGAACTCTAGAGTTCTTCCAGAGGTGGCTGGGGTTTCCTTGAGCTGTGGCTAATGGAGTTCCATATTATGGTGCCTGCATAGTTCCAAGGCCAATGTTACTTGGCGGAGCCAGAGACATGACTGTAAGGGTTGCATTCTGGCCACTACTGCAATTCTTCCTATTTACCACCACCAATGTAAGGAGAATTTTCCCAATGCCCACCAAATAACTAATCTTAGCAGAGTTCCTGAAAACTACTGTAAGGGTTCCATGAGGCCTGAAAATTATTGAAAGGGTTCTTTTTGGGCAAAAAGGTCGAGTAGCCTCCTTAGCGGTTATCCCGAGTGTGGCTCGGGGTTAATTTTCATTACCAAAAGCATTAGCCCCCGAGCCCCACTGAGGATCGCATTGCAGGCTCCCAGGAAAAGTTACTTACCTTGGCCCCAGGATCCTGCGATCTCCCCTTGCTGGGTCCTCCGGCGGAATCTTCCACCCGATGCCTCTGGGTTCCGGGCTCCGTTGCCCGCGAGCGGCGTGTCACATGGGGGGGCGGAGCCAGGCGGTAAATTCATAAAGTGAAACACACATACAGTACATGGTAATCTGTAATCAAATCATTTCACATCCCTTTTGTCCCTAGTGCTTTGTCCAGTGCTCTGCATGCACTTTTATATTATATATGCCATTCTTTCTGCCTGGAAACTTGAGAATGCCCATGGCATCCAAAAGGTGTCCCTTTACATCAAAATCGGTTTTGGACCAGCTAGAAAACACCGATAGTAAATAAGAATCATTTGCATCATTGAGTGATATTGATTTTTGGGGAAATTTATCATCAGACACTGAAAGTGACGACAGCGACAATTCTGCAACTGAGCAAATTTCAGTGTTTTGATTTAATTACATTATTGAATCAATTTTATTACTATTATATTATAATTTTGGATAATTTTTTATAGGTATTTATTATATTATCATTTATGATTTTGTTGTTTCAAACGTTATCATACCCGGGATATCTACTCGATTCTTGTTTGGATAGATTTAAGTGAGTTATTCCTAAGAATTACAGGCCTACAATATAAAACACCAAATTTCTATGCGAAAAAATGTACCGCTTTGAGACGCAAAAATCTGAAATAATCATCCCGCCAGGGAGGTTAAGGCTGCTGGAGAGCAATACAACAAAGATCATGAAAGCTTTATAAACATGGACTCTTCACAGCAATGTCTCTATGGCTCATCCAGGATAACATAGTCTCTATGGGGAGATTTACTAAAACTGGTGCACCCAGAATCTGGTGCTACTGTGTATAATAGCCAATCAGCTTCTAACTTCAGCTTGTTCAATTAAGTTTTGGCAATAAAACCTAGAAGCTGATTGGTTACTATGTACAACTGCACTAGATTTTGGGTGCACCAGTTTTAGTAAATCCCCTCCTATAAGACTATATGAAACCAGAGAATTTAGCTGGGGATCACTACTTCAGTAAAACCGTTCAGGCCACAGCTACTTGTCCTTATTGTCACAAGCACCATCCCTCTCACTGAAGTCCAGGGTAGGTCTGGTAACACAGGCAAACAGCAGGAGGGATCCAAAGCCCCAATGGAACTGGAGTGCTCTGGTAGCAATCCCACAGTACCTGGCTGCCTGCATTCCGGTTCCTTCAGTGGAGGGCCTCTTACCTGGCTTCAGAGCATATGTCCAGCTACCTCTGTCTCACCAAATGTAGTCTTTCTGAGCTGCTGAGGGAGGGAAGCAGAGAAAATGATCTTCCTTGGTTGTGTCCAAGAATCCAGGGAGTTGTGGAAAAAAGAGTTAAAGAAGCCTGAGCGAGCATGATGGGGTCCTCTTCAGTTTCGACTTGTTATATGAAACAGCAGAGGAAAAACCTGGGAGGACTTTCCTCACTCTGCCGGGAACTGCTGCATCAGAGGTCTGGTGAATGATTTCATACTCCTGATCCCTACACTTAAATACTACTGACCTCTGAAATCTGGGATACTTACACCTGACGGTACAAACAAATGGCCAGTGTCCACACCTATAACTGGCCTTTGCAGCAAGGAGAGCATAGATGGGCGACGCATGTCAATAAAAACAAAATGTGTGCAGACTAAACACCTGTTTTTAATGCATACTGTTAGACAGTATAATTTGTTTGGTTGCAGGCTGGTTGGTAAATTGAGCTTGGAATTTTCTTTGGTTTTGGTTTACTTACTATGACCCCTGCACTGTGCATTACTACTGACCTCTGGACTCTGCATTACTTACTCCTGACCCCTGCACTGTGCATTACTACTGGCCTCTGGACTCTGCATTACTTACTCCTGACCCCTGCACTGTGCATTACTACTGAACTCTGCCTTACGTACCCCTGACCTCTACACTGTGCATTACTACTGACCTCTGGACTCTACATTACTTACTCCTGGCCCCCTGCACTGTGCATTACTACTGACCTCTGGACTCTGCGTTACTTACTCCTGACCCCTGCACTGTGCATTACTACTGACCTCTAGACTCTGCATTACTTACTCCTGACCCCTGCACTGTGCATTACTACTGAACTCTGGACTCTGCATTACTTACCCCTGACCTCTGCACTGTGCATTACTACTGACCTCTGGACTCTGCGTTACTTACCCCTGACCTCTGCACTGAGCATTACTAGTGACCTCTGGACTCAGCGTTACTTACCCCTGACCCCTGCACTGTGCATTACTACTGACCTCTGGACTCTGCATTACTTACCCATGACCCCTGCACTGTGCATTACTACTGAACTCTGCATTACTTACCCCTGACCTCTACACTGTGCATTACTACTGAACTCTGGACTCTGCGTTACTTACCCCTGACCTCTGCACCGTGCATTACTACTGACCTCTGGACTCTGCATTACTTACCCCTGACCTCTGCACTGAGCATTACTACTGACCTCTGGACTCTGCATTACTTACCCCTGACCTCTGCACTGAGCATTACTAGTGACCTCTGGACTCTGCATTACTTACCCCTGACCCCTGCACTGTGCATTACTACTGACCTCTGGACTCTGCATTACTTACGCCTGACCTCTCCAACAACAGGATCTATCTCAGCATATACAGAACAGAAGCCCTTAAGGACCTGCAAAATGTACAAAAATCCTTTCCATGCAACATTCGATCCAACTTATGCCTTTATCTATCTATCTAAAAAAAAAAAAAATGATGTGTTACTAGGAGCCACCGCAATTTGCCAAACCTTATTAAACACGGCGCACTTTTTTATTTTCTCCAATGATCCCTACAGTGTGGATCATTATGAAGAAACCTGGTATCAGCAAAGCAACAGATAAAAAAAGAGCAAGAAAAAAAAAAAAAGCAAGCCATGGCACAAGGAGACGTTCAACCAACCTGTTTAACGCAGTCAAGCTGTAAGTCTGGCATACGTCCATCTTGCTATCCTCGTATTGGGGTCAGTAAAGAGGAAGTAGACGGAGAGCATTGGGGTGGCCTGCCAGACACCGAGCGTCATTACAAAGGCAGAGTGCTCGTTTTCCCCGCTATGCAGGGACACTTTGTGCCCGCTGCCCTGGGCGTCCAGCCACCTTGGAAGTTTCTTCCACTGGCTCCGAACGCCCAGCTGTACACAAGCAAATTGGAAAAACTGACAGCATTGTCTGAAAGGCACAGCTTGAGATAATTACTCTCTGTAATTCTCTCTTTCTTTTTTTTTTTCACAGAAAATATAAACATGTTCATCTCTTTTATAAAGTCATGATACCTTTCCAAGTTCTCACATGGCGGCGGCCCCTCGGCTCCCATAATCTATTGGTTTCGCACCGCTTTAACAGTTGGGATTTTTTAACCGGCCTTGTCAGTGTAAAAAGAAATGCAATGTGTGAATTGTATCAAAGGCTGTTCTGTGTAATAGCATCACAGCCATGGGTGTCCGCAGGTAGGGGCAAGGGGGGGCAATTGCCCCCCCCCCGGCATCAGGGATCGGATCGGGGGTTCCCCAGTAGGTCCTTATCCTCTTGAGCCATGTATGCAGTTTCTGACAGTCTCTTGGGCAATGTCCGCAGTCTCTGACCATCTCCTGTACCATGTCCACAGTCTCTGACTGTATCCTGTACTATGCCCATAGTCTCTGACCATCTCCTGTATCATGTTTGCAGTCTCTGACCATCTCCTATACTATGTCTGCAGTCTCTGACCATCTCCTATACTATGTCTGCAGTCTCTGACCGTGATAATGTAATAATGACATTGTCAAAAAGGGGCAGAGCATGGATGACCTTAAAATTATGCCCCCCCCTGAAAAAAGTTCTGCGGACGCCCATGATCACAGCCTTTATGGGGAGAAACAGAATGACGCAGCTTCTCTCAGAAGACCTCAACCAGAAAAAAGTCTAGATAATCCATAATGATAAACTTCTCTTAAAGAGAAAGTGAACCCATCAATTTAACCGCTTCAAAAAACAGTTACAATCCCGGCACGTGCCAGGAATGTAACGGTCACATTGGTTGTGCTCTCGCTCTCAACCAAACTGTCAAACCATCCAATGACTGATGTCATAACTGATCACATGTGCAGCATCATGGCAGTTGAAGATCAAACAGAGGCCAAGATGGCAGCTTCCTTGGCTGAAAATGATGGGAGGGTTTTTACTTCCACTTTAAGCAGTAACATGGAGTGTGCTGCTTCCAAGTCCAAAATAGGTCACCCCCTAGATCAGCCTTTCTCAAACTTTTTGTTTTCAATATTTTTATTGAAGTTTGTCGTACAAAACAGAGTAATTGCAGTAGACAAATTTTCAAAACTTTACCAACAATAATCCAATAACGAGTACAAATTTGCATGAAGAGTGCATACAAAAAGGGTAAGTAGAATAATCATTTAAAAAAAAACAAAAAAGAGGCGTAGTAAGGATCGAGGTAAATATATTAGGTAATCAAACAGTCTAACAAGAAGAGCATCAAGGCTTCAGAGTCATAGAGGTCAATTATACTAGCTTATGAGGACATAGTATAGGTCAGATCGACCCCCGGTTCAGACCATATAACTAAGTTGGTGCCCTCCAGAACAGGCCCCACAGGAATGACTTTTCTACATTGTTGCTTCCAGCGCTTTGAGCTCGCACCCTCTGGGACTGTGTTATTACGGGAGGAATCAGGTGTTCTGGAGCTGTCCAAATTGGCTTCCCACAGGAATGATGTTCTCAAACTTTTTAACTTGGAGGAACCCTTGAAAGAATGTTCCAGGCTCAAGGAGCCCCTCTTAAAGCGGAGTTCCACCCTAAAGTGGAACTTCCGCTGGTTGGATTCCTCCCCCCTTCAGGTGTCACATTTGGCACCTTTCGGGGGGAGGGGGAAGAGGACACCTGTCTTTAGACAGGTGTCCTTTTCCACACATCCGGGAGCTCTGGCCGGCGGACGTGGCAGCTGACGTCAGCAGCCCGGCTCTCTCCTCCCTGCTCGCTCTGCTTCTGGCCGCCCGGCCAGTAGCAGAGCGCGGCAGTGCATCGCGCATGCGCGGTGAGGTGCCCGGCGTGAAGCTGTACTGCTTACACGTCCGGGTTCCCTTACCCGCGATGGAGGCGGCTGCACCTGACCCCCGATCCGAAGATCGGCGGCGGGTGCCGACATCGCTGGACTCCAGGACAGGTAAGTGTCCTATTATTAAAAGTCAGCAGCTACTGTATGTATTTTGACCTCGGACCTCCGCTTTAATAATTACTATATCTACAGCTCACATAATGGTCAGTGGGAAGAATGCACCTTACATTTTAGGTCATTGGCAATAACCCCCCCCCCTTACAGAGAGCTATAAAGATCAATGGTGCAGATGGTTACTTATCTAAAAGGCAGGAAAACCCTGGCAACCTCTGGAGCAACTCTTGGATTCCAATGAACCCTGGTTGAGGAAAGCTGCTCTTGATAGACCAAGTGGCAAACACCAGGCAGGGACTTGTACAATGCCCCAAAATCTGCACAAGTTAAGGTGATAAGAAACCCAGCAGCATTCCGTAAGATTCAGGGCTGAAAACTTTAATGACAAATGGACAAGAAGGCACCCTCTGGAATCTCCTTTCTGATGCTTTTCATCCAAGACTAGATTTGAATATGGATTAAATTAGAATTCCAGGCTAAATCTAGCTAATCTTAAAAATCCTCCCTCACCCCTCCTAACACCTCTGTTGACCTGTTTAAAAAAGATGTAATCTATATTACCAAAAGTATTGGGAAGCCTGCCTTTACACGCACATGAACTTTAATGGCATCCCAGTTTTAGTCCGTAGGGTTCAATATTGAGTTGGCCCACCCTTTGCAGCTATAACAGCTTCAACTCTTCTGGGAAGGCTGTCCACAAGGTTTAGGAGTGTCTATGGGAATGTTTGACCGTTCTTCCAGAAGAGCATTTGGGAGGTCAGGTACTGATGTTGAACGAGAAGGCCTGGCTCGCAGTCTCTGCTCTAATTCATCCCAAATGTGTTCTATTGGGTTGCGGTGCAAGCCAGTCAAGTTCCTCCACCCCAAACTCGCTCATCTATGTCTTTATAGACCTTGCTTTGTGCAGTGGTCCAAATCATTTGGTGGAGGGGGGATTATGGTGTGGGGTTGTTTTTCAGGGGTTGGGCTTGGCCCCTTAGTTCCAGTAAAGAGAACACCTAAGGCATCAACATATGAAGACATTTTAGACAATTTCACGCTCCCAACTTTGTGGGAACAGTCTGAGGATGGTTTCACCACTGGTTTTTTGAACATGACAATGAGGTCACTGTACATCAATGGCCTCCACAGTCACCAGACTTCAATCCAATAGAGCACCTTTGGGATGTGGTTCAATGGGAGATTGGCATCATGGATGTGCAGCCGACAAATCTGCAGTGACTGCGTGATGCTATCATTGTCACTATGGACC
Organism: Glandirana rugosa; assembly: GCA_018402905.1. NCBI lineage: Eukaryota > Metazoa > Chordata > Amphibia > Anura > Ranidae > Glandirana > Glandirana rugosa. The sequence continues at coordinate 913,817 of BLSH010028401.1, forward strand.
AAAATCTCTGAGGAACGTTTCCAACACCTTGTTGAATCTTTGCTACAAAGAATCAAGGCAATTCTAAAGGAAAAAAGGGGTCCATCCCGGTATTAATAAACTGGCCGGTGAGTGTATGTCTGATTTCAACTTTCAGCTAGTGTGTGATGACACAACGAAAGGACACAGGTTAGCTGGAGGAATTCGCTCACAACTTTTAAAGCAATACATAACGGAGCTAAAGGAATGAATTTCCCATATATCTGTGCGTCGTTCTTAGTTCAGGATGTTTGCAGCACAATTTGAATTCTCCTATTTTCTTTGGCGGTGACATGTTTTATTTCCATATATTAGATGGACTTGTCAGTTAAGAGTGAAGGGAAAAGCTGGAAGGATGGGATGAGCCAAAACGACAAGGATGGTGTTATTTTAAAGGGAACAGGTGGCTGTGTAGTTTTACCCCTCTCCAAGGAAAGCTGGCTCTGGCTGCGGCTGACAGCAGGGACAAATGCAAAGCACAGTGATAAACAAATTCTACATGAAGCACCATGGCACAGACCCATACGTACCAACCGCATTTCACATTCCTGCCCTGTCAGGGGCGTCTTGTATATCCCGGACAAATGTTATGTCAGCAAGGTGTCCTGAGCACCGAGACACTAATGAGACAAAGATGGGCATCGCTGTCTGGGACAGCAAACTGTATGGACGACTGGGGAGAGAAGACCAGTAGGTATAACCTACTGACAGATAAAAGTGCTGTAATAAAACCTTAAAGAAGAACTCCAGCCAAAAACAACAACAGCTCATTAAACATTAAAATAACAAAACCAGCTTGTGCTGCAATATTCAGCTTCAATCCAGAGATATCCCCCGCAGTACTTTTTTCTGCCACTAGATGTTCTCAGACTGCTGGCCAGCATCCTTCAACCCACTTCCTGTGAGGTCAGATGGTGCTGGACCCACACCCCAGCCTGTGATTGGACAGTGAAAGGAAAAGCAGCTTAGAGATGAGCTCTTCTGTAACTCTGCTCTCTCCTTCAATCAATATGCTTCTTGAACTGATCGGCTCCTTTTGCTGATTCTTCGTCTTACATTCCAAGCAAGAGACTGTAACCAGATCACATTCGAGTACTTTCACTGCGGCCAGGGAGCGGTAAAGGCGGGTGGTTGAGCCGTGGTTGTATGGCCCCTCTCAATCACCCACTGAAACACAGAAATGCAGCAGCTCAGGGTTGTACTGTATATACTGGAAAGGGAGAAACTCCGCTGCACACCCAGCAGGTCCAAAAAGGTGAATTAACCAGAGGGCTTCAGCCTGAATCCACCGAGGCCACACCCCCGATGCATTTCAACCTCCATGATTAAGCCCCATGGGCAGAGCGAAATGCATCAGGGGCATGGCCTGGGTGGAGTCAGGCTGAAGTCATCTTGTTGATTCACCTTACGGGCCGGGTTGATGTGTGGCGGTGTTTCTCCCTTTCCAGTAAATGCTACAGGGCTGATGGACAGGCTTCCTATCTGCCTGCACCCTTGAGTAGGAGTCACTGGAGTTGAAGGATGATTGTCTGGAGCGGCACCCCAAGTTTCTTAGGGTACAGCTCAAGGGTGCACACATGCAAAGCATAGGGGCTGTAGCACAATTTAAATAGCACCGCCATAGGTGTGTGCAGCCTATTGCATTAGAGTGTGCACCCCAAAGCTCAAACACAGAGCAACAGAGGAAGTGGCTAGAGGTGTACATGCTACGCTCGCTATGATATGCTCTGCAGCCATGGCAGAAATTACAGAGTGCAAAGTACACGTGAACGAGTCCTTCATTTTTTAAATTGTTTTTTTAAATGTTTTTTTTTTTTTTGTACAATTTTATGTATTTGTTTTTTTTTTAAACTGCCCTTTTGGGGGACTTTGGTGAAATATCAGGGTCCTAGGAAAGGCCCCTGATGTCTTACATTTAAGACTGAGAAAGGGACTGGGGATAGGATGGTGGAGCAGATGCTAGAACTGATCCCACCAGAGGGAGGAGAGGTGGAGAAGAAGGCAGCACTGCAGGGGAAGGAACAAGAGGATCACTATCTGCAATAAGGTAGTACAGCCCCTCCTCCTGCTCAAACTAATAGGACACGGGCCCGGTATGGGAGGGCAGGCTGTACTGCCTTGTCATCGGCCCTGATGCACCAGGTGATTAGGGTGTGCCTAGGCACACCCAGCACACCCCCTGCGCACGCCTATGGGCACCTCCAAAACACCGAACATTCAAGTGAATATATGTGGTTTTGGTGTGGTGGGTCAGCATTTTTTGGGTTAAAACAGGTGGTGAGGAGGTGACATATCTCCTCCTCACCATCTTTCAAATGTCTTCTGAAAAGTGTTCCTCCATGAATTGCTTTCCAGAGGGAAGCCAATATTAGCTGCATGTGTGAGAAAGCCCTAAGGAGTGATCTCCAAAGATTTGACATGGACATGATCCCTTGTCACTCCCCCAACGCCACAGAAGACAATTAAAGAGAATTCTGGGAGCTTCTTGTTAATAGGTACCATGGGAGTGTGCAAAAATGATATCTTATTCAATTTGTGACAAATTGCTTTCCAATCTTCAGTTAAATTAGTAATACCGGGTAGCCAACATGCTTTGAGCCAAAATTGTGGTTCAGTATATGTTCAAACACACTAAGGCAGTGTCTATACTAGCCATTCTTAACCAGGGTTCCATGGAGCCCTAGGTTCCTCCAGAGATTGCGAAGGATTCCTCAAGAGGTTGCTAGAGGTTCCTTCAGCTGTGGCTGATTGACCTCCCATTTAATGGTCCCTGTACATTTCTGGGACCAAAGCCAGAAGCCAGAAGCATGACACCTATGATCGTTTTAGCTGTCTGTAAGGGTGGCATTCCGACTGCCACTGCAAGGTTTGCATTGTGTCAGGAGACCACCACTGCCCTGGAATTCGGACCGGGAGACCTGTGCACGGGCACACGCGTTTGTGCTTGTGTTTACGTGCGCGTATGCGCCAGCATGGGCTCCCAAATGGCCATTTAAGCTGACAGCACCCTGCAATCGGCGCTGTCCATTCTACAGTGTTCCAGTACCTCGAGATCTGTTCTAGTGAGCTTCCTGCTATCTGTGACCCGGCTACCCTTGACCTGCTTGTTATCTGCCTGCACCGACTCCGACTTGCCCTCGACCACGTCTTTGCCTGATACTTGTGTACCTCTGCTGACCACCTGTTGCCAACCCTGCCTGTACCTGACCATCCACTTTCCTGCTCCTTCTGTACTGCACTGCCAGCCTGTTACCGACCCGGCCTGCATCACTACCCTTCAGTCTTAACGAGTGCTTCAGCGGACCTTCACCTACCAACCGTGACCCAGTCCGACTCTCGTGCCATCCTGCACTCCCGAGCAACCTATCTGCTCTACCAGGGGCTCCTGAATCAGGATAGTAAGAGAGGTTGCCCGCTGCATAAGCCAGACTCTACCATCAGGTACATGACACATTGTTTCTAATGACCACCAACATAAAAGGGGATATAAATTGGTTTTATAAGGGTTCCTCAAGACTTGAAAATTATTTCTTGAGTTCCTCTGTGGTAAAAAAAAAGTTGAGAAAGGCTGGTCTATACCATGACCTTAGTGTACCCACCTAAGACAGGACAATGTCTGACTGAGATGTCATCTTCTCCTCTGACTCCGTCTTCCTCTCAGATGCTCCTTCCTAAATCTCAAAGGATGCATGGACTAACGTACAGCGTGCCGTGTGTTGGGGGGAATCAAGTAAACAATAGCAAAGTTGTGTGTATTTCAAGAACAAAGAATTTCAGTAAAGCCGTATCCGTTACATAAATTATATTCTGGAAAGGCTTCCATCAGAAACACTGTCTTTAATGCTTCACGTGAAAAAGACAAGTTTACATCTATTTACATATTCACACAATAGCCAGCAGCCGCGGAAAAGAAACGAGGGCCTTGCATAATGATCGTATTAGAAAAGTGTGTCAGATCGCTGAATGGCAGATGTCTAGAACTTAAAAGAAATCCAGAGGTAAACAATATGTATTTATGTGTGGATGTACTGAATACATATAGTATACTGTGTATATATTGCTAAAAGCTGTATGATTTCAGCGAGAAAAATAAATGAAAACAAATAGTTTGCAACCTACACTCAGGCTGCGTTTACACAGGGGCGATCCGACTTCGACGTGACTTTGCTAGGCGACTTACAACGCAACTTCAGCATGACTTTGGGCAACTTACAACGCAAATCCATGCCAGGCGACTTTGCCTGTGGCCAGTCAGAGAAAGGGAGGGAGGGGGCTGCCTGGGTAATTCGGGGGGAGCAACTGTGTAAACTATTTCCTTTTTCCTGTAAGTCGCTTCAATATAGATGGGGGATCCGATTTGGAGGCAAGTCGGATAGAAGTCACCTTGAAGTCGTACAGAAACATTTTTTGAAGTCGGAGCGACTTCAGTGGTGTACATTAATACGGCTCCCATTAATTTCAATGGGATTTAAGATGTCAAGCGACTTGGGGCGACTTGAGGCAGCGGGAATCGGAGCCCCTGTGTGAACCGAGCCTTACATGCCTACTATTAGGTACACCTGTTCAATTGCTTGGTAACACAAATTGCTAATCAGCCAAACACATGGCAGCGACTCAATACATTTAGGCCTCTAAACGTGGTGAAGACGACTTGCTGACGTTCAAACCGCGCATCAGATCGGGGAAGAAAGGGGATTTAAGTGGCTTTGAACGTGGCATGGTTGTTGGTGCCAGACGGGCTGGTCTGTGGATTTCATAAACTGCTGATCTACTGGGATTTTCACACACAACCATCTCTCGGGATTACAGAGAATGGTGAGAAAATATCCAGTGAGCGGCAGTAGTGTGGACGAAAATGCCTTGTTCAGGTCAGAGGTCAGAAGAGAATGGACAGACTGGTTTGAGATGGCAACAGATGCTCAAATAACCACTCGTTACAACCAAGGTATGCAGAATACCATCTCTGAACACACAACCCATCCAACCTTGAAGCAAATGGGCTACAAAAGCAGAAGACTACACCAGGTTCCACTCCTGTCAGCTAAGAACAGGAAACTGAGGCTACAATTGGCACAGGCTCACTAAAATTGGACAATAGAAGATTGAAAAAATGTTGCCTGATGAGTCTCGATTTCAGCAGTGACATTCAGATGGTGGGGTCAGAATTTGGTGCATGGATCCATCCTGCCTTGTATCACCGGGTGAGGCTGGTGGTGGTGGTGTAATGGTGTGAGGGATATTTTCTTGGCACACTTTGGGTACCAATTGAGCATTGTTTAAATGCCACGGGCTACCTGGGTATTGTTGCTGACCATGTCCATCCCTTTATGACTACAGTGTCCCCATCTTCTGATGGCTCCTTCCAGCAGGATAATGCACCATGTCACAAAGCTCCAATCATCTCACCACTGGACAATGAGGTCACTGCACTCCAATGGCCTCAACACTCACCACATCTCATCCAATAGAGCATCATGGAAGTGCAGCCGACAAATCTGCAGCAATGGCGTGATGATATCATGTCACTATGGAGCAAAACCTCTGAGGAATGTTTCCAACACCTTGTTGGATCTATGCCACGAAGAATGAAGGCAGTTCTGAAGGCAAAAGGGGGTCCAACCCAATACTAGCAAGGTGTACCTCATAAAGTGGCCGGTGAGTTGTAAGTACTGTATTCCATTTTGTTTGCATATGCTCAGTTGGAAAGAGCCAGTTCTAAAGTATATCTTTAGGCATAAACTTTGAATTCTTCCGGAGTGTGGAAGGGTTAGACCCGCTGTCAATTTTTTATTACTTTCAGTGTCGCTAAGGGATTCAGCCCACTGTTTGTACTGGTTATATTGTAACAGAAAATTAAAGTGAAATCCAAAATCTTAGAGTTGTCCCCAGAAAAACAAGTGAGGAGAAGTCTTCCAATGGAAACGTCTATTCTGCGGACAACTTTCTAACAGGGAAATTCTCTTAATTTTGGCAAATTTTCTACTTCTGTTGTGTATCTGAGGCAAAATTTCTCCAAGTTTGTAACCCATCCATACACTAATCCAAAAATAAAAAAAAATAAACATTTTTAGATATACATGCATATATCTCATATATTTGGATACAAACTGTAAACCCACTAGACAACAGTGTACATCAGGGTCTCTCAACCAGGTTCTGTTGTACCCTAGAGTTCCCCCTGAGCTTGCTAGGGGTTCCTTGAGCAATAAGCAATTTCTGAATGTCAGAAAAGTAATCAATGACACCAATGGTCTTTTGAGCTATCTGTGCGGGGGGGATATTCTTCCTAATAACTACAAATGTAGGGTGCATTTTTCACACTAAAGTACTGTGAGCCACACCATTAACTAAATCAGCTATTTATTAATAGCCCATCTGCATAATGACTGATGTTACAAGACAAGCAGGGTTGCCACCTGTCCAGGATTGACCCGGACAGTCCGAGTTTTGAATTATTCAGCATCACTGGGAGGCTGGGAGATGATGTCAGCAAGAGCGTTTTGGCCACAACCACTGTTTGCCACAGCACCCTATACGCGCCGCATTACTACTTTCCTTGGGGCTCCCAAAGGTGGCCCATGTTTTTTATGATCCTATAGTGCATGCTATAAAAAAATAATGAAATTGCCCTGCGCCACTAAAGTGTTTGGGTTTGGCTTGAAGAAAACGTGGCAACCCTAAAGGCAAGCTATACTGGCTATTCAACTGGTTGGTGATTGAAAATACAGCATCTCTCAGTTGTAATACCGGAGGACATAGGTATGTGCACGGGGCAGACCATCAAACTTCACTGAAGGCACAGCCTGTGACATCACCCAAGGAGGCGGGTTATGAGGAACCAAGATTCTTGACTATGAAGTCAGCTTTAAGAGTTGAACATTTCATTCCACAGAGCAAGCGAGAGGAGCCCCCAAAAATGGTCCCCCTACATGTAAGAATGATCATTTGTGTACAGGCTTTCCTTGCTTGTTTAGTATTAGTATAGGGAATATTCATTTTCTTTGGCTAACTCCTTTAAATAATATATTTGTTTATTCAAACTTTAACAAAGAGACCTAAAAGAGGGGCAGTTTTGGAAGAAGGAGGGACAGAGGGATCGGGGTCGAAAAGATGGATGTGAAAGCTATTAAAAATATTGAAAAATAATTGAAAGAATATAACGGGCCGGCTGTCAGAAAGGCATGGTTGGAGCACGGTGGGGAGAAAAACAGAGCAGAGGTGAAAGTGGGATGGGTGGGGCGCTGTGTTTTTGCACAATGACTCACTCATGACTCAGGAGTTCACATTTTTATGAATGAAGACTGCTGGGTGACCGTCTCCCTGAACTGCCTGTTCTCTGAGCACAGCTGCTATGCATGCTGCAATCACACAGCAACATTCACTGAACTGCACAGACAGGAGGATTACCACATGTATTGTAATCTCAACAAAGACACTTCTGAAGAGCACTGTAGTGTGGCATACAGAGAGAGAGAAAGAGAGGGAGGAGGGTGAGAGAGGAAGAAATGAGAGGTTAAAGGGAAGGGGAGGGAGAGAGAGATGGAAGGGAAGAGGAAGAGAGTGATGGAAGGGTAAAGGAAGAGAGAGGAAGAAAGGAGAGTTGAAGGGGAGGAAGAGGGAGAGATGGAAGGGAGGTGGAGGGGAAGATGGAGAGAGAGGAAGCAACAAGAGGTTAAAGAGAAGGAGAGGGAGAGAGATGAAAGGGAAGAGGAAGAGAAAAACTGAAGGGTAATGGAAAAGAGAGGAAGAAAGGAGAAGGTAACGGGAAGGGGAGGGAGAGGGTTGGAAGGGAAGAGGAAGAGAGAGGAAAAAATGAGAGGTTAAAGGGAAGAGAAGGAAGAGAAAGATGAAAGGTGAAGAGGAAGAGAGGGGTACAAAGGTAAAGGAAGAGAGAGGAAGAAATGAGAGCTGAATGGGAAGAAGAGAGAGGTGGAAGGGAAGAGGGAGAGAGATGGAAGGGAAGAGGAAGAGAGAGGTGGAAGGGAAGAGGGAGAGAGATGTGGAAGGGAAGAGGGACAGAGAGGTGGAAGGGAAGAGGGAGAGAGAGGCAGTAGGGAAGAGGAAGAGAGCGGTGGAAGGAAAAAGGAAGAGAGAGGTGGATGGGAAGAGGAAGAGAGAGGTGGAAGGGAAGAGGGAGAGAGAGGTGGAAGGGAAGAGGGAGAGAGAGGTGGAAGGGAAGAGGGACAGAGAGGTGGAAGGGAAGAGGGAGAGAGCGGTGGAAGGAAAAAGGAAGAGAGAGGTGGAAGGGAAGAGGGGGAGAGAGTCATTACAAGATCGCCTAACAGTTTCTTTATTTTATATTGTGAGAAAAAAAAACAGGAGGACTGGATACATGCCAATACGAGCCGGAAGACAGCAGGAGCACTCATGGGGAGAGATCACCACTGATGTTCTTTAGGTAGACCTTGCAGTAAAACGCAGGATCTGCCTATTGGATCAGGGCCCCTTACTCCTGTAAAAGCTATGTATATTACAGAGACAAAAATATACTTGTAAGGAAAAAAGTTGTAATATTACCTTACATTTGTTTTTCGCCTGCGGCACCTAGACGAGGGCAGTGCCACTATCTTTCCAGTGAGATCCTGGAAATGAGGCATACAAATGGAGTGAGTCTTGCATTGTGCTGGAGTATCTTCTTGCAAGATTTGGGGTACTTTTATAGGAATCGCGCTAGAAGAATTGTGAGGTCACACCATGGGAGGCGGAAAATAGGGGTGAGGTAAGTAGTTCTTCTACCTTTATTTCAGGGTTAACATGTAGTATTTTCCCTACTTAAAATAATCATGTGATCCGAGAATGCTGGATATGGTTGACTGGCATGAAGTATATATTTTTACGATAGGTCCACTTTAACGTATGTCTCAAACCCACAGCAGGGAGGGTGCAAGTCACAGACGGCTGCATGTCTTGATAAATCATCCGAATGCGCTTCCAATACAAAGTGTCACTCCGCAAACGAGCGTTTCTACAAGTTTGTTTGCATTTAGTCTCAGGATGTCACATTAAATGCATTAAGAAAAAGGATATGAAACAAATGTCTGAGCGGGACTCGATGACGCCGCTAGGAACGAGTCGCTTTGTACATCGGTTTGACAAGTGCATTAAATGGAGTGTATGTCAAGGAGGAGAAGAGAATGTGTGCTTCAGGAGCTTTCCCTCGAGGTGACACTTGTGCAGGCAGAGGTGCAATTTGCCTTTCATGCAGCGCTCAGCCTTGTCTGCCTCTTTTGCTGCTACCTGCCTTCGTCACAGGAGACAAAGTCAAGTTCCTCTTCAATGTGCTTACTCGTGGTGACATGTGCTGCCTTTTATTTGCTGTGTGAAAACCCGTCTAAAAACGGTGCCGAAGACTCTCCTGACTGCTCCACATCTCCACCGGGAGCCTACAAAATCTCAGGTAGGCCGCGAAAAGTCTCCTTATTAAATGTACAGGAGCTATATATTGTTCTACCACATTAAAGTAAACCCTCCACAAGCCTGGATGTTTCAAATTGAGCACATGATGATAAAAATTAAAAAGGAAAGGTTACCTTCGGTGAATACTGCGTGTCAAAGTGATCAGTGGACCAGTGGTGGGGCTTGGTCATCTGGAACCCAAGGTGAAGAAGCTAAAGATTAGGTCCTTTTATAAAGGCACTAAAATTATGTTTCTGGTATAATGAATTTGTGAATGCAAAAGCAAATGTAAAGCAAACTTTAAAACTTTACATATTAAAAAATGGAAATCAGCAAAAAAGAGAAGAATGGGAAGAAGGGTCTACTGTGCTCCGTGTATCAGAGTGCACAATGCTCCTGATACAAAGGGCAGTCAGCTATTACACTGACAGCAATTGTTGATGGTTAGGGCAAAGTAAACCCAGAAAAGGATCCTCTCTTTTTTTATGGAGCTCGTCATAATCCTGTGAGCAAAAAAGTGTGTAGGCAGATACAGTCTGCTTCTTCCACTGGAGGTGGCACCCGACTAGCATGGCATCACAGCCTGGAGAGGAGGTCAGGGGAATCTATTTTTCTCTATAGTTTCCTGGTACCTGGAGACAGCATTCCAGTTGGCTATGCTGCATCCAGATGACCCTTCACGGTCATCTTGGGTTAGCAGAGTCTTTTTAAGTCCCTGCTCCCCAGGTTTTGGCACGCATTTCCAAGTGGGAAGTGTACGCACAGGTACCCCATCTGTCACGGACATTACTAGTGGCAGGGAAAGGTTCCAGACGAAAAAAGGGAAAGCATAGGGTTCACACTTGTCTGGACTACCTCCTGCTTGGGCATAAGACGGCAAGGCCGCATCCTGACCCTACTAATCTCTAAAGAAGGGCCAGCACCCCTAAAGAGACCGGATCCATCTGGTTCTCGTAGAACGGGGACAGGTTTTGAAACGAAGACCCCCCCCCCCCAAATCCCCACGACCGGGAAGAAATCTCTAATCATCCCAGTCCTACGCCGGAACGGCAGAATACGGGTTCGTCCTCCATCAGGTCTGTTCACACTTGGGATACGAAAGGGAAAAAAGCAGACCTTGGAAAGGGACGGTGATCATTACAGGCACTGTCTACCCCATGGACACGCATGTGAAGGGTGAACCTTTACGCACGGTTTTGGACCCCTCGTCCCTGAATTTTTCTGAGACGATTGGGTTCTACTGGCACTTCCCAGTAGACCTACGTCGTATCGGTTGACCTTACGACAGAGGTCCATGGTCCTTTGATATCTCTTTTTATCTAAGGGGACTGGAGGAGAGGTCCGACACTACGGTACGATCAG
>BLSH010028401.1:924602-934613 GCA_018402905.1 Glandirana rugosa
GTCTAGGGATTCCTCACCCCACCCCAGGTAGACCGAGACCGGATCCATCTGGTTCTCGTAGAACGGGGACAGTTTTTGAAACGAAGACCCCCCCCAAATCCCCACGACCGGGAAGAAATCTCCAATCATCCCAGTCCTACGCCGGAACAGCAGAATACGGGTTCGTCCTTCATCAGGTCTCTTCACACTTGGGATACGAAAGGGAGCCAGCACCCCTAAACCCCCCCCAGAAGCAAAGTTTTTGACAGGGGCAAGATGCTCTTGGTCTACCTAGGCCAGAGCCAGATGGACCCCACCCCACTCCTTAGGGATCTGCCGAAGCTGGTCCTCCAGGTACTTGGTGAGAGCTCTCCCATAGAGAGACCCCCAGTTGGGGAGAGGAAAAAGACCCAAAGGCCACCAATCCTTGGCCCAGTCTAAAAAAAACAACACACGTGCACTGGAAGTGTCTGTGATAGATACAGGCATTAATAAAAAAAACAAAAATGTGCCATGTGTAGTACACAAGGCTCCTACCCCAGCTGCACCTATGTCACCTCCCCACCACAACACACAAGACAAGAGCCTCTCCTCTCTCTGCATTGGCCCACCCTGCAGTAGATCATTTAAGATGTAGAAGTTCCATGTAGGTCTACCTCAGTCCCTGTCCCTTTTGGTCAGTGAGGCATCCATCATATTAAAGGACCAATCAGGAGTAGGAGTGGGTTTGGTCAAGGATCACTACTGCAAGCACTAAATACTAAAGTGGGAAACACTGCAATGAAATGGCAGAGATGTTGCTACTTCCCATTCATGTGGATGTTATTTGGCACATACCACCTACCTAAACATTGCTGGTGACCAAGTACCCCCCGAACATAGAAACATTATTCCTGTAATTGCAGTGGCCTCTTTCAGCACCATAATGTGCCCTTCCACACTGCAAAAATGATTCAAGAATGGTTAAAGGAACAAAAGAAGTCTTATTTGTTGTCTTGGCCTCCAAATTCTCCAGATCTCAAGCCCATAAAGCATCTGTGTAACGTGCTGGAAAAAATACGATGGATCCACGGAAGCCCCAACTCGCAGCTTACAGGACTTAAAGGATCTGCTACTGACGGCTTGGTGCCAGATACCACAGCATACCTTCATAGGTCTAGTGATGTCCAGGCCTCAATGGGTCAGTGCTGTTTGGGTGGCAAGAGGGGCTGTTTTGGTGGCAAATGGGGGACCTACTCAATATTAGGTGAATGGTCATAAAGTGAGCTCTTAAGTCCTAACTCTCCCAATTAAAACACTTAGAGCTCACCCAGACTATCATGTATTGGCATGCAGCTTTTAAGCAGCCCATTTATGAGCTTGAAGAGCACCCTGTTGCACTAAAAATTGCACTTGACTCTTTTATTCCGAAGTGGTATCCATGCCTTGATGGGTCAGGGATGTTTTAGTAACAAAATCTTTATTAGGTAGGTAGTCATAAAGTTTTGGCAGGCTAGTGTATATTTCCCTACAAAGCTTTGTTTTGACCCCCAAGAGCCTGTCCAAACACTTGACCCCCAAGAGCCTGCCCACACACTCTGTGCTGTGAAAGGACTTTTGAGAGATGTAGTTCTGGCAGCGTGCGTACATGAGACAGCAACCTTCCAGAGGCTGCCTCTACAAAAATATTACAAGCCTGGTAACGGTGTCACAGAGAGCAATTGAAGATGTTTCCCAATACTCAAACAAGGTAAAAGGAAAAAAAACAAAGCTAGCAGGCCATTTAGGCCTCGTTCACACTAAAGAGGAAGGCCCGGAGCTATAAGAAACAAATGAAACGTAGGGCCGCTATGACAGGAGGGAAGGGGAACCAGACAGCACAGAGTTAACACGTTCAAAGGGAGATATAGGAGGTCTAATTACGTGATTGGCTGAGGAGACGGGGTGATGGGAGAAGAGTAGAACATTAGACTGCAGGGAGGCATTGGACTTTAACAGTCGGAGTCTGGAAGCCATCGAATGAACGTCCCTCCCTCCATCCCTGGTATTGGCTAGGTAGGTGGGAGGCGGATAGGAATTACGGTGATAGGGTTGGCAGTTGGGACCCCTCTAATGCGGTTAAAGTGGTTACCCATCTGTTGGTGTGGTGTCCTCTAGTTGGGTGTGGTTTAATAATAGGGACTCTGTGGGCAAGTGGTAATGTCCCAGAGGCGGTGTCTTGCGGCAGGGGGCATATACATATATTTTGTTGTAATGTTAAATTGCTATTTGTTATTTATTGTTATTTTGGTTTAATAAAAGGCCCGACGTGTTAATAGTGTTCTTGGGGTTAAGGGGTGGTGGAGCTTTGGAGGGTTGTTTAGAAGTTTTAGGTAGTGACCTCTGATCTACCCTAGTCATTATTTCTCCTGCACACAAAAAAAAAAGGACACTAAATAAAATAACAAACCTACCATAAATACCGCCAAAAAGATATACCCTTCAAATAAAAAAAAAATAAAAAAAATGTTATTGATAGAAAAGAAAATGTCGCTTGAGCTGTTCAATAAGTGAAATTGAGAACTTCTGCTTCTAGAAAATTCTGCCGAGGGCGAAAATCAATTTTGCCAAAATCCCTCCGCTCATCCCTTCTCGTCATGTCTTATTGTATAGAGATTTAGGAAAAATCAGAGCAGCAGAAGGAAAACCTCCATCTATCAGGTTTAACCAACCCTCTTGGCTTCCTACAGATGTTTCTGAACATAAAGTCCTTTTTTTGGAAGAGAAATCTCCAATAAGTGCCCTCCGCAGGTACATCTAAGTGTTTCTGATTGCTTCTGTACAGCAACGTGATGTTTAATTGCCCTATTGCTGCAGGAAAAGTATATAAACATACACAATCATCTGCTTGAGGTTGTGAAATATCAGAGCTGCAAAACACATGATCGCGGTAATGAGCGAGGAAAGCGCTTTTAATTATTGATAGAAATAAACATTCTTGTCAATAATTAATTTCGGTAATAAGTACTGCTATTGTTTTCTTTTTCCCATTTCTACTTTTAGCACAGCGTGTTGGCGATTTTTTTTTTTGGTGAGCTGAGATTCTCTGAAATGCAACAATGGGATTGGCCAAGCCTAGGATTCTTAGCGTTCCTTTCAGACTTCCACGTTACAACAGAGCTCTGACTGAGAGACATGTGAGAGAAATGCAATATGAAGACCGGTCTGCTACAAATGAAGGGTTAGAAATATGCGTGCAGGGAGTAACTTTTGTTTCTGTTTAAGCCCGGGTTCAAACGAGATGAGGTGCAAATTCACAGCGAATTCGCTCCGGATTCGGCACCGTATCTAAATCACAACCCGTCCATGCGAACTGATTGCTCAGTGTATGTTAACGACACCCAATTGGTTTGCAAAACGCAGCGCGATTTGCAGAATCGGATCGCATGGGTGTGAACAATCCGATTCAGGTACAGCCAAAAAAAAGGGTCCTGCATCAGTTTGATGTAAATGCAGTGCGATTTGAGTCATACAAACCCACGGCTCGAATCGCACCCCAGAAAACACTGCATGTAATTTGCACAGGAATGTGCTGCGATTCCTGTACGAATTACATTCGATGCCCCACACCGCAACAAGGTGAACCCGGGCTAAAGATGAACTCTGGGCACAAAAACTGTCATTTAATATATTCATCAATGGCCACAGAGGATATAAATTCAGTTTGTGTGAAGCAAATGCCTTTGCAAATCCAGTTATTATTATTATCATACAGGATTTATATAGCGCCAACAGTTTGCGCAGCACTTTACAACATTAGGGCAGACAGTGCAATTACAATACAATTCAATACAGGAGGAATAAGAGGGCCCTGCTCGTTAGAGCTTACAATATTACCTTGTAATGACATCATCACTGTGCTGTACTGTACATAGTCTGTGCTGAAAGCAGAGTTGTGGGAGGGGCCCAGCAGGCCCCACCCCCTACAGGCTGCCTGCAGAAAACTACAGGAGGGGGCGGAGACAAGACCAGCCCCCTTTCACAAGGAGAGAGAGCAGCAGTGAGCGGTCTTTATTATAGGAAGTCTCACACTGGATGACTGCACAGATCTGGAAGAAATACACAAAGCACACACCGAGATTCAAGAATACACATGATAAATGGATATAGACAATATTTCCTTATCTCAGATCTCAGCTTTGAAAAAAATGCATAAGTCGGGAGGTGTGGCTTATTTGTTGTTTATTGTATTTGACAGTATCAGGGATCCTGTACTTTTCTTTCATATCAGAAGTTGGGAGTTTGCAGAAACTCAGCAGTAGTTCTGATGTCATTGAGGTGCGTCGTCCAACTCGCAGCTGACTTACCGTCCAGTAATCCAAATAAAAGGGGTTTTCAGAAAACCTATTGTAGCCTACAATGGCTGGTAACATAGAACAATAGGCAGGACTAAAGACAGGTAATACCAAATAACACAAGTTTTGACTGCCTACAGGCATGCTGCCTTACTCATTTGTGTACCATATTAGGGCTAGTTTGAACTAGCATTTGCTCTCTGAAGAGCGATCCGCAGTGCTTTAACCACAAACACCTGCATTGCTGAATGGAACCATGTGCACTGCACTAAATGGTGGCCACGGCATATGTGTACCTGGTCTGAATCTGCGACCTCTGTTCTGTCTGGTAGTTTCTCTTTTTACTGAGCCACCTGGGATGCTAAACAGCTCCCTGGACAATTCCTTGCCTTGAACTCAGTTTCTCTTGAACGTTGAACCCTTTGCTCCTCCCATGAACTTCCTATTCAAGCCATGCCTTTGCACTTCCGGTTTGCCAGATTATTGTGCTCTCTCCAGCCGATATCTCACTTGTCACTTTTGCTGCCATCTGTATTTATGCTACCAGTCGTTACAGACCTTTGGCTTGTTCCTCGACTATGCTTCTGCTTGATCCCAACCTGCAACCACTTGCTACCGACCTTTGGCTTGTTCCTTGACTATGCTTCTGCTTGATCCCTACCTGCAACCACTTGCTACCGACCTTTGGCTTGTTCCTTGACTACGCTTCTGCTTGATCCCAACCTGCAACCACTCGTTACCCACCTTTGACTTGTTCCTCGACTATGCTTCTGCTTGATCCCAACCTGTAACCACTCTTTACCGAACTTTGGCTTGTTCCTCGACTATGCTTCTGCTTGATTCAAACCAGCAACCACTTGTTACCAAACTTTGGCTGGCTTGATCCTCAACAACGCTTTTGCTTGATCCCTACCTGCAACCACTTGTTACCTACCTTAGGCTTGTTCCTCGGCTATGCGCCTGCTTGATCCCAACCTGCAACTATTCATTACCGACCTTTGACTTGTTCCTCGACTATGCTTCTGCGTGATCATAAACCTGTACTACTCATTACCGACCTTTGGCTTGTTCCTCAACCATGCTTCTGCTTGTTCCCAAATTGTACCACTCATTATGATCTTTGGCTTGTTCCTCAACTAAGCATCTGCTTGATCCAAACCTGTACCACTCATTACAGACCTTTGGCTTGTTTACTGACTATGCTTCTGCTTGATCCCTACCTGTTATGTCTGCTACTCGACCACGGCTTTCTCCCTTCCTGGGGGTGATCCTGAGGAACATGACCTGGCACTGCACCTTGGGTCATACGCTAGGGTGACCTGCTGCTGTCCATATCTTCACTACCACTCATTACCAGTTGCGCACTTCCTTGTGGGGCGATCCTGAGGAACGCGACCTGCTATTGCACACAGCAAAGCCCATCTCCACCATTAGGAGCTCTGGTGAATATCAATTATTGCTTAGACTCAGCACCTCGCACGAGCCTGTGTCATCTGCCAGGGTGACCTTCTTCTCTACTTATCCAGCTGGTCAGTGGGAGCCTACTGCTTCAGCTACTTGTCTGCAAGCCTGACTCCAGACCGTGATATTACCTTTGTAGTAAAATCTAAGGTCTGTCTACACTGCCTGTGCCCCCTTTCCCAAATCACCTACTACTAGTAGATGTAAAATGTACTTGTAAAGGAAGAAGCTAGATTTATATACCCACCTTATCCCCCAACTTCCACTTGTGGAACCAACTGAGGATGGCATCACACTCCTGCCTGGTTCCTGGGAAATACAGATCAGGTAAAGAAGCTCTTACAATGGACTGGAGTGTTTTCTTAGAAGATTGAGCCCGCTTTGCATTACCCAGGATTCCTGCTGGAAGGCCGATGACGTCACACCCAGAGGCTTGGAAGATGAGGATAAGGTAAGTACCTTACAGGTACGTTTCAAATGATGATTTGTAAAAGGGGATGGAGCCAAGGCAATTTGAGTGGCCCTTACATTTTATGGTGGCCATACACACTTTCCCTTTAATATCTTGAATCGAAAAGATTGAATCCATAATTAAAAGAACAGCCATCACTTCCATTCTGATGGACTGATCTAATCCAATCAAACTGAGGGTCGAAAATCATCAATTGTGTTGCATTGTTCAGCAGCACCGAGACGCTTTGTTCATGAATTTGAATGTATTTCAATCAATCAGAATAATTCACAGTGAATACAGAGATGTGACTTGCGATCTTCCAACTATCGATCGCAATCTGCTTCTCCAGTGCATGGCATATTAATCGATTGTCTTGTTGATTGTTCCTGGAAAATGAACCGATCGTTTTTTGAAGCGTGTATAGCCACCGTTACTGTCAGGTCTCCTGTAACAAGAAGCAGCACCTTTTCTGCTGAAACTCTGCCCTGGCAGATGTGACGTTCACAATGGATGAGGAGCGTGCGCCGTCACTCCTCCTCTTCTCATTCATCCTGCACTTGTTACAGGTGGCACAATCTAGCAAGAGATGACTAGATTGGCACCGCATTGTTTTTTTTTTTTTTGTTACGGTTTACAGTGAAAGGCCTGCAAGGCATACTGTGGGCACTCAGTCACAAAAAAAAAAAAAGGGCGAGGCAACGGCTGGCCGCCATCCCAGTGTGTCAGGCGTCTCCCTCGATATCAAGGAGTAATGAGGAGGCCGCAGTGTATTCTTACACAACGTGTTTGGCGTGAAGCTGTCTTCCTGCCTCTCCCTTCTGTACCGTGCCGAGTGTTTGTGGAAATAAAAGGACAGCTCTGTGAGAGAGCCGGATGCACCGCGTCACGCTGCGATCGCCAAGACGTGCCGAAAGACACGCCAATGTAATCTGACAGGTCCCAGTCACCTCTCAGGTGTCATACAATTAGTGCAAAAACTCCAAGTAGATATTTAAAAAAAAAACACCCATTATTACACAGCTTTGTGAGAAAAAAAATATAATTCCATGTAAATAAAACTAATAAAAGCACCTGAATCTGTCCTTACAGTGGGGGAAATAATGATTTGCTCCCCTGCAGGTTTTGTAAGTTTGCCCACTTGCTAAGAAATGAAGGGGCTATAATTGTTATCATAGGTGCATTTTAAATGATAGAGACAGAATATCAACCAAAAATCCAGAAAAAACACATGATACAAATGTTATAAATTGAGTTGCAGTTCAGTGAGTAAAATAAGTATTTGATCCCTACCAACCAACAATAATTCTGCCTCCCACAGACTGGCTACCGTATGTGTCCATGTGGTACACAGATTAGTCCTTTCAATTTAAGAAGGTTCTCCTAACGACAACTCATTATGTGTATAAAAGACACCTATCCACAGTATCTCTTTCTTCTATTCAAACCTCCATCATGGGCAAGACCAAAGAGCTGTCAAGGGACGTCAGGGACAAAGATTGTAGACCTGCACAAGGCTGGAATGGGCTACAAGACCATCAGCAAGAAGCTTGGTGAGAAGGAGACAACTGTTGGGATGATTATTCACAAATGGAAAAAAATACAACATAACCATCAATCACCCTCAGTCTGGAACTCAAAGCAAGATTTCACCTCATGGGGTGAGGATGATGATGGGAAAAGTGAGGGATCAGCCCAGAATTACACAGGAGGAGCTTGAGAATGATCTCAAAGCAGTTAAGACCACAGTCACCAAACAAACCATTGGTAATACGTCACCATGGATTGAATGCTGCAGCGCCCGCAAGGTCCCCCTCCTCAAGACGGTACATGTACAGACACGTCTGAAGTTTGACAATGAACATCTAAATGATTCAGAGAAGGATTGGGAGAAAGTGCTGTGGTCAAATGAGACCAAAATTAAGCTATTTGGCATTAACTCAACTCACTGTTTGGAGGAAGAAAAATTCTGACTATGACCCTAAAAACACCATCCCTACAGTCAAGCACAGGGGGTGGAAACATGATGCTTTGGGGCCGTTTCTCTGCTAAAGGTACAGGCCAACTTTGCCGCATTGAGGGGCCAATGGATGGGGGGTCATGTATTGTAAAATCTTGGATGAGAATCTTTTCCCTCAGCCAGAACACGGAAGATGGGTCATGGATGGGTGTTCCAGCATGAGAATGACCCAAAACATACCGCCAAGGCAACAAATGAGTGGCTCAAGAAGAAGCACATTGAGGTCATGGAATGGCCTAGCCAGTCTCCAGACCTTAATCCTATAGAAAATTTATGGAGGGAGCTGAAACTTCGAGTTGCTAAGCAACTGCCTTAAGGATTTAGAGAAGATCTGTAAAGAAGAGTGGACCAAAATCCCTCCTGAGATGTGTGCAGACCTGGTCACCAACTACAAGAAACGTACTACAAGTACTAAGTCATGTGTTGCTTGGAGATCAAATACTTATTTTACTCACTGAACTGCAATTAAATTTATAACATTTGTATCATGTTTTTTCTGGATTTTTGGTTGATATTCTGTCTCTATCATTTAAAATACACCTATGATAAAAATTATAGAACCTTAATTTCTTTGTAAGTGGGAAAACTTACAAAATCTGCAGTGAATCAAATAATTATTTTCCCCACTATATATTAGCTTCCCCCAATACTCTGCACAGCAGCACTCAGGCTGGGGAAGGAACGGGAAGACCTCTGAGCCAATCAGGACTCTAATACTTTGCACATCAGTGGCGGCCGCTCCATTAGGGGCAAAGGGGTGCTGCCCCCTAATCCAAGCACCCGGCCCCTAATGTACATGCAGGGCACTGGACGCATGGATTTCAATTTGTTTTTTTTTTTTAAGCACATGATTAGAGCCTGAGACTCTAATTGGCTTCAAAAAAGGGTGGGCTTGGGGCGCAGAGCACTGCGCCCTGAGCCCACCCAGTTGTGTGACAATAGCGAATTAATATTCTCTAATGTCTTCCTGCTTCTCCTCCTGGCCAATCAGGAAGCGCGTCCTGAGACCTGATTGACCAGGGAGTCTTAGGACTCTCTGGGAGGAGAAGCTACTGGAGGGGCAGCAGCAGCCTCTTTAAGCTTCCAGGAGCCCTACCCCAGATCCAGCACCAGCTCATCATTGGTCTCCTAAGGTAAGGCCACTGATCGCCGTCTTCCCATCCGTCCCGGGGGGCCGAAAGTGCGAGTCTAACACTGTGAACATGCAGACATGAGGATGAAGCATGACCTGTATATTATAGCACATCACCATTCTGTATATTATTCCCAGCTCTGACCTGTATATTATAACACATCACCATTCAGCATATCACCTCCGCCCCAGCATTGACCTTTATGTTATAACTAGTGTTGAGCGAACCCGGACTGTAACGTTCGGGTCCGTACCGAACTTTCGGGTGTCCGTGGCACGGACCCGGACCCGGACATTTCAAAAATCGTTCGGGTTCGGTCCGGGGTTCTGCTATTTTACTCCACGTGTT
Source organism: Glandirana rugosa (assembly GCA_018402905.1). Lineage (NCBI taxonomy): Eukaryota > Metazoa > Chordata > Amphibia > Anura > Ranidae > Glandirana > Glandirana rugosa. The sequence goes on from BLSH010028401.1 coordinate 934,308, forward strand.
GAGAAGCTGCAGGGCAGCCAATCAACAAGCGTTTCACTGGTTTGCCCTTAGAAGCCATCACAGCCATGCCTACTAATGGCATGGCTGTGATTGGCCGGTGCATCATGTGACCCAGCCTCTTTATAAGCTGGAGTCACAGTGCTGCAGTCACATGCTCCTTGGGTTAGTATAGGGCAGGGATATGCAATTAGCGGACCTCCAGCTGTTGCAAAACTACAAATCCCATCATGCCTCTGCCTCTGGGTGTCATGCTTGTGGCTGTCAGAGTCTTGCTATGCCTCATATATTATATGTCCAGTCTCGACC
>BLSH010028401.1:935840-950651 GCA_018402905.1 Glandirana rugosa
CAAAAAAAAAAAAGACCATGTTGGCTACCTCCTACTCCTCTACCACCGCCACTTCCACGGTCACGGCCTAGTCAACCTCTAGACTCCTACTCCACATCCACCCCCCTTCCCATTTTTTAAATTTGATTTTAATTTATTTTCCCTCTCCCCATTTTTTGTAGGGCACTTGCCCTAGTTTGAAGATGATTTTAGAACAGTTATATGGCTTCTACCGTTAATTAATACTTTTCAGACACAGTTTGAAGATGATCCACATTCACCTCCATTTTTGCATTTTTTAAGTTTTTATTTTTTTAAAAATATTTAAAGTTATTTCCCTGTCCCCATTTTTTTGTAGGGCACTTGCCCTACCCTTACCCCCATTTTACTTCCTTTTGCAGCCCTCTGGGGCTTTCCAGGACTTTCCTACAGCCATTTTTGTGCCTAAAAGTTCGGGTCCCCATTGATTTCAATGGGGTTCGTTGTCCGTGCGATCGTTCGGGTTCCGTCCGGACCCGGACCCGGACTTTGTCCCGAAGTTCGGACGGACCAGCAGAACCCGAACTTCCAGGTGTTCGCTCAACTCTAGTTATAACACAACAACAGCCTATGCAATGTATAGAGTAATATTGCGGTTCATTGGAATAGAAAACAAATGAGACATGTATAGCAAGGTGTGGCACCACATCCAATTATGTTTAAGAGCAAAAATGGAGAGAAAAAAAGGAAAAAAGACGGACTTTTAAGGTTGCCACTGGATTCCCAAAGAGAAAAAGTGATCACAAATAACATAAGTTAAAAAACATATTTATTTGTATACATTAAAATTGATTCAATGAACGGGGAAGGGAAAAAGATACAAGACATTAGTGTCGCATAAATTCTGTTCCAAATTGGAAGGTAGGAAAGTGTCCGAAACCAATCATCATATGGAGGACCATAGATAGTGTCCAAAGGAGAAGGTACACAGACAGTCTTTGAGTGTGGAGGGCCCAACTGGAGGATTGATGAATGTCGACAACCTAAGGATCGCTGCGTGTTTCGCCTATAGCTTCATCAGGCAATCCAAATGCTACTGCATACCGTTGGCATGTTTAGAGATCAGCCACAGTGCCCCCCCCCCCCCCTCAGGAAGCAACACAAAAATGCCGGGGTGAAGATAAAAAGAAAGGAAGAGAAAGAACCATATAGGCTCTGGAAGGATGCTTGTTCGCGTAGCGATCCTTAGGTTGTCGACTTTCATAAATCCTCCAGTTGTGCCCTCCACACTCAAAGACTGTCTGTGTACCTTCTCCTTTGGACACTATCTATGGCCCTCCATATGATGATTGGTGTCGGACACCTTCCTACCTTCCAATTTGGAACTGAATTTATGCAACACTAATGTCTTATATCTTTTTCCCTTCCCCGTTCATTGAATCAATTTTAATGTATACAAATAAATATGTTTTTTAACTTATGTAATTTGTGATCACTTTTTCTATTTGGGAATCCAGTGGCAACCTTAAAAGTCCGTCTTTTTTCCTTTTTTTTCCTCTACGTTTTTGCTCTTAATATTGAGGTTCATTTTACACTGATACTCTCTATGTATAATATCCAGGAGTCAGTCCCATCCTTATTTCCTGCAACATTACTATATAACAGGATCTTCACATACAGCAAAAATATGAACACTGCCATAAAATAATTCACAAATCATTTGGGAAACACTTATAAAGAATAGCTCAGAGCTGTCCATACAAAATATAAGACGCTGACCTTATACAGATCACAATTTACAGTCACTATGTTAAATATTACTATTGTAAATTTTGCGAGAGACACAATTGCAACTGTGATGGTAATTTTCCCTCAATGACTTGATATCCAGAATACATGGCAAAAAAAGGAAAAGGACAAAATCTGCACAAGTCTTTCTAAAACAACCCCAGCAATAAACACCGGAAACTCCAAAGACAGAAGGATAGTTGTGGAATGCAGATTCTTAAACCTAAACTCCAGGAATTCAGTCACTTTGTAAAATTTACTAGATTACTAGGGGTTAAGTCCAACGAGGTGCATGACACCTCCTGAACTTATCTCTTTCATTTAAATTTACATTAATACCGAGCACCAGGAGTACAGTTATTGCTATACTTCCGGTGCTCTGACGTTTGAACCTTCCGGTCTCAACTCCAGCAGCTACAGAGTCACTCTGTCCACCCTTCCCCTCCTCCTGCCCAATCACAGAGTGCTTTGTATTATGTGAACCCATTTACAGAATATAAAGCCTTCTGTGAATGAGCAGCAGAGAGGAGTGGTGGGTAGAACAGCATTTCTCCTCTCTGAGGCCTAGGGTGTAGCGCTCCAGAAAACTGTTAGTTATAAATAAAAGAGATACATCCAGGTATTTTTTTTAAGTAGGAACTTGAGGGTTCCAACACAGAAGGTATATAATGGCAAGGGGTGGTGGGGTGTGCCGAAGGGTCTATTGATGTTGACTGAGGGGGATATTGTTGCTGGCAGTGATCTGTTGTTGCTGGAGGGGTCTTAAGTTGCTGGGAATAATCTACTTTTGAAGAAGGGATCTACTGTTGTTGTTTGCTGGGGGTTCTATTCATGCTGCTGGGGGATCTATTGTTGCTGGCAGAGGTCTATTTTTGCTGGTGAAGATCTAATTTTGCTGGGAGGTCTATTGTTGCTGGGGGATCCATTGTTGCTGGGGGTTCCCACATTCCATAGAAAATACTTTTCTAGTTGATTTAGATTCAGTTTAAATCAGATTTGATAAAAACTGAGTCAATCGACCAGAGTGGAAGTTGGATTTCCTAAGATACTTTTTCAATGAATACAGATTGTACAAAGTGGTTGAATTCCTGGAGTTCAGCTTTAATACTGACACATACATAAAACATCTCAAAATGTTATTTTTTTCCACATAGACCAGGTACTATGACATTGACAAATGATCTTGACCAAAGATCATAACCAATAGATCCATTATATCATTATTATTGTATACATCACAATTAATCATTCAGATGCAGATGTTCATCCAACACATTACTTGGAACAAAGTCCACTTTTTCAAGGATGCACTTTACATTATAAAAGATTATTCATATCATGAATTAAACAAACAATTATTGATACAACAATGCTAGTTTCCTGGCTTTTGTGCTGGCCCACTGCTATAATTAAGTTACCTTTCCTGAAAAAGTAAAAAATGTTCTTATCTGCTCACCTGTTCCATAATAATAAAATAACTGATGGAAGTAAAAGGGACAATGTAAGTGCCAGGAAACTAGCATTTTCAGAAGGAGTAAACATGACAGCCTCAATATCTCTCTCATTGCCTCTCTTTTGAATTTGTCTGTAAACATTTTAAACTCCCAAAACCTTATTTCAAAAATGGTGTAGAATTTGAGGTTAACTGGACAATGAAAGTGGCCTATCAACTTCTAGCTGCCACCAATGAGGTCTTTCAGAGCAGAGATCCTCATACGCCCACCAATGAGGTCTTCCAGTGCAGACTTCCTCTAACTCCAACCAATGAGGCTTTCAGTGTAGACTTCCTCTCACTCCCACCAATGACATCTATTAATCGAGACTTCCTTTAACTCCAACCAATGAGGCTTTCAGTGTAGACTTCCTCTCACTCCCACCAATGACATCTATTAATCGAGACTTCCTTTAACTCCCACCAATGATGTCTTTCAATGCAGACTTCCTCTAACTGCCAGCAATGAGGTCTTTCAATGCAAACATCCTCTAACTGCCACCAATGAGGTCTTTCAATGCAAACTTCCACTAACTGCCACCAATGAGGTCTTTCAATGTAGACTTCCTCTAACTCCCATATATGAAGTCTTTCAATGCAGAGTTTCCCTTACTGCCACCAATGCGGTCTTTTAATGTAGACTTCATCTAGCTCCCATCAATGAAGACTTTCAATGCAGACTTCCTCTAGCTCCCACCAATGAAGACTTTCAATACAGATTTCATCTAACTGACACCAATGAGGTCTTTCAATGCAGACTTCCTCTAACTGCCACTAACAAGGTCTTTCAATACAGACTTCCTCTAACTGCCACCAATTAAGGTCTTTCAATTCAGACTTCCTCTGCCATGATATTACCCATATTGGAGACTCTTCCACCTACTCTCTGCTGGAGCTCAGTGGAATATAAGAACCAAGCCGAAAACGCAAAGGTTCAATTTCACAGTTTAGTTAAAGTGCATTTAAAGCCAGTTGAAAAAGAAAAATAGATAGTGTAGGGAAGGGGTAAAACACTCAGGGTACAAAAACTTTAAATATTGAGATTTGCTCACAAGAGGTCAACACAGAACAGCCAACATGTTCTGGGGGTTCAAAAGACAGCCCCTATTTTAAGGCTACAAAATCCACTTAAAAACAAATACATTTTTATACTGATTTGTTTTGTTCTGGGGGCACAACTTATAAATTAAATTAAAAATTAAAATAATGTAAAAAGTTAAAAAAATTTAAAATATTAAATGCATTTTTAAAAAGTTTAAATAAAAAAAACCTGAATGGGATAATGCCAATTCATATACAAATAAAATGAAATTATGACAAAATAAATGTTAAAATCTAATAAACTAGAAAGGAATTTTTAATTAGTATCAATGATAATACGATTAACTAATTATAATAATAATGTTGAAAACCAGATCTTGTTTAAAATGATAAAAAAATAATTAATATTCTTCAAAAATAACCATAATAATAATATATATAACAAAATGCTTTGGGAATGTATTATAATCACAGATAAATTGTGAATAAATGGAAACCACAAAAAAAAAAACTATTGGCATACAACGTTTTTATTGCAGTCTGTGTTCTGGCTGGGGAGGTTCCATTGTCACCAGGTCAGAAAGTAAGGGAAGATCAAACATTTTCGGTTATTCCTGGAATAGGAAGATTACAAATTTTCAGTTGTCCCTGGAATAGTAAGATCAAAAATATTTGGTTATCACTAAAGTAGTGTAAGTTTTCTCTCAGTTTCTGCTGCACCTTGAGACAAGAAGTAAGGAAAAATCTCCCCAGAGGGACACAGGGGCTACACAAAAAAAAAAAAATAAACCTTGCCAGAGGTTTATACCATTCATTACCATATCCATAAAAACTGGCTTTAGATATACTTTAACTTTTTAAACACATGTTATAGGTAAAACATATACAACGGGCATTAATCAGTTCACAATTTGTTCTTGAGTAGTCCAAATTCTTGGATTTAAAGGTGTTTGAAAAACAAAACATCATCGATGTATCTTGATAATATGCTCCCATATGGCTGTACTCACCCAATGATGTCTCTATATCCTTACTTGTAGTGTCTTCTAGTGTTCACAGCCCAGACCAGCACCAAAACTACAATACAAACAGAAGCTAGAAATTATTAAACAACCCTTAAAGTAAGAACTTTCAATACCATTTAGTGTTCTTATTTTAATTTAAGGAAAGTTTTATTGTACATTTTTCAATGACGTAGTTGCATTGGTACAGAGCATTGCATTCATGACAGTCAACCAACTCTATCTGACAGACATGAAAGAAGATAAGTGGGTTATGAAAGCATTCCGAGGACCAAGGGCCCCTCCACCAGCTGAAAAAGGTCCAGGTAAGGCTGGAGAACATGAGGGCTATAAGGTAGGAGATCTAATGTTGTCTATGAACACCTCACGGGTTAAACTAGGAGAGACTCCCACATCCAGCCTGCCATATGGTGAAAATAAATACAAACAAATACTGGAACTGGAGGCATGATCGCTGAGTCTCTCTCGGCCAGAAGGGAGACCATGGCTAAGTAGGGACATGAACAAAATCTAAACCTTCAACCTTAAAATGGCAGAGAAAATTATGCTTTTTCACGTGGGCCCGTTACTTGGTGGATTGTGTCAGGGATTGATTTTGAGCTTGCCCAGAGCCTTAGAGAAGCCAGCCCCCGTATACCATTCTGTATACTGGAAGGTGGACATAGGTTTTGTAATTTTGGTAAGATCCAGTATTTTTTTTAAATAGATTTACATCTTTAAAAAAAAATTCTGGTGTACATAGAACTAAAGTTCTGGGTTGAGGTTTTCTTGCTAGAGAAGTAGTTTCAGGTCTTTTCTAATCTCTGCCATGGTGGGAGCAGAGACAATAACTTTTCAGTCTTCTGCATGTCCCCTCACTTTGAAGAGATGTCTTCTCTCTTCCTGCAATACGTGAGATGAAATCTCCCTGGTGGGATACAGATAGTAAAAAATAAAAAACAAAAAAACAACCAGGTTAAAGAGGAACCTCACCCCCGAGTGCAATTATCTTGTATCCCCCTACCCGTTTTGGTGGTTTAACCTCAGAATATATACTCCCAGGTCCAGCTGATCCAGCATTGTCTTGTTGTAATTTGGTCTTACGCCACAAGCTCATTCTCCTGCTGCTATTTGATCGTCCGTCACAAGCTCCATTGCCATCTTCTTTTGCTACATCATCAGGGGGTCACCGTCCCTTCCAGGTTCTCGCTGATGTAACGAGAATTGAAACTGACGTGTCACACCACTGAGAGGAGGTCCAGATACATATTTAGCTCATTAAAAGTCAGGGGAACAACTCAAAAACATTGTACCCCTGACTTTTAATGGAATAAAGTTGTATCTGGACCTCTTATTAGTAGCGTGGCACTTCAATTTCACATTACACTACAAGCCAAGGAGACTGAGGAGATCCTTTGGAATGTAGAAGCCGCCTGACCAAGAACCAGATCATTTACACCAACATCAATACCTTAAGATAGCAAGATAATCCTTCGGATCCAGCACTATCTTTTTACTTTCCTCAACAGGTTCTTGCTGATGACGTGGATGTACAACATCATCAGTGTGCTGGCTGTAAGAACAAGAAAGAGCCAGCTGCCTCCCTGATGATGGGCATTGGTGCATGCTCAGTATAATAACCCAGCACCCCCTGGGATCTGTGATGTGATACCACAGAAAGCTAGAGGTAAGGGGGAACTCATTCTTGCCTTGGTGACAATCCAAGAAGTGTCAGTAAATGTCCCACTCAAAAATGGTAAAAGAAGAAGTTAAAAATGATGTTTAATTGTGAAAGTGGGAGGGGGATTAGTGCAAGGGTGTTAAGTGAATGGGAATGGTGAAGGTCCATTAAAAAAAAAAGAAATAAAAACTACTAATAAAATGCATAAAATTGCTTTAGGAAATATTCTTTAAACACCTGTAACCCGTCTGGTTTTTACAGCTATCTGGGGCTCCGTTTAGAGCACCCTTTCTCAACCAGGGTTCCGTGGAACCCTATGGTTCCTCTAGAGGTTTCTAGATGTTCCTTGAGCAATGAGAACTCTCTGCCTCTTAGATAAGTTCCCACTGACATCATTGATTGACATTATTGATCTTTTTAACTATCTGTAAGGGAGGATTCTTTCCAATGACCACAAGCATTCTTCCAAGCAACCAGACCACTAAGAAAACCATGAGCTGCAGATAGAGTAATTACTAGCAGGGGTTCCCTGAGACCAGAAAGTTATTTCAAGGGTTCCTCCACGTTAAAAAGGTTGAGAAATGTTGGTTCAGAGAGATGTGTTCCCTTGATGGCTGTATAAACTCAACAGGAATTATAACCCTTCACTCTAAAAATAGAAAAAAAAAAGTTTTTGACTTGACATCCACTTTCAGGTTGCTGCTGCACACCATAAAAGAAGAGGTAGGAAACCAAATTTTATGGAGATTCTTGAGTTTGTGTCAGGGGGGATTGCAGAACAAATGGGTTAACATTTCCCTTTAGTTATGGGACATCTGTACGCTATGCTGATTACTGTAACATCATTTGGCATTCCTATTGCTCTTTCATGGTGTGGAATATTGGCAGGGCTGGAGAGATCGGCGTTTGACCCTGGACCAGTTGTGGCTTTGCTGAAGCAGATTTCTCTGGTAATGTCGTCTCACACCAGGGATTAAATCTTAATTAGGGTGGAGCTAAATGTGTCACAGAGAATGGGGTAGTGTTACTCGCTTCAAAGGGGTAAATGGCAACATAGCATGTGGGAAATGACAGGCATGTTTTATCAAGACTTGTAAATAAAATCAAATTAATTGGAAGATCTGCTGAACTGGAGAAGTGATGGTGAATGCACAATATCCCTTCATATGCTGCTGACGTTATTTTTTTTTATCTAAATGGAATGCATAGGGATTTTCTCTGATTTAATTTTTTATCTTCTGTATTAAATTACGCTGAGCTAAAACTAACTCAATGACAGAAAGAGCAGAAACAGCTTAATTATTCAGTTATACACAGGCTACCAAAAAGCATTCAGGAAGTGCTGGGCTTTCTCATTAGAAAGCCCAGCAAGCTTTGCAAACTGAATGTCAAGGGTGCAACCTGTTATAAATGTGTATTTGTTCAATAAGTGGCTATGTGGTAAGCACTTTCACCTAGTAGCACTAGGGTTGTGAATTCATAATCCCAACCATGTCACTACTAATTGCTTGGAGTTTGCATGTTCTCCCTGCGCTTGCGTGAGTATTCCAGTTTCCTCCTACACTCCAAACATAGATTACTTAGCTTCTGTTTAAAGCCAGTCATTAATTGGATCGAATCTCAGCTGGTTCCGAAGGGACCGGCCAAGATTCAATCCATCTCTGAGCAAGCTGATTGTATCCAAGTCGATTCATTTTAATAAACAAAAACATTATTGAAACATTGGCATGGTACAAAATTCAACAGTGCTCAATGGTATTAAGCCAGCACATACAGTGACAGTATTAACAACACAAGGTCTGCCTGGAATTAGGTTAGATTCTTCATGGACACTAGAACAAGTGGTCATACCACTCAAACAAGATAGGGCACCACGGCCAAAATAAGCAGGTGAAGAAAATACTCCATCGGTAGGCCGTCCATGGCTGCCATACCCTATCAAACTTTTTAGGGCAGGTCCTACTGATGTAAGTTAACTTGCAAATGAGAAGAACAGCATTAATAGAGTTTTCCCACTAAACCACAGAGGGAGGGGAATGAGCATTCAATTTAAGTTTGCTTTCTCTCTCCGCATAATATGACAAACAGGAGATTAAAAGTTTAGTACATCTGGGCCATTGCTCATCGTCTGAAATGCCCAACAATGCCAGGGTATGGCAAACCGGAAAGGTCAGCTGAAGACGGAAGTTAATTAGTTCAAATACTTCCATCCAAAACCGTACGACCCTCGGGCAGCTCCAAAATATATGTAAGTATGTGCCAGTACCTGGAAAATAGCGGGGGAAATGTGGGGAGATTTGAGGGTAGATTCTATGTAACCTCTGAAGGGTATAGCACACCCAATGTAATCATTTAGTCTGGATCAAGCTGTCTCTCGATTAAATCAATAATTTCATCCTAGAAGCAGTCCTCCCTGTCAAGGTAGGGCAGGTCTATCTTCCACACCTCCCAAAGCCTGTCCATCTTGGGGGAGTCTACACTATGTAGGGCCAGGAGGGAGGACAGAGGCTTTAACAAAGACTCCTGAGTAAGGAGCTCCTCAATAGGGTCCATAACTAAAGTCAGGGGGGTTACGTGGCATAGTCGGAGGTAACGGAAGAATATCCATCGAGGCAGGAAGTTGATTCATTCTGCAAACTGGGTACAACCAGCATGACAGATTTTTAGGATGCAAATATTGTCAACAGCTATCACCGCTAGCATCAACCACTGTGTTCTCCCGGCAGGGATAGCTTTCCATATTCCCCCTTTAGGAGAACACAAAAAAGGAGAAACATGGGTCAACGGGACTTTAGATGAGGCCAATCACTTAAAGAATCAGTAATACGCATGGTTATAAATGTATTGCATAGTAGCAAAAATCACAGTAACAATTTTACAGACATGATGAAATACACGTTAAAAAGACATTTCATTGAGCTGATCTATGGTGGATAATTATCGTAAACACTCTAATTTCATAAAATATATATAGGTGTTAGTATACATAATATTTTTGGAGATACACGATTATCACCTTAAAATGCGTAAAGGTTTCTTTTCGGTAAGAGCAGTGAGGTTGTGGAATTTTCTTCCACAAGCAGTAGTTTCTGCTGGGAGTATAGATAATTTCAAAAACTATTAGATGCACACCTAAGGGACCACAACATTGAGGGATATACAATGTAATACTGACATAAAAACACACACATAGTTTGGACTTGATGGACTTGTGTCTATTTTCAACCTCGCTGACTATGTAACTATGTGACTATGATGGCTGGAAATACATGATTATAAGTTGCATAATGACCCAAACATTTATGGGCATCCTGCAAACTTACGCGTTTCGTGGATTTATGTCCACTTCTTCAGGAGTAGAAGCACAAATAAATAGGTCAGCTCAAAAAAAGAGGGTGGGGGCAAGTGGAAGTCTTACAGCACCGTGAGTGGGGGGCGCCAGGGAATGTCTACCCCAGGGGCTGTGGCGGCGTGACCCAATGGGCCCCGAGGACAAGTGGACGGCGGACCAGGTATCCATAATAGGGTGAATCCATAATCTGAGTATGTAAGTGATGGCACATTGGCCAGTAGGGGTATGTCAGGGTCTTTAATGTGAAATCACTCCAGCAGGAAAAAACCCAGGGGGTTTGCTTAGATTGGCTCTAGTAAGTGTGTGTATGAATGTGTGTTAAGGACCTTAGATTGTACGAGGGAAGGGACTGATGCAAATATACAATATATATGTAAATCAATGTGTAAATTGAGCAAATAATTCAAAAGGACATACAATTTTACAAAATGGTTTTCTCTTTAAGGTGACACTTGAATTCATTTGAAAATATAAGAAAAATTCAAAGCATTTAATACTGCATTATGCATTTAAAAAAATATATGCATATTTATGCATTTAAAAAATGCATAACATTTAACATTTAATATGATAATACGAAAAAAAAATGCATAACATTTAATATGTGCGCATTACAGGAGAAGCTTTGACATTCTCTTTTGTTTTTAATTGCACATAGTGGTCAATTTATACATCATAGGGTAAGGGGGAGGAGGGGGAGCTGGTTGGGGGTGAACTTGCTATTTTATTTTCCACAACTGCAGCAGAGAAAAACTCAGGTCACTGCGCTGACTCTGCTGCCTGGTAGGGCTGCTTATGTCTCAGAATAGGATGAAGCCGAATAAAAATTGTTTGGCAGGTAAGACTGCCTGACTAAGTTCAGCTTCCCTAGTCCCCCCCCCCCAAATCACCCGATCAACATGCTAAGTAAAAAACACTTTTTAGGACCAAGCCTATTTTTGACTCTTGTTTATAAAATCAGTTTTTTTTTTTTACTAGAAAATTACTTAGAACCCCCAAACATTATATTTTTTCAGACACCCTAGAGAATAATATGGCGGCTGTTGCAATAATTTATGTCACACCGTATTTGCCCAGTGGTCTTACAAACGCGATTTTTTTGGAAAAAATACACTCTTTTGAATTAAAAAATAAAAAAACAGTAAATTTAGCCCAATTTTTTTTTCCATATTGTGAAAGATAATGTTATGCCGAGTAAATTTATACCCAACATGTCACGCTTCAAAATTGCGTCCGCTCGTGGAATGGCGACAAACTTTGGCTCTTAAAAATTCCCATAGGCGACGGTTAAAATTTTCTACAGGTTACCAGTTTAGTGTTACAGAGGAGGTCTGGCGCTAGAATTATTGCTCTCGCTCTAACGATTGCAGCGATACCTCACATGTGATTTGGACACCGTTTACATATGTGGGCACGACTTGCGTATGCGTTCGCTTCTGCGCGCGAGCACGGTGGGATGGATGCTTTAATTTTTTTTTCTTATTTATTTTACTTTTTATTTTTGCATTGTCCTTTAAAAAAAAAAAAAATTGGATCACTTTTATTCCTATTACAAGGAATGTAAACATCCCTTGTAATAGAAAAAAGCAGGACAGGGCCTCTTTAATGTGAGATCTGGGGTCAAAAAGATCTCAGCTCTCACATTTACACTTAAAAGCAAAAAAAAAGTTTTTTTTTTCTTTTAAAAAAGTCCCTTTAAGGCCCTGAGGGCGGAAGTGATATTTGACATTGTTCCGGTCCTTCACGGGCAAAGAGTCATGTGGGGGCCATTATGCCCTCTCTTGCTTTCCTGCCCATCAGGCAAAAGGATTGGATCGTCTCCGCCGCTACCAACGGATCCAGAAAGCTGCGGAGATGACCGGGACGGGGGGGGGGGGGGGGGGCACTTCTCCCTCCGCCCATAAAAGTAATCTCGCGGCGAATCCACAGCAGAGGCCACTTTTATCCTAAAGCGGACCGCCCGCAGTGAAGAAAAATACCGGGGTTATGGCAGCTATCTGCTACCATAACAACGGTATTTAACATCAAAGTACCAACGTATAACCATGGTGGGCATTGCGGAAGTGGTTAAAGCTGAATTCCAGGAATTCAGCAACTTTGCAAAAAGTGCAGGCACGCTATGAGTTAAGTCCAAGTAGGTGCATGTCACCTCCAAAACATCATAGCAACCTTCCTCTGTAGATCCCTAAGTCCTCATACAAACAGTGGGCCATGCAATTGGGAGGCATTATACAAAAAATATAGAAAGATGATCCGCACGCCAAGAGTTGCTCTTAAAAAATCTTCACCTTTATTCAGAAACCACAGTCCACAACCACAGATAAAATTAGTTGACGTGTTTTAGCCTATAAGGTCTGAGTCATGGCTTAAAAAATCTTCATCTTTATTCAGAAACCACAGTCCACCACCACAGACAAAATTAGTTGACGCGTTTCAGACTATTAGGCCTTAGTCGTGGTTATGACTAGGATCTTATAGGTTGAAACACATCAACTGATTTTATTCAGAAACCACAGTCCACAACCACAGATAAAATTAGTTGACGTGTTTTAGCCTATAAGGTCTGAGTCATGGCTTAAAAAAATTTCATCTTTATTCAGAAACCACAGTCCACCACGACAGACAAAATTAGTTGACGCGTTTCAGAACATTAGGCCTAAGTCATGGTTATGACTAGGATCTTATAGGCTGAAACGCATCAACTGATTTTATCTGTGCTTGTGGACTGTGGTTTCTGAATAAAGATGAAGATTTCTTAAGAGCAACTCTTGGTGTGTGGATCATCTTTCTATATAAGCTCCCAGTGAAACGGCTGTGGATCGGGTACCCAGGAGCTCTTTTCATCGGTATGTTGTATGGGTAGTAGCACTGTTGCTTCTGTTTGGATTATACAAAAAATCCTTGATGTGTGGTCAGTCTGTGTGGTCCATCTGGAAGAGTGGGAGTTCCTAGGCAGGCTGAGTTTGCATGCAGACCACCCTAGGAAACCTCCACATGTGCCCCCGAGTCTCCATTATTGACAGAACTGAAAAACCAATGAATAAACGGGGCGGAACAGGCTGGGGAGGAAAGTGATGATCCTGGATGTCCTTCAGTCTAGAAATGAGTTCTGGCTTTATCTGAGAGGCTGGAATTGTCCACTGCTAAAGAAACTTAGGCAACTTCTGAAGGAACCCTAGTAAGGGGTTCAAGGAACCTTGGTTGAGAAATGAGGTGAGCTATATTGGACTTGCCAAAGCTTCTAATGCACATTGTGAGAAGCTCACAGTGTGTAGCGAAATCAGAGTAAGCCATTTCAGTCCAGGAGAGGAGTCTGTACAACTGTGCAAGATGGCCTACTAATAAATATCGTCACAGGAAGCATGTCACGTACCTGGTGGTCGAGTCTGGCTTAAGCGGGGGCAACCTCTCTTACGGCCCTGGTTCGAGAGCCCCTGGTAGTTCTCGAACCTGGGAGCTCTGGAGTGCAGGGGGGCACGAGGGCTGGACTTGGTCACTGGTGGTCGGTGAGGGTCCACTGAAGACTTGTGCAGACAGAAGGGTAGTGATGCAGGCCGGTAATTGGCTGGCGGTGTGGTACAGATGGGTCAGGCAGGCGGATAGTTGGGTACCAGCAGGGTCTTCAATGTGCGGGCAGGAGAGGTACAAGGGAGCAGGCAGAGGAGTGGTCTTAGACAGGTCAGGGCAGGCAGAGTCCAAAGGAAGTCTCTCAAGAGTAAATGCTGGGGTCACAGGTGCAGGAACGCTGTAGAACGGACAGCACTGGTTGCAGGGTGCTGTCTGCTTAAATGTCCCTTTTGGCGCCAATGCCGGCGCATAAGCGCGCGCACTAGCGCACAGACGCGCACAGGCATTCCAATGGCCACAGATGTTTCCTTACAAAGCATCAACAGATATCTTAAGTGCATATATTATGAATGAATGACTTCATATTCATTGGTTCTTAGTTAATCACAGTTATTGAATTCTTCTTGTTCAATAAAAAAAAAAAAAAACATCCTTATAAACTTAAATATTCTTATGGAAATAAAGTGTCTATCTTTCATTCCCAGGGAAGATAGTAAAGCACATATTGAGCGTTGTGAATGATTTCCTTTTGCACAGAAAAAGGGTGCGCTGTCTCCATCTCTCCCGGACGCCGGTTGTAGATCTCACGCCTTCAGAACGTATGTGCATTATGCATTGTTTAAAGGCATTTCCATGGCACTCCTCCAGGTCAAGTGATGTGAAGTGCGCCTTTTATGGGTGGCGTAGGGGATGCGCACACGAAGATGAAGACTTGGAGTGTAATGGTTTTGTATTAAGCATAATCCTTGCTGCTTTTCTGACTGCACAAGAGAAACATCTGGTCGTTTTTAGATTCCCCTCGGATTGCCGACTTCAAAGAGAGTTATAAAGAATAACAAATACATGTACTGGCATTGAGGAGGAAAGAAAAAAAAAAAAAAAAAAAAAACAACAGGAGAAGCTGGTAAAAACTGTCCTTATTTGACTGCTG
>BLSH010028401.1:978919-989107 GCA_018402905.1 Glandirana rugosa
TGTTGAGTGATTGCTTGAGGGGGCAGCAGCTTGAGCTGAGCTGCAGAATCATGCTGGGAGATAGGCGGGGGCCCAGGGAGAGCCAAGTTGCTCAGGGACTTCAGTACTTCTATGTAAACTTTGAGGATGAATAGCTCCACAGTGCCTGCGGTTACAGATATTGGGGAGGGGATTTTTAGAGGGAGGGTTGGGGAAGGGGATATGGGATGGATACGGGGTGCCAGATATAGCTAATTGTTTTTACTTTTTGATTGTTGATATTCAATAAATAATTGATTCAGTATTCATAAGCTGGTGTCTTGTTCCGCATTTTATTTTACTTGCTTTGTCTAGATGTTGTTTGAAGTGACATCCAACAAGGTACTGTCCAGAAATTGTTCTTATACCGATTGGTCAGGCACTGTTATCATATATAGTGGGCTCCCAGGACCAGCATTTGGAATAAAGGGATGGGTGGGGGGCCAGAGAGAGCTAAGTTGTGGAGTGAAGGACTTCAGTACTTCTATTGAGAACTTTGAGGACGAATCGCTCCACAGTGCCTGCAGTTACAGATATCGGGGAGAGAAGGAAAGCACACTTACTGCATGTTAAAGTGATATTAAACCCAGAAACAAAAATGTATTATTTGGCAGCATATTTATTCTTAGAAGTGGTCGCTGTATTCGTTTTCTTTTTTAGGCCTTTTTCTTTTATTTTCACTTCATTCTGCCAGAAAATCTGTTCATGTCCAACTTCCTTTAACAGACCAAGCTTTCCAGAAAAAGTGGCAGTTAGAGGCATGAGACAAACCATTAAACACTAACAGGAATGTTTACAATGGTCAGGTATTATTCATGTAACCCCTTCCTGCTAGCCATACGCATACATGTGGCCTCTCGGCAAATGGACTTTACTGCCGAGAGGCCGCAAATACTGAATGCATTCCAAGTGTAAACATTTCTGTGCTGCCAGCAAAGTTACCGGTGGGTAACGGAAAGCTCCCGATGCCTACTTATGATTAGAACTTTCCGATCATGTGACCGCTGAGACAGCCAATCACAGTGGTCATATGATCGGAATGCTCACCTTCAGGAATTTAGTACTTCTTAAAGGGCCGGGAAGCGGCGGTGGGAAGGGGTTAAAAAGTGTTAGCTGGAATTTGCTTTTCATTTTGTCAGTGAGGTCCATCTAATGTTGCTAGGGCATGTAACACTACCATCTCCTATCCAGAAGGAAGCCACCCTAAGGCTGGAAGTGTGGTAATGGTCACCAGGTGAAAATATAGGAAAATAAAGCCTAAAAAAGAAAACAAATGCATCCACCACATTGATGGATCGGCAAGCTGCAATTTATACAGTATAACATTTCAGTTTTGGGTTTAAAATTGTTAAAGGCACACTAGATTGTCAAAAGTATTGGGACACTGGCATCCCAGTCTTAGTCTGTAGGGTTCAGTATTGAGTTGGCCCACCCTTGGCAGCTATAACAGCTTCAATTCTTCTTGGAAGGCTGTGCACAAGGTTTAGTAGTGTCTATGGGAATGTTTGACAGTTCTTCCAGGAGCACATTTGTGAGGTCAGGCACTGATGTTGGACGAGAAGGCCTGGCTCATAGTCTCCGCTCTAATTCATCCAGAAGGTGTTCTATCAGGTTAAGGTCAGGACTCTGTCCTGGCTGGTCAACCTCCTCCACCCCAAACTCCCTTATCCATGCCTTTATAGACCTTAAAAACAAAAAAAATACAGCGCTAACGGAATAAATAAGGAGCAGAAACCACAAACCGACAATAAGGCCCAGACCAAATTAAAAAAATATAACAGGCTGTGCTAAATATCAAATCACATATAGATCAGTAAATGTGAGAAGATCAAAAAAAGGGATCCAATAGTTCCTCTGCAGGGCTAATAGGACCAGTGTTAGATAAATAATTGAATGAGGTTAGGGAATACCAACCCCAATACAAAGCATAAACTAATAACAAGTGAATCATAAATTATACCACATATTATAAGTCATCCCTACTGAGATGAAAAAACATCAAATAATAAAGTTCATATAAAGTAATACATTTCAAATAAAATCCATATAAAGCAATAAATCATATAAAGCCCATGGGATGACACCAGGTGCTCATGCAGGACCATACAGTGAAACCGCCACCAACAATAAGGCAGCTTACCGGAGGTAAGCGCAAAAAGCGCTTTGGCTTATCACCCAGCCTGGGTCCCCGTTAAGGGTATGGGGAACTTCAGAATGGCCAAGCAGGTCTCCGAACCCGGTTCCAGGGGCAAAAGTTCTCAGGTTGTAGGGTAAAAACCCCACAGCACCCTTCACTCACAGCACCCCATTACAGGGTATACCGGCATCATTCAAAGGAAATTTGGGCAAGGTAGCTCTCATCTCCCTCCCTTATTTCGTTATAGACCTTGTTGTGCACTGGTTCAAATCATTTGGTGGAGGGGGGGTTATGGTGTGGGGTTGTTTTTCAGGGGTTGCACTTGGCTCCTTAGGTCCAGTGACGGCGTCAGCATACCAAGACATTTTCAACAATTTCATGCTCCCAACTTTGTGGGAACAGTTTGAGGATGGCCCCTTCCTGTTCCTGTTGGTGTTTGACCATTCTTTCAGAAGTTTTGTGAAGCATTTATGAGATCAGGCACTGATGTTGGATGAGAAGGCCTGACTTGCAGTCTCCGCTCTAATTCCTCAAAAAGGTGTTCTATCGGGTTGAGGTCAGGACTCTGTGCAGGCCAGTCAAGTTCCTCCACCCGAAACTCGCTCATCCATGTCTTTCTTCCTTTGTGCACTGGTGCGCAGTCATGTTGGAACAGGAAGGGGCCATCCCCAAACTGTTCCCACAAAGTTGGGATCATGAAATTGTCCAAAATGTCTTGGAATGCTGACGCCTTAAGAGTTCCATTGCTGGAACTAAGGGGCCAGGCCCAACCCATGAAAAATGACCCCACACCATAATCCCCCCTCCACCAAATGATTTGGACCAGTGCTCAAAGCAAGGTCCATAAAGACATGGATGAGAGAGTTTTCTTCTGGAAGAATGGTCAAACATTCCCATAGACACTCCTAAACCTTGTGGACAGCCTTTCCAGAAGAGTTGAAGCTGTTATAGCTGCAAAGGGTGGGCCAACTCAATATTGAACCGTGATGTTGTACGAGAAGGCCTGGCTCACAGTCTCTGCTCTAATTCATCCCATAGGTATTCTGTTGGGTTAAGGCCAGGACTCAAACTCACTCATCCATGTCTTTATGGACCTTGCTTTGTGCACTGGTCCAAATCATTTGGTGAATGAAAATCATTCCAGTGAATGAAACTCTAAAGACCTCAGCATACCAAGATATTTTGGACAATGTAATGCTCCCAACTTTGTGGGAACAGTTTGGGGATGGCCCCTTCCTCTTCCAACACGACTGCGCACCACTGCACAAAGCAAGGTCTATAAAGACATGGATGAGCGAGTTTGGAGTGGAGGAACTTGGCTGTGGACCAACATCATAATGCCCACTCCACCAAATGATTTGGACCAGTGCACAAAGCAAGGTCCATAAAGACATGGGTGAGTGAGTTTGGAGTGGAGGAACTTGGCTGTGGACCAACATCATAATGCCCACTCCACCAAATGATTTGGACCAATGCACAAAGCAAGGTCCATAAAGACATGGATGAGCAATTTTTGGGTGGAGGAACTTGACTGGCATCAACCTGTATAGAACACCTTTGGGATGAATTAGAGCGGAGGCTGCGAACCAGGTCTTCTTGCCCAACATCAGTGCCTGACCTCACAAATGTGCTTCTGGAAGAATAGTCAAACATTCCCATAGAAACTCTCCTAAACCTTGTGGACGTCCTTCCCAGAAGAGTTGAAGCTGTTATAGCTGCAAAGGGTGGGCCAACTCAATATTGAACCCTACGGACTAAGACTGGGCTGCCATTAAAGACCATGTGCATGTAAAGGCAGGTGTCCCAATACTTTTGAAAATATAGTGTATATTTAAATACCTCAATGTCCATGACCTGGCAGGCAAGGACAACAAATTAATTTGGAGATCTGTTAATTTTGCACATCAGCTGCCTCTTCTGACTTCATAATTGAGAATTTTGAAATGGTTATAAGTAAATGTTACGCCAGCATAAACTATAGGAAAAAAAAAAAAGTTTTTTTGGTTAAGACCGGAGTTCTTCTCTATCCCCCGTTATAGGAAAATAAAATGTGTGCATTAAATGGTTACAAAAGACCTGAATTCTGAATCCGTGTAGAGGGTGAAATGATACATTTATTTCCAATAATATCAGCATGTGTCACTGCAAGATGTAATTTTTAAACACATCGTTTAGTGATGCCGCTCTAATTGGCGCTGGAGCTGTCTGGGAAGGTTATATTCCCACCTTGCGTGTGCCTTGTGCGGTCCGCCCGTGTCATTCAACTGGTAATTTCAATGTCACTCGCTATTTTTCAATTTATTTTCTGACAAGTGCGGTTTCCGGTAACAATGAGGCGAAACGCTCAATCCGCTTTCCTTTGCCCGTTCGCGGTGTCTACGGTTCTGCGTTCAGAATACACACCTATCTGTCTGCTTCTGTTTCCCCAACACTATCATATAGATATACATTTATATGCAGACAGGCATACAGTGTTTATATAGCAATACTCACACCCACACACACCGCATCCACAATGATGTGATTCCATTAAACTGCGCTGACAATGGGAATATCTCTGCAACGGGCGCAGGAATAAAAGATGGGCAGCCGCCTTTCTATACAACGCCAACCTCCCAGGCTAAAAACATATGGAACATCGCTGTGGGTTACGGAATGCAAAATAAATGTTTTTTTTTTTTTTTTTTAATGAATTACTAAAAATTTTTTTTTTAGATTTTCAAAAATATATATTTTATATTTCCTCAGTACAAGTGTTAATTTTCACGTCAAATTTCGATTTAGTTTCAGTCTTTTGGCCAATTTAGTTTTAGTTGTATTTTAGTCAGCTGAATTGTTTTAGTTTTTGTCGTATTTTAGTAGACTAAAATCTAAGTGCCCGTTCACACAGGGGGCGACTTGCGATCCGACTTTAATCGCCTCAAGTCGCCCCAAGTCGCTTGACATTTGAAATCCCATTGAAATGAATGGGAGCCGTCTTAATGTACACGACTGAAGTCGCTCCGACTTCAAGGGGACTTCTGAAAAGGTTCTTGTACTACTTCTAGGCGACTTCTGAAAAGGTTCCTGTACTACTTCTAGGCGACTTCTGAAAAGGTTCCTGTACTACTTCTAGGAGACTTTAGAAAAGGTTCCTGTACTATTTCTAGGCGACTTCTGAAAAGGTTCCTGTACTACTTCTAGGCGACGTCTGAAAAGGTTCCTGTACTACTTCTAGGCGACTTCTGAAAAGGTTCCTGTACTACTTCTAGGCGACTTCTGAAAAGGTTCCTGTACTACTTCTAGGCGACTTCAGAAAAGGTTCCTGTACTACTTCTAGGCGACTTCTGAAAAGGTTCCTGTACTACTCCTAGGCGACTTATGAAAAGGTTCCTGTACTACTTCTAGGCGACTTCAGAAAAGGTTCCTGTACTGCTTCTAGGCGACTTCTGAAAAGGTTCCTGTACTACTTCTAGGCGACTTCTGAAAAGGTTCTTGTACTACTTCTAGGCGACTTCAGAAAAGGTTCCTGTACTACTTCTAGGCGACCTCTGAAAAGGTTCCTGTACTACTTCTAGGCGACCTCTGAAAAGGTTCCTGTACTACTTCTAGGCGACTTCGGAAAAGGTTCCTGTACTACTTCTAGGCGACCTCTGAAAAGGTTCCTGTACTACTTCTAGGAGACTTCTGAAAAGGTTCCTGTACTTCTCCTAGGCGACTTATGAAAAGGTTCCTGTACTACTTCTAGGCGACTTCTGAAAAGGTTCCTGTACTACTTCTAGGCGACTTCCGAAAAGGTTCCTGTACTACTTCTAGGCGACTTCTGAAAAGGTTCCTGTACTACTTCTAGGCGACTTCTGAAAAGGTTCCTGTACTACTTCTAGGCGACTTCTATCCGACTTGTGCCCATAGGATTCAATAGAAGTCACCTCCCAGTCGGATCCCCATCTACATGGAAGCGACTTTACAGTTAAAAGAATAGAATTTATTTTTAGGCAGCCTCCTCCCTCCTTTCTCTGATTGGTCAAGGCAAAGTCTCCTGGCAAAAGTCGTGTTGTAAAGTCGCCTGAGGTCCTTGAAGTCGCGCTGAAGTCGCCTAGCGAAGTCGCACCGAAGTCTGGTCGCCCCTATGTGAATGCAGGCTAAAAGGTTTAGTTCAATTGTAATAGAATTCTCTTCGAATTATGGAATGCAAAATAATAGTATTTTAAAAATGCACTACCAAAAGTTTTTTTTTTTAAATTTTCAAAAAAATATATTTTATATTTCCTCAGTACGAGTGTGAATGGTGACGTCAAATTTTCAATTTAGTTTCAGTCTTTTGGCCAATTTAGTTTTGTCAGCCGAATTGTTTTCGTTTTTGTCGTATTTTAATCAACTAAAACGGGTTTAGTTAAATTGTAATAGATTTATCTTAGAATGTCCAAACTCATTATATACTCCTGGAGTAAAAATCTAATTATGGAATGCAAAACAAAAGCATTTTAAAAATAAACGACCCCATTTTTTTTTTTTTAGATTTTCAAAAAATTTATATTTTATATTTCCTCAGTACAAGTGTGAATTTTGATGGCAAATTTCGATTTAGTTTCAGTCTTTTGGCTAATTTACTTTTAGTTGTATTTTAGTCGGCTGAATTGTTTTTGTTTTTGTTGTATTTTAGTTGACTAAAATCTCCAGTACATTTTAGTCAACCAAAAATCAAATGGGTTTAGGTAAATTGTAATAGATTATTTAAGCGTTTCTCTTAGAATTTCCAAAATCATGATATACTCCTGGAGTAAAAATCGAATTGTGGAATGCAAAATAAAAGCATTTTAAAAACTACCAAAAGTTTTTTTTTTAGATTTTCAAAAATGAATATTTTATATTTCCTCAGTACGAGTGTTAATTTTCAGGTCAAATTTCGATATAGTTTCAGTCTTTTGGCTAATTTAGTTGTATTTTAGTCAGCTGAATTGTTTTAGCTTTTTAGTCGACTAGAATTGAATAGGTTTAGTTAAATTGTAATAGATTTCTTTTAGAATTTCCAAAATCATTATATACTCCTGGAGTAAAAATCGAATTATGGAATGCAAAATAAAAGCATTTTTAAATTAAACTACCAAATGTTTTTTTTGTTTAGATTTTCAAAAACATATATTTTATATCTCCTCAGTACAAGCGTCCATTTTGACGTCAAATTTCGCTTTAGTTTAATTCTTTTGGCCAATTCAGCTTTAGTTGTATTTTAGTCAGCTGAATTGTTTTAGTTTTTGTTGTATTTTAATCGACTAAAATCTCCAGTACATTTTACTCGACTAAAATCGAATGGGTTTGGTTAAACTGTGATGCATTATTTAAGCATTTCTCTTAGAATTTCCAAACTCATTATATACTCCTGGAGTAAAAATCAAATTATGGAATGCAAAATAAAAGCATTTTAAAATGTTTTCTTTTTTTTTAGATTTTCAAAAACACATATTTTATATCTCCTCAGTACAAGTGTTTATTTTGACGTCAAATTTCGATTTGGTTTCAGTCATTTTAGTTTTAGCTGTATTTTAGTCAGCTGAATTGTGTTAAGCTTTTGTCATATTTTAGTCAACTAAAATGTACTGGAGATTTTAGTCAACATAAATACGACAACAACTAAAACACAATTCAGCTGACCAAAATACTAAAACTAAAATGGCATCTTCGCCAAAAGACTAAAACTAAAAATTTCACGTCAAAATTAACACTTGTTTAGTTGACTAAAATCGAATGGGTTTAGGAAAATTGTAATAGATTATTTAACCACTTGCCGACCGCCCGCCGTGGCTTGACGGCGGCAAAGTGGCTCGTTATCGCAAACCGCTGTCACCTGACGGCAGCCGCGATAACTAGTATTGTGAGCGCGCACGCTCACTATGTTCCGGGGGGGTGGGGCAGAAAGCAGGCAGGGCGGACCTGATCTCCGCCGGCTGCCCGCGATGGCTTCCCCACAGTGAGAGAACGGAGGTCGGTGTATGTAAACGCTGATCTCCGTTCTGACAGAGGGGGAAGGTCTGTGATCGCAGGCTTCCTGTATAGGTCACTCCCCTCCCCCACTTAGCCCAGCCCCCATACAGTTAGAACACACTCAGGGAACACAGTTAACCCTTGGAGTGCCCCCTCCAGGTTAACCCCTACACTGCCAATGGCATTTACACAGTAATCAGTGCATATTTATAGCCAATGGTCCCAAAAAAGTGTCAATATGGTCCGACATGTCCGCCGCAATATCGCAGTACCGCTAAAAATCGCAGATCACCGCCATTACTAGTAAAAAAAAAAAACCCATAAATGAATTCTCATCATTTGTAACTTTTGCGCAAACCAATCAATAAGCGCCAATTGCGATTTTTTTAACCAAAAATTTGAAGAAGAATATAAATCGGCCAAAACTGATAAAAAAAAATGTTTTTTTTATATTTTTTTTTTAGATTTGTATTTTAGCAAAAAGTAAGAATAATCGTTTTTTTTTGCAAAATTGTCACTCTTTTATAGCGGTGACCATAAATGATGCAGAGGCGATCAAATACCACCAAAAGAAATCTCTATTTGTGGGAAAAAAAGGACGCAAGTTTTGTTTGGGTACAACGCCGCACGACCGCGCAATTGTCAGTTAAAGTGACGCAGTGCCGAATCGCAAAAAGCGCTCTGGTCCTAAAGTGTGAAATCCTTCCGGGGCTGAAGTGGTTAACTACCATGCGGAATATCTCTACATGCTGGTTTTATCTTGCCTCTGGTAAGAGGATATATATTACTCTATGGTGATGGATGCACTCAGCGTGGTGAAGCACTAAGAAACTTGATTATTTTTGCACTATTTGTTGCACTTTATTCAGAGTGAACGTTCTAAGGACACATCTTTTCTTTCACTATTTGGGGTATACCCCTTCTTTTTTTTTTTTTTTTTTTTTTTTTTTTTATTGAACTTATGAACTGTTTGCTGCTTTTGTTATAATTTTAAAGTGTTATTTTACAGCGCGGCACTTTTTTCTATTTATTTTTTCACATATTAGTTGATATTGTGGTGCCAGCAGCTCACTAAACTTATCCTGGATGCGCAGTATAATATTTATTTATTTTTAGTTGTATTTTAATCAGCTGAATTGTTGACTATATTTTAGTCAACTAAAATCTAACGGGTTTAGTCAAATTGTGATGCATTATTTAATTATTACGCTAGAATTTCCAAACTCATTATATACTCCTGGAGTAAAAATCTAATTATGGAATGCAAAATAAAAGCATTTTAAAAATAAACTACCAAATGTTTTGTTTTTTAGATTTTCAAAAATATATAATTTATATTTTCTCAGCACAAGTGTGAATTTTTATGTCAAATTTTGATTGAGTTTTAGTCTTTGGGCCATTTTAGTCTTAGTTGTATTTTAGTCGGCTGAATTGTCTTAGTTTTTTGTCGTATTTTAGTCGACTAAAATCTCCAGTTCATTTTAGTCGACTAAGATCGAATGGGGTTAGTTAAACTGTGATGCATTATTTAAGTGTTTCTATTAGAATTTCAAAGCTCATCAGATACTGCTGGAGTAAAAATTGAATTATGGAATGCAAAATAAAAGCATTTTAAAAATAAATTACCAAATGTTTTTTTCTTTTAGATTTTCAAAAATTTATATTTTATATCTCCTCGGTACAAGTGTGAATTTTGACGTCAAATTTCGATTTGGTTTCAGTCTTTTGCCCATTTTAGTTTTAGTTGTATTTTAGTCAGCTGAATTGTGTAAAACTTTTAGATTTTCTTTTTTTGTAAACCATTAAATAAAAATTTTACGAAAATAAAACGTAAGGTATTAAGTTAAAAATGAGGTCGTCATAGACTACTCGAAACTTTAAGATTATCTTTGTGAATTTATTACGTAGTGTCAAATTGATTGGGGTAAGCTAGAATCAGCTGATTTTACTTGACCTCTAAAATCAGCTGATTTTATGCTGTTTTTTGATTCTGTTAAGTCGGCTGATTTTATGTTGATTCTGATTTTACCGGGTTTCTGATTTTGAGTTAGTTTTAAACTGTATTTTTAAGT
>BLSH010028401.1:1005124-1022243 GCA_018402905.1 Glandirana rugosa
GGGAGTCTGTCTGAGGGGGGGAAGCCGCCGCCGCTGTCTCCATGTGAAGCCCGAGACACGGAGGAGTCTGAGGGGGGAAACCGCCGCCCCTGTGTCCATGGAAAGCCTGGGACACAGAGGAGTCTGAGGGGGGAAGCCGCCGCTGCTGTCTCCATGGGAAGCCTGGGACATGGAGGAGTCTGGGGGGGAAGCCGCCGCCGCTGTCTCCATGGGAGGCCCGAGACACCGAGGAGTCTGAGGGGGGAAACCACCGCCACTGTCTCCATGGGAAGCCTGGGACATGGAGGAGTCTGAGGGGGGAAGCCATCCCCGAGGTATCCATGGGAAGCCTGGGACACGGAGGAGTCTGAGGGGGGATGTCACCGCTGCTGTCTCCATGGGAAGCCCAGGACATGATGGAGTCTGAGGGGAGGAAACCGCCGCCAATGCCTCCACCTGTCAGCACAGGGTGAGTGGGCTGGGGTATGATGCGCGGTGCGGGTTGATGGGGTGGATTCGTGGTCAGGTCCGTCTGCCACCCACCCCCCCGACCGATGGAGCACCAGCCGCCACTGGCCTGGGGCGCGCACACATGCCACTGGCAGCCCGTTAGTGCGGTGATTATACACAGCGGGAGCTAATCGCCGGATACGGTGGACTCAATGTCCGCGGGCACCTGCTGATCCTTCGGTACAGAAGCAGAATGGCGATCTGCCTATGTAAACAAGGCAGATCGCCATTCTGTACAAAAGGCAAGGATTCTGTGTTCCTGTAAAGCAGGGGCACCGATCCATGCCTTTCCCTAGTACAAGCACCTCCCCCACAGTAAGAAAACACCAGCTAGGCACACAGTTAACCCTTTGATCGTCCCCTGGTGTTAACCCCTTCCCAGCCAATGTCATTAGTACACGTGCAATAGTGCATATTTTTAGCACTGATCACTGAATTAGTGTCGCGGGTCCCCAAAAAGTGTCAGTTGGTGTCCCGGCTGTCCGCTACAATATCACAGTCCTGCTATAAGTCACCGATCACTGCCATTACTAGTACAAAAAAAAATAATATACTATAGCTTGTAGACGCTGTAACTTTGCCGCAAACCAATCGATATACACTTATTGGGATATTTTTTCTTAGCAAAAACATGTAGCAAAATACATATTGGCCCAAATTTATGCAGAAATTAGATTTTTTTATTTTTTTTTTATTGGATGTGTTTTATAACAGAAAGTAAAAAATATAGTTCTTTTTTTTTCAAAATTGTCCCTCATTTTTGTTTATAGCACAAAAAATAAAAATTGCAGAGATGATCAAAAATGACCAAAATAAAGCTCTATTTGTAGGAAAAAAAGGACATCAATTTTATTTAGATACAACGTCGCATGACCGTTCAATTGCCAGTTAAAGTAACGCTGCGCCGTATTGCAAAAAATGGACTGGTCATGAAGGGGGGTAAATGTTTTGGAGGGCAGGATGGTTAAGATGATCCGCACAGCCAGTTGCTGCTTTTAAAAATCTTCATATTTATTAGAAAAACCACAGTGTACAAACGCAAATAAAATCAGTTTTAATGCGTTTCAGCGGCTCCGGAAATGTTATAGATAGGCAACTCTTATCCTCATATTGATTAGTGGTTCCAAATTAATAAATACTGCAACAGGGAACAGACACAAAAGATACACTCCAAATCACTATTCTGTTATATTTGACACACATGAAGGATTTTATACACATGATTACTAAGGTATCCCATTAATATTACAATTATACTTGTATGCTAACAAGGGGCGTAACATAGGAAAGCTAATTCTAATCAGGACAAAAATTAAAATTTTATTAGTGCCGATTCCTTTACAGTATCCCCTCTTTGTATCACTATTTTGATCACTAACCATACCTGCTATCACCTTTAACCTGGAACCTCCACACGCTTAGATGGAGGCAATCCCGACCAAAGGTAATAGCAGGTATGGTTAGTGATCAAAATATTGATCAAAAGAGGGGATACTATAAAGGAAATGAGTGAATTCTGTATATACTCGCGTATAAGCCGAGTTTTTTGACACTGATTTTGTGTCAAAAAACCGAGATTCGGCTTATACGTGAGTCAACAGTGCCGGTACGAGCGCGAGGGCACATTGCGCGGGCACCCGCGGCGGCTGAGAAGCATTCCAAGGAAGCCGTCACGTCCGCTGACGGCCTGCTGGAGGGCGGAACTTCAGCTCAGTCACACTTGTGACGTGACTGGGCTGAAGATAAGGGCAGAGGACACAGCCACTTCCTATGAATGGAATAAGGCTGCCGTGTCTTTCTTATATGTAAAAATGTAAAGGAAAAGAAAAACAGTTTGGCAATTCGATTAACTAACCATATTAACCCTTATTGTGTGAACAATAAGGCTTAATATGGTCAGATATTCAAGTGACAAAACTGTGTTTTTTTTTTTCTTTGCATTTGACATATGTGAAGAACATAGCAGCCTTATTCAATACATAGGAAGTAAGTATACTGTACAGTTGTACATACACACACAAACTCCCGATTACATGGCCACTTCCTATGTTAGGGTCCCTAGACGGATTTGGGGTCTTGAAATTTACCAGTGGCTGCTGCATTTCCCACTTAGGCTTATACGCGAGTCAATAAGTTTTCCCATATTTTTTGGGCAAAAGTAGGGGGTCGGCTTATACACGGGTCGACTTATACACGAGTATATACGGTAATTGTATTCTATTTTGTATGTTTGCCTATGTATTGCACACTGCACTCATTTTGCAAACGACACTAATAATGTTTTAATTTTCCAAGTCCTGATTAGAATTAGCCTGCCTATGTTACGCCCCTTGTTACCATAAAAGTAAAATTGTAATATTAATGTGATACTTACGTAATCATGTGTATAAAAACCTTCAATTGCGTCAAATAGAACAGTTATTTTAGAAAGATGCTGAGTGTATCTTTTTGTGTCTGTTCCCTACTGCAGTAGTTATTAATTTGGAACCATTAATCAATGAAGATAGGAGTTGCCTATCTACAACATTCCCAGAACACAGCCTATAAGGCCTTAGCCATAACTTATGATTATGACTAGAGATGCACCGATTCGATTTTTTTTTTAATGAGTACGAGTACTGATACTTTTTTTTTTTTTTTTTTAGTACTCATCGATACCAATTACCAATACCTACCGCAACTGTTTTGTTTACACTTCAGCTGTCAGCAATGGTACAAAGCATTGATAAGTTATTTACAAATTAAATATATATATATATATATATATATATATATATATTTTACCTATTGCACTTTTTTCAATATGAAACGTCTAAATATATGTTAAAGGTATAAAAATGTTAACGAACAAAGCAAACAAAAAAAAGATGTAATTATTAATAGTTTATAAAATAGTTGTGAAAAAATAAAAATAAATCAATCGTAAAATAATAATTAAATTGAGGAGAATAATGAGTTAATTAAGGTTGATAAGCGTAAATAAAGGGTTAATAAGGGGTTAAGAGGAACATTTAATTTAAAAAAACACAAAAAAATAATTTTTTATACTTGACAGTTTGCTTTAGGTTCACACCTAGACGACTTGCGATCCGACTCAAGTCGCTTGACATCCGAAATCCCATTGAAGTGAATGGGAGCTGTCTTGTACACTGCTGAAGTCGCTCCGACTTCAAGGCGACTTCAGAAAAGGTTCCTGTACTACTTCAAGGTGACTTCTATCCGACTTGTGCCCACAGAATTCAATGGAAGTCGCCTCCAAGTCGGATCCCCCATCTATACTGAAGCGACTTTACAGTTTAAAAAATAATAATTTTTGAAGGCAACCCCCTCTCTCCCTTCTCTGATTTGCCACAGGCAAAGTCACCTGGCATGGAGTCACGTTGTAAGTTTCCCGAAGTCGCCTTCAAATCGCCTAGCAAAGTCGCCCCCGAAGTCGGATCGCCTAGGTGTGAACTGAGCCTTACAGTTTTAACTGACTTCATGTGCAGATCAAAGTTTGTTCCCTTCATCCCCCAACGCTATAAGGAAGGCTGTAATAGCTGAAAAGTAGGGCGGATAAAAAGCAATGATTCTTATTCAAAAATCAGATTTTTTAATTCTTTTTTAAAAAATCAATTTTTATCGACCCTGGGCAGAGATGGCAGTTGCGCTTTAAAAATTATGACTTAAATCAAGCCTTTTTACCAGTAAATTAAATCGTGATTTAATAAATTAAATTGTGATTTAAATCGACTTGATTGAAATCGAATCCACCTTGCCGAAAAGTATTTGATTTCGTGTACTGCGTTCCCAACAAATAGCCAATAAAGAGTGATAAGAGGAGAGCACCACGTGGTTGGCTCCCTTATCTGCTGTGTAACTGTTTGGGAAGTTGGACATCCCAGCCTGAGCACCGGTCTTCGGCATGCACATTGGAGTTATATGTGGTTGAGCCTGAGTGTTTTTCTTGTGTATATAATTTTGGCGTCATTTCAAACAGGACAAGCGATAAACTAAAATGCGTGCTTTTTATCTACAGTATTACTATACATATACCGTGGTGCTAATAAGTTTACATACCCTGGCAACATTTATGATTTGTTGGCCATTTTTCAGAAAATATGAATGAGAACACAAAAATGTTTCTTTCACTCATGGTTAGTGTTTGGCTGAAGCCATTTATTATCAATCAACTGTGTTTACTCTTTTTAAATCACAATGACAACATCAACTACCCAAATGACCCTGATCAAAAGTTTACATACCCTGGTGATTTTGGCCTGATAGCATGCACAATTGTTGACACAAAGGGGTTTGAATGGCTATTAAAGGTAACCATCCTCACCTGTGAATTGTTTGCTTGTAATTAGTGTGTGTGTATAAAAGGTCAATGAGTTTCTGGACTCCTGACAGACCCTTGCATCATTCATCCAGTGCTGCACTGACGTTTCTGGATTCTGAGTCATGGGGAAAGCAAAAGAATTGTCAAAGGATCTGTGGGAAAAGGTAGTTGAACTGTATAAAACAGGAAAGGGATATAAAAAGATACCCAGGAATTAAAAATATCAATCAGCAGTGTTCAAACTCTAATAAAGAAATGGAAAATGAGGGGTTCTGTTGAAACCAAACCACGGTCAGGTAGATCAACTAGGATTTCAGCCACAACTGCCAGGAAAATTGTTTGGGATGCAAAGAAAAACCCACAAATAACTTCAGGTGAAATACAGGACTCTCTGAAAACATGTGGTGTGGCTGTTTCAAGATGCACAATAAGGAGGCACTTGAAGAAAGATGGGCTGCATGGTCGAGTCGCCAGAAGAAAGCCTTCACTATGCAAATGGCACAAAGTATCTGGCTTACAATACGCCAAACAGCACAGAGACAAGCCTCAAACCTTCTGGCACAAAGTAATTTAGAGTGATGAGACCAAAATTGAGCTTTTTGGCCACAACCATAAACTTTACATTTGGAGAGGAGTCAACAAGGCCTATGATGAAAGGTACACCATTCCTACTGTGAAACACGGAGGTGGATCACTGATGTTTTGGGGATGTGTGAGCTACAAAGGCACAGGTATTTTGGTCAAAATTAATGGCAAGATGAATGCAGTTATCAAAAAATACTGGAGGAACATTATATTCATCAGCCAGGAAGCTGCGCATGGGAAGTACTTGGACATTCCAACATGACAATGATCCAAAACACAAGGCCAAGTCAACCTGTCATTGGCTACAGCAGAATAAAGTGAAGGTTCTGGAGTGGCCATCTCAGTCTCCTGACCTCAATATCATTGAGCCACTCTAGGGAGATCTCAAACATGCAGTTCATGCAACACAGCCCAAGAATTTCCAGGAACTGGAGGCGTTTTGCCAAGAGGAATGGGCAGCTTTACCATCTGAGAAGATAAAGAGCCTCATCCACAAATACCACAAAATACTTCAAGCTGTCAATGATATTAAACAGAGCAATAGGGGTATGCAAACTTTTGATCAGGGTCATTTGGGTAGTTTCTGTTGTCATTATGATTTTAAAAGAGTAAATACAGTTGATTGATAATAAATGGCTTCAGCCAAACACCAACCATGAGTGAAAGAAATGTTTTTGTGTTATCATTCATATTCTCTGAAAAATGGCGAAGAAATCATAAATTCTGCCAGAGAAAGTAAACTTATGAGCACAACTGTATGTGAAAAGTGTGGGATACATTTGTAT
This sequence comes from Glandirana rugosa, assembly GCA_018402905.1. Lineage (NCBI taxonomy): Eukaryota > Metazoa > Chordata > Amphibia > Anura > Ranidae > Glandirana > Glandirana rugosa. The sequence continues at coordinate 1,011,305 of BLSH010028401.1, forward strand.
TCAGCCCCCTTCACTCTGATACCCCAAACTAAAATAAATTGCCTTGAGAAGTTACCTAATTAGTAAATAGAGTCCACCTGTGTGTAATTTAATCTCAGTATAAAGCTGTTTTGTGAAGCCCTCAGAGGTTTGTTAGAGAACCTTAGTGAACAAACAGCATCATGAAGACCAAGGAGCACACCAGACAGGTCAAGGATAAAGTTGTGGAGAAGTTTAAAGCCAGGTTAGGTTATAAAAAAAATATCCCAAGCTTTGAACATCTCATGGAGCTCTGTTCAATCCATCATCCGTAAATGGAAAGAGTATGGCACAACTGCAAACCTAACGAGACATGGCCGTCCACTTAAACTGACCGGTGGGGCAAGGAGAGCATTCATCAGAGAAGCAGCCAAGAGGCCCATGGTAACTGAAAAAATTGCAGAGATTCACAGCTCAGGTGGGAGAATCTGTCCACAGGGCAACTGTTAGTCATGCTCTCCACAAATCTGGCCTTTATGGAATAGAGGCAAGAAGAAAGCCATTGTTGAAAGAAAGCAATAAGGAGTCCTGTTTTCAGTTTGTGAAGGATTGTGGGGGACACAACAAACGTGGAAAAAGGAGCTCTGGTTAGATGAGCCCAAAATTGACCCTTTTGGCCTAAAAGCAAAACGCTATGTGTGGCGGAAAACTAACACTGCACATCACCCTGAACACACCATCCCCACTGTGAAACATGGTGGTGGAAGTATCATGTTGTGGGGTTGCTTTTCTTCAGTAGGGACAGGGAAGCTGTTCAGAGTTAATGGGCACATGAATGGAGCCAAATACAGGGCAATCTTAGAAGAAAACCTTTTAGAGTCTGCAAAAGACATGAGACTGGGGCGGAGGTTCACCTTCCAGCAGGACAACGACCCTAAACATACAGCCAGAGGTACAATGGAATGGTTTAGATCAGTGGTTCTCAACTCTTGTCCTCGGAACCCACTAACAGGCCAGGTTTGCAGGATAACTGAAATACATCACAGGTGATATCATTTGCTGCTCAGTGATTGCAGTATTCTAGTCTGCATCTCCCCAAGGTAATACTTAAAATCTGGCCTGTGGTGGGTCCTGAGGACAGGAGTTGAGAACCACTGGTTCAGATCAAAGCATATTCATGTGTTAGAATGGCCCAGTCACAGTCCAGACCTAAATTCAATTGAGAATCTGTGGCAAGACTTGAAAATTGCTGATCACAGACGCTCTCCATCCAATCTGACAGAGCTTGAGATATTTAGCAAAGAAGAATGGGCAAATATTTGACTCTCTAGATGGGCAAAGTTGGTAGAGACTTCCCCAAAAAGACTTGCAGCTGTAATTGCAGGGAAAGGCGGTTCTACAAAGTATTGGGGCTGAATACCAATGCCCCCCCCACTTTTTACATATTTATTTGTACAAAATCTTGAAAAACATTTTTCATTTCCCTTCCACTTCACAATTATGTGTCACTTTGTGTCGGTCTATCACATAAAATCCCAATAAAATACATTTACGTTTTTGGTTGTAACATGACAACATGTGGAAAATTTCAAGGGGTATGAATACTTTTTCAAGGCACTGTAAATAAAATTTCTCTCACTTTTTTTAAACACTGTTCAAAGCTAAGAAAAGTGTCTTTCTTTAGTTATGTAACGTTTTGTCTATGGATTGCATAACACAACAAAATGATTTTCGAAGAACAAAAGCACCAAAAGAAAGCTGTATTACTTAGTTCTCTTATGTAATTACAAAATGATCCCAAAATAAAGAGGCCCATAGTAGAAATGTAAACACTGCTCTGGTCCATGGAGGGGGTGGGCATATGTGAGAGTTATGAGAGAGACTACTTATAGCTAATATCTCCGTTTTGGTGGCAGGTTACATCACCATCCAGCTTGCAAGATTTAAAGTAGAATTCCAGCCTAAATAAAACTAGTCTTAAAATGACGTCTTCCTCTCCTAACACCTATGCTGATATGCTGATTAACCTGTGTAATGTACTGTATGTCTTTACCAGCCTTTCTCAACCTTGTCAACACAGAAGAACCCTTGAAATAACTTTCCAGTCTCAGGGAACCCCTGCTAAAAATGACTATATCTACAACTCATGATACATTAGTGACTGATGGGTCAGTGGGAAGAAGGCTCCATACACTTGTGGTCATTGGGAAGAATTACCCCCTTACCCCTAGCTAAAAAGATCTATGGTGTCAGTGGGAACTTATCTGAGAGGCAGATATTGCTGATTGCTCAATGAACCACTAGCAAACCTTTGGAGGAACCCTCAAGGAACCCCTAGCAAACCTTTGGAGGAACCCTCAAGGAACTCCTAGCAAACCTTTGGAGGAACCCTCAATGAACCTCTAGCAAACCTTTGGAGGAACCCTCAAGGAACCTCTAGCAAACCTTTGGAGGAACCCCTAGCAAACCTTTGGAGGAACCCTCAAGAAACCCCAAGCAAACCTTTGGAGGAACCCTCAAGGAACCCCTAGCAATCCTTTGGAGGAACCCTCAAGGAACCTCTAGCAAACCTTTGGAGGAACCCTTAAGGAAACCCTAACAAACCTTTGGAGGAACCCTCAAGGAATGCCTAGCAAACCTTTGGAGGAACCCTTAAGGAACCCCTAGCAAACCTTTGGAGGAACCCTCAAGAAACCCCTATCAAACCTTTGGAGGAACCCTCAAGGAACCTCAAGCAAACCTTTGGAGGAAATCTCAGGGAACCCCTAGCAATCCTTTGGAGGAACCCTCAAGGAACCTCTAGCAAACCTTTGGAGGAACCCTTAAGGAACCCCTAGCAAACCTTTGAAGGAACCCTAGAATTACATAGAACCCTGTTTGAGAAACCCTGAACTATACTTGCCTATTTTCAGTCCACTCTGGTCATGTGATCAGACTCTCCTGTGTCAGCCAGCAGTGGATGCAGGGGAGAGGAGGGAGCACAGAGAATGGATAGGCCATAGAAAACCTATGGGTGATGTCACCGCTCCCAGGAATTCCAGTCAATGTTGAGCACTCTCCTTTCCCCTATAGCCACAGCTGGCTGATACAGGAGAGATCAAGGAATCCCTAGCAAACCTTTGGAGGAACCCTCAAAGAACCCCTAGCAAATCTTTAGAGGAACCCTAGAATTACATAGAACCCTGTTTGAGAAACCCTGAACTATACTTGCCTATTTTCAGCCCACTCTGGTCATGTGGTCAGACCCTCCTGTGCCAGCCAGCAGTGGATGCAGGGGAGAGGAGGGAGCACAGACAATGGATAGGCCAAAGAAAACCTATGGGTGATGTCACCACTCCCAGGAATTCCAGTTAATGTTGAGCACTCTCTCTCCTTTCCCCTATAGCCACAGCTGGCTGATACAGGGGAGATCACCTGACCGGACCGGAGCAGACTGAAAATAGGTAAAAATATACATATTTCTTACCAGGTAAGTCAGCATAAGTGTTTGGAAGGGGAGGGGACATTTTTAGGAATTGTCGGTGTTAGGAGGGGGAGGGGACATTTTTAGGAATTGTTAGGTGGTAGCCTGGAATTCTACATGGAGATTCCAGCAACAAAATGTCTTCAATTAGAGTTCCGTCAGAGATGCAGCAAGACAGTACCAAGCTCTGGTTTCCAAAACCAACCATGTGTACCCAGTATCAGAGGACAGTCTCTCTTTTGCTGTTAAACATTACAGAGCATGCATACTGTAGGTGTGCACAGCTTATTGCATTAGGGTGTGCACCCTAAAGCTGGGTTCACACTAATGCAGTCATGGGTCCCAGCAGGGGGTCCGGTGCGTCGCTATACCCCAATTCAGGTGTGAATCAGGTCTGAATTTTTGCCTGAATTTGCATCTGAAATGGAGCCAAAGATGCACAGGACCCTTTTCCAATGCAGGCCGCGGTCACCCCTGAGCTCTGTGAACCGGCTCCATTGAGAGCAGGTCAGTCTACAGTCATGCAAATTGGATATAGCCCCAACACACTGATTTCCCTGGCAGCACAGTGTAAGAGAAGTGCGTAAGCCAGTAAGAGGAAGGTCTTTCCGATCTTCCGGCTAGTACTCAGGGCGATAATGCTATTGCGTATGGGGTGATTAGGGTGTGCCCAGGTACATGCGGCACTCTGTGCCCGCCTATGAATGCACGCAATATTTCAGACGAGAAGAATGCATTACGATGCAAATAATTCAATTATAAAACATTGCATGCAAGCATTCATTGGGAGAAGCATTGTTAGAACTGTAAACCTAGTCTTTGCTAACTCCAAGTGATATAAGACTTCAATGTATGATTTATTAGTCAACTAGCTTCCACGCATAACTAAGATATAAGCTGCGGGGAGCTAAGCCTTTTATCCATCCAAGGCCTTATATAAAGCAATGAATAATAAAATAAAAAAAACAAACAATGCCCAATATACTACATCACTCAATCATAAAATGTTTTTTATTGGTCTGACTACACCACATAGATTACAGTACAAGCTATGTTATCCACTTAAAGTGGCATTAAACTCACTTGTTAAACAAGTGCTGAGATAGGGTTCTTATAACAGTGACCCTATCATTAATGCTTCCCCTTGTCTGTCAGCATGTGCAACTCAACCTCTGTGCCCCGAAGACGTGATTCGCTTTCGCATGCGTGGGAGGGATGCCATCGTGGCTCGACCATTTAAGTGTCCATACAGACAGAGCGCGGAAGGAAGACCGGGCGAAGACGGAAGCGCCCGCAACCATAGAGAGTGTTGACAATGCAGTGCTGGAGAGCACCCTTAGCCTTCTGTCATAATAGAGGTTGATTTACTAAAACTGGTGAGTGCCAAATCTGGTGCAGCTGTGCATGGTAGCCAATCAGCTTCTAACTTTAGATTGTTCTATTAAAGTCTTGTATTTTTTTTTTTTCTAAAAATAACTAACATGTTATACTTACCTCCTCTGTGCAGTTGGTTTTGCACAGAGCTGCCCGGATCCTCCTCTTCTTGAGTCCCTCACCGGTGCTCCTGGCCCCTCTCTCCTTTTGAGTGACCCCACAGCAAGCAGCTTGCTATGGGGGCACCCGAGCCGAGCTCCATTTAGACACGGAGCCGCAGCTCAGCCTTGCCTCCTCTCTCTCCTCATTGGCTCCCTGTTTGATTGACAGCAGGTGCCAAAGGTGCCTGCTGTTGTGTCTCAGCCAATCAGGATGGAGAGTCCTGGACAGCTGAGGCACTCATGCAACATTGCTGGATCGGGATGGGAATCGGGTAAGTATTAGGGGGGCTTCTGTACAGGTTTTTTATATCTTAATGCATAGAATGCACCTTCTGCCTTTATAACCACTTTAACATTTGACAAGAAAACCTGGAGTCTGACATCAAGAAGCCAATCAAAATACTTTCTGGTCACATGATTACTATGCCAGCCACTCATATTTCCACTACAGGATAGAAAAAGACAGCAACCCCCACTGCTCCAGGCAGCTGAATGCCGCAGCCTCATTCCCCCAACTTTTGAACACAGGAATACAGATGGAAAAAGAGATGACGGCTGTGCGCCATAGCCTGTTAGTTTAGAATTCTGTTCAGCATATAGTAGAGCAGCAATCAGCACTCGGGAAGACTATGTCCTCTAATAAAATGAATAATAGATGCTCAATATAATGAAGATTGCTTCTTGTCTGTGGCATTTCAGTCTCCTGCGGCAGAAACAGGTGAGAATGCAGGACCGCATATCCATATTTACTTCATTGTCACACACGATTCCTGAGAATCAGCTGCAGCTAGAGATAAAAGGGAAGAGGGTGATATATCTAATTCGATCAGTCAATCCTTTGATTGGGAAAACATGACATTGAAGGGTCAGTCAACCCGAAATGAGTTGATGATGGAGAGTTGATCTACTGCAAATTTGACTTTTTTTTTTCAATCAGTTCCCCAGTACCATCTGCAATACCCACCCCATCTTCCTCATTGTCTGTCATGGACTCAAGCACTTTGCAATCCAGTGCTGGTCTTCTTCTGGGCTGAATGACACCCAGCATCCTTCCTGTAAGTGCAGGGCCCCTTGATCTAGCTCATGGTCTAGAGATGTGGACAATGGTGCTACCATCATCAAGTCAGCAGTGGTTTCTGGATCAACAATGACCACCAAAGCCAAAGAGGAAAGGTCCTATTTGGCTTTGGTGGTCATTGTTGGTCCAGAAACCATTGCTGCACTTTGTGTGAATGGACTGTAGATGTCTAAATAATACATACATGAACGCTGAAGAGCCGGCACTTCTGGAAGTTCAGTCTTGTATCTTGTGTTCTTTTTAACATGGTCATATGAAATAAAGATACCAGACTAAACTTCCAGAAGTGCTGGCTCTTCAGTATTTGTGTATGTATGCTTCAATTTCGGATGTGGGAGGGACATCCTGAGCCAGAGCACCAGGACTAGGTGTGCTTTTACCCATCTCAGTACTTGACTTTCTTTGTTTAGAGTGCTGTATCTCTGTGTTGGAGACATCTAAATAAAGGTAAGTATAAAAAAATAAATGTTGGGCATTGGGGGCATCCAGTGCTGGTCCTCTCCTGGGAAGAATGGCACCCAGCACCCTTCCTGTAAGTGCAGGGCTCCATTAATCTAGCTCCTGTGGGCATCACCACAGTGCTATCCAGTGATGCAAAGGTGCTAACGTCATCAAGTCAGTGACGGTCTCTGGATCATTAATGACCCCCAAAGCCAAAGAGGACCCTGCACTTCATGCGAATGGCGTCATCTGAATAAGGTAAGCATAAAAAAATAAATGCTGGGCATGGGGGGCATCCAGCGCTGGTCCTCTTTTAGACTGAATAATACCCCGGCCCCTTCCTGCAAGTGCAGGGCCCTATTGATCTTGTTCCCGTGGGCATCACCATGGTGCTAAGCAGTGATTTGGACAATGGTGCTAACGTCATTGAGTCAGGGATGGTCTTTGGGTCACTAATGACCGCCAGAGTCAAAAAGGACCCTGCACTTTGTGTAAATGGACTGTAGACATCTAAATAAGGTAAGTATAAAAACATAAATGCTGAGCATGGGGGGCATCCATATAGGGGCATGTAAAGGAAGTTGTACAAGGGTGGAGCTGGGCTTTTAATGGCTTCTTCCATCTCTTGGGTATTCTACTGGTGAGATCTCTGCAACTGAGAATTTCCAGAATGTCAGATCAAGCATGGCCGCCTCAATGTCTCTGTCTGGCAAAATTTCCTTTAAATTTTATCCTGCTATGCTTTGTGTAGAACAGTGTTTCTTGAATGATTTTCTTACACAACCCCTTCAAAACCTTGTTTTTCTCCTCTGGCCCCCTGTCCAGATCCAACTACTGCTGAAAAAGATCATCACTTACACACCTGGAAGGAGATTTACGAAAACTAGAGAGTGCAAAATCTGGCGCAGCTCTGCATAGAAACCAGAAATCAGCTTCCAGGTTGTATTGTCATATTGTCAAAGCTTAAAGTGTTACTAAACCCAGTAATATGAAAATAGTTCATCTGCCCCCCCTCCCCCCAGTGCCCACAGCTTATAAAACTTATTTTTACATTACAAAACTGCTACTATATACCTTTTGGGCTGATCTGTCGCATGATAAACTGCAGGTCTGCCCAATGCTGAGTGTTCAGGTAGGAGGAGATTTCCAGTATAGCCTGTATACACGCCCACATGTGTGATGTCAAGATCATGTGACTTGGCTAGCTCTGAGAACAAGGAAATGTTCTCTCCAGCAATAGAGACCAATCTGAGCATGTGCAGCTTTTCTACCCTCACTGTGTATTATCTGGCCATTCCAAGAGAGACAGTGCAGGAGGGAAGGATCTGTGCATACAGGATAAAATATCCTTTTTGCACAATGCAGAGGATTAACCCCTTAAAGCGGAGGTCCGTCGCCGATTTGATAATTAAAAGTCTGCAGCTACACATACAGTAGCTGCTGACTTTTAACTTTAGGACACTTACCTGTCCTGGAGTCCAGCGATGTCAGCACTGCTGCCTTTCTTCCGCTGGTCAGGTGCAGCCTTGGCCATTGCAGGTAAGGGAACCCGGCAGTGGAGCTGTTTGGCTTCGGGGCCGAGCACCTACTGCGCATGCGCGAAGCGCGCTGCGCTCTGCCAGTAGCCCGGCGGTGGAGGAAGAGGGAGCCAGGCTGCTGACCTAATGCGCCATCAAAGACAGGTATCCTCCCACTTGCTCCCCCCCCGGAAGGTGCCAAATGTCACATCTGAGAGGGGGGGGGGGATTACGATCAGCGGAAGTTCCAAATGTGGGTGGAACTCAGCTTTAAGCTACACAGTATAACGAGTATGCTATTCTGCATATACAGACTGATTTTACTGTTGTGGGTTTAGTAACACTTTAATTGAGCAAGCTGAAGTTAGGAGCTGATTGGTTACTATATACAGCTGCACCAGATTTTGTGTGCACCAATTTTAGTAAATCCCCCCCCCCCCCCCCCAAGTCTGTTAAATAGAATATTTTTTTTTTTATTTACAATAATTCAGTAATGCAGTGTGCAGTTCCGTCATGTTCCATTGCAGTGAGTAATAGGATAACATTGGTTCAGTAAGTTCAGGGGCTGTCCATTTGTGTTAACAAAAAAACAAACCCAATTAAAAACTTATCCTATTAACCACTTCAGTTCTGGATAGTTCTACCCCCTTCCTGACCAGGCCATTTTCTGTGATCTGGCACTGCATTGCTTTAACTGACAATTGCGCGGTCGTGCAACGTTGTACCCAAATACCAATTATGTATTTTTTTCCCTAGAAATAGCGCTTTCTTTTGGTGGTATTTGATCACCTCTGCGGTTTTTATTTTTTGCGCCATAAACAAAAAAAAAAAAACGATTTTGAAAAAAAAACCCAATATTTTTTACTTTCTGCTATAAAATGCATGCAATATAAAAAAATGTAAAAAATCAAATTTTTTCATCAATTTAGACTAATATGTATTCTGCCACAAATCCCAAAAAGCAGCATATTAGATTGATTGGTTTGCCCAAAAGTTATACCGTCTACAGACTATGGGACAGATACATGGACTTTTAAAAAAAAACATTTTATGTTTTTACCAGTAATGGTGGCAATCAGCGATTTTTAGCGGGACTGCAACATTGCGGCGGACAAATCTGGGGTTGATTTTCTAAAGCTGGAGAGTGCAAAATCTGGTGCAGCTCTGCATGGCAGTACATCAGCTTCTAGGTTTGGCTTGTTCAATAAAGATTTGACAATAAAACCCATAGAAGGTTTCTATGCAGAGCTGCACCAGATTTTGCATGACCCTTTTTGGGGACCAGTGACACCAATACAGTGATCAGTGCTAAAACAAATGCACTGTCACTGTATAAATGACACTGGCAGGGAAGGGGTTACCATCAGGGGTGATTAAAGGGTTAAATGTGCTCCTGGGGAATTATTATTATTATACAGCATTTATATAGCGCCAACAGTTTGTGCAGCGCTTTACAACTTGAGGGTAGACAGTACAAATACAATGCACTTAAATACAGGAGGAATCAGAGGGCCCAGCTCGTTAGAGCTTACAATCTAAGAGGGAAGGTCAAGAGATACAAGAGGTAATAACTGTTAGGGATGTGCTGATGGAGGAGATAAATGTACAGTTGTTACGTGGGAGCCAGATAGGCTCCTCTGAAGAGATGCGTTTTCAGGGATCGTCTGAAGGTGGACAAAGTAGGAGAAAGTCAGATTGGGGTAGAGAATTCCAGAGGATGGGAGAGGCTCTGGAGAAGTCCTGAAGGTGAGCATGGGATGAGGCGACAAGGGAGCTAGAGAGCAGGAGGTCCTGGGAGGAGTGAAGAGATCGATTTGGTTGGTATTTTGAGACCAGGTTAGTGATGTAGCTGGGGGGCAGGTTGTGGATGGCTTTATTTATTATTGTTGGGGAATGCTTTCTAACTGTGTGGGGGATGGAGCAGAAGAGAGAGATCTGTGTTCCTGATTAGCAGGAACACAAGACCTCCCTCTTCCTGTCTGACAAACCACCTGTCACGGTCCTGGTGGTGGAGTCTGTCTTATGCAGGGAACAACCGCTCTTACACACCCGATTCTGGGACCCCTGGTAGTGCAGACAGGAAGTCACGGAGTGCGGGATGGCACGAGGGCTGGATGGTCACTGGTGGTGGTGTGAAGCTCCAGGTAGTCGTGCAGACAGGCGGGTGGTCGTGCAGGCTGGGTCGGCAACTGACGGGCTGTGTGGTACAAAGGATCAGGCAAGAGTGGTCAAAGTCCAAGCAGGGGTCGTTAACAAGCTGGCAGCAGAAGTACAGAGGGATCAGGCAAACGGATGGTCGTGGATAGCCGGGGTCGGTGCAGGCAGATAGTCAGCAGGTCAGATCAAGCCGGGTCGGATCAGAAGGGCAGGAACAACACAGGAACGGGTCACAGGGATCAGAGCTGATGCTCACAGGTACTCAGACGCTGTAGAACGGACAGCACTTGCTACAGGAAGCTCCGGGAGCTCGAAGAAACAACAATCAAATGCAAACAAGCCCTCAGGACAGTCTTCCTCTAACACCGCCATTCTGTCTCTCCAGCGAATGATGGTCGGTGGCCGGCGGCCATTGCGACCGCTGCGGCCGCCGGACCTGCTGATTGGCTCCCGCTGTGTCCAATCACAGTGGGAGTGGAGCTCTGGTAGCATGCATGTCCTCGCTCCCCAGAGCAGAGAAGAGAAATCACATACATGTACCTCGATTTTGCTCTTAAGGGCCGCCCTGCCGCAGTATATGTACATGGGGCGGTCCTTAAGTGGTTAAGTATGATGTGAAAAATGCCATGCAAACTAGTTTTTCCTGCTCCAAATGATACGGAAACTTTTTTTTGGAAATTGCACTGTTTACCCAAGAAAGTTGGTCTTGTTGAACCTCTGTAGATTGATTAACAGTTCTTGAAATGTAACTTCAACATCAGCAGCATTCACCGAAAATCTGCCCCCACCC
>BLSH010028401.1:1028670-1039696 GCA_018402905.1 Glandirana rugosa
GGGGGGGGGGGGGGGCTTACTAGGACATGACAGAGATCACTGTTCCCGAACACAGGAAACAGTTGATCTCTACCATGTCATCTGGCAGAATGGAGATCCGTATTTTTTTACAAAGGCGGATCCCCATTCTGCCTCTGTACCCAGCGATCGTGGGTCACTAGCGGACATCGAGTCCGCTGGACCCCAGGGCAAAATATGCGACGCGTGCGCCCACTATACCACATGCACGTACCGACATACAGGTACGGCGGTTCGCGCTATCCCACCAGCTTGCCGCAGTATATCTGCGTGAGCTGGTCGGCAAGTGGTTAATCAACTAGCCGCCTAGATAGTTTGGCACCAAGCCATCAACCCTGTATATAAAGTACATTACACATTATCATAAGTATAAATATATCTCCAGGAAATAAGCAGACAGACAGAAACTATAGGCGACTCAATTACCAATGGGAATTCACACCTAGGAGGCACACAATAGGACAAAAACACTAAATGTAAAACACCTTAAAACGATTATATCAGGAGACCCCAGAATTGGGTTGTTTTGCTGATTGTATTAACATCTATTCTGAGTCTCACAGTCTAAAACAGTCATTGCTGGTTTGGGCATAGAGGCCTCAAATATGTATATGGGTCCTCCAGTTCCCAGAGTCTGTGTGTTTTGGGGAGACATGGACCCAAATCCGAAGCAAGACCACTCCAAGGGTCCCCCAGGCACACACCTCCCAAAGAGTAGTGTTCCCTTAAAAACCAGGGCCCATAGTCAGTAGGCAAGAGGCCACCCTGCAGTCCCTTCCAAAAGCCCCTGTCCTGGTTGGGTCTGCCACAGTTTTGGACCACAGTGATGAGGAAAATCAAAGGGGAAGGAGGGAATTTTTTTCTGGAATGACCAAAATTCTGATAGTGAATTTGTTTTTTGTTTGAGTAATATAATACTTATTGCAGCGGTGGTTAATTTATGAGCTAAAGGGGGTCTCTAATGCAACTCCTGAAATCACCAAAGGGCCGCACATAATGTTCAATATATGTAATGCTTGAGAGGACTGTCAGAAACTGCAGACATAATAGAGGAGATGAGGGTCAGAGGACAGGATATGTGTAAAGCTGGGGAGATGCTGCAGAAGACAATACGAAACTGGGAACATGTTACGTTAGGCTAGTAGAGATCAATGCTATTAACCTAATCAATGTTCCCACTACAGACTGCTGAGGTCTGAGGGCCGCGCATCATATGCCCAAGGGCCGTAGGTCGGGCACCAAGGACTTATCGTCGAGGCGCATGTGCATTCCGAAATCAAATGTAAAATTCAAAACATTGGCATAGCAATTGAACAAAAAATGTTCAGGGCATTAATATGAAAGTTGATGAATCCATTAAAGGACTATTGAATACTCTGACAAACACGTTCTCTCAATTAAATATGAACGTTTGAACAAAAATCCTATGGCCACCTTTAGTCACATTTAGTTGGACTTATTCTGTAATTCTGAAGACGTTTCAAGTGGCTTCCTCAGATACTTCCACAGCTATCTCAGCTTCTCAAACCATTTGATAGAAGTTCACTTCTGTCAAGTGGGACTGGCCCATAGTGAACCGTTCAAATTTCAATTAATCTATGCCCAGTTTTAGACTTTGAACAACTGTTTGCATTCATCTGGAATGTATTTAGTTGAATTGAATCAACCACCTTCTAAGGCAGTGGTTCTCGACTCCGGTCCTCGGGACCCACCAACAGGCCAGATTTTAAGTATTACCTTGGGGAGATGCACACTAGAATGCTGCAATCACTGAGCAGCAAATTCCATCACCTGTGATGTATTTCAGTTATCTTGCAAACCTGGCCTGTTAGTGGGTCCCGAGGACCGGAGTTGAGAACCACTGTTCTAAGGTCTATGGGTAGCAGTAAAGCATATGAAAACTGAGGAAGCTCCTTGGATTTTGGGAAAGAATTCAACACTACAGAACAATAAAGAAATCTAAAAATATAGCAGGGCTAAAGGTGACCAAAGATGTTAGATCTTCAGCATCTAACTGATGGAACTGAAGAATAGTCTTGGGAATTTATCTGTAAAAATTACATTGGAGATTTCAAGGGGCCATAAAAGTGGGCATTTAATTTAATACAAAGAGATGGAACGAGAGGTTAGAAAAACTGGGCTTGTTTGACTTGGACTGTGATGACTCAGAGGTGATCAAATTACTATGTACAAATATATCCAAGGTCAATATAAACCTTTGGAAGATATACTGCTTTATCCCAAGGACTATACCAAAGGACAACTGGACGTAAATTTCATATGAAGGAATTATTTCCGTGTTACTTTTTGAAATCCCATTTTTACCACCTCATGTGGCAATGCATTACGCAACCCGTTTTGCAATTCTTACTGCATAACTCGAGTTAAGATTTCCCATTTTATATGGAACATCTAGGAATGTTGAAGTGTTACTAAACCCAGTTATATGAAAATAGTTCACCCCCCTCCCCCCACAGTGCCCACAGAACCCACAGCTTATAAATCTTCTTTTTACCTTAAAATACTGCCACAATACTTTTTGGCTGATCTGTATACGACGGTCATTTGATAAACTGCAGGGTTTGCCTGAGTGCTGAGTGTTCAGGTAGGAGGGGATTTCCACTATAGCCTGTGTCCTCGTGCTATAATGGGAGGCGGATCATTCACCAATCAAGATGTGACATCCCAACCACTGTGTTCTTTTTTAGTTACTGGGCATGGAGGAGGAGGGAGGGACTGGGCTGTTATTTAGGATCTGTATAAATGCCCACATGTGTGATATCAATATCATGTGACCTGAAAAGCTCACAGGAAATATTCTCGCCAGCAACAGAGACCAAACTGAGCATGTGCAGCAGTACTACCCGCACTGTGTTTTATCTGACCTTGCCAAGATAGACCCTGCAGGAGGGGGAGGATCTGTGCATACAGGATCAAACAGCCTTTTTACAAAATACAGAGGATTAACCCCTTAAGATTTTACAGTTGTAGGTTTAGTAACACTTTAATTATGCTTAGCATAATTTTTCCCATAAATAGAGGTGTGCTTTATGCTCCTAGGCACTCCTGTACTATAGCATCACAGCTGTATAGCTTTGCAGTCAGCAAAGTTCATGTTCCCTACTGTTCGAAGAGTTCTAGCTCTGACTCAGAAGCAGTGTGTTGGACTTCTGCAGAGAGACACTGCTTTTTCACAGACAGAAAGGATCCTTCTCTACAGTATGCTGGCAGGGGCAGGCTTTTCCACCCAGGCTGTGGCTTCTTTTTAAAGCAAACCAACTATAAGGCAGGCCATAGATTATGAGATTTTCTTTCCAGCAACCACTTAATACCCCCCATCAACACAGTCGAATTCCTCCCGCGGACCTACTGTGTTCTCCCGGCTGGGGGCACGGGGAGCCATCCCTGCCAGGAGAACACAATGATTATTGCTAGCGGCTAGCCCATAGATTATTATTACTATACAGGATTTATATAGCGCCAACAGTTTATGCAGTGCTTTACAATAAAATGGGGGACAATACAATTACAATACAGAAAGAATATGTGGGCCCTACTCATGGAGCTTACAATCTAAATGGGAGGGGGAGGTGGTACAAAAGCGAATGGCTGCAGGGGATGATCACATGGAGGGAATTCAAGTACAGTTCTTAGGTGGGGGTGGGTTATGCTTCCCTGAATAAGTGAGTTTTCAGGGATCGTCTAAAGGCTGACAGGGTAGGAGCTGACAGGACATACTGAGGCAGGGAGTTCCAGAGGACGGGAGAGGCTCTGGAGAAGTCCTGGAGGTGAGCATGGGATGAAGTAGCAAGGGAGCTAGAGATCCTGAGAGAAACGGAGAGGAAAATTTGAGAGGTTTCACGGCCAAGATTTGTACCATCTATGGTCGGCTCAAGGCCTGCCACAGATGCCTCATTTTTTTTGACCAGCCAGCAGAAAAAAAATGGATTTCCCCATACACACATGTGAGGTGAATAGAAGAATATTCCCGGCTGTGGACTCCTCCACTGTCAGAAAACTTTTGTCGAACAGCAGCTGTAGTGGGTGATCAGTGAGTTCTAACAGTCCCGTTCAAAAAAAGTCGATTTGTGTCAAGCAGGAATGGCCATAGATGATTGGAAATTTGCCTGGTCCTGCAGAACTGGCCGAATTGTGATCCTTCTCTGGCCTGATTTAGACCTGGAACACCATTTGTTTGTATGCATTGTAGAGAGGCGAGGGTAGAGATGGTTTATTTTGGCAGTTTACGCCAGGTTTTAGGAGAGGCAGGCATGCTGATTGCACAGGTGTGGGTTGGAGTCATGATAGACCCAGGAGTAGAGCTCAGGGCTCCACCCAACAGACAGGGGATCTTATGCATGGGAGTCAGGACTCCTCCCATCCTCTGCAGTAGTCAGAGAGGCTTCATGGGGCAGTCAGAGCGTGCATGTCTGCAGGAGGCATGTTTAGTCCATGACAGAGCAGCAAGGAGCTGATCGTGAGTAAGCAATGGGAGAGCTGGACTTTATGGTGTAAGTTCACCTTTACAGAAAATCTGTAAGGCGAATTCACACTTACATCCCCCCGGTCCAGCAACTGCTGTGAGACATTCCAGTGGCCTTCTCTCCTCTTCTCCAGCGCTGACAGGAAGGGCTAGGTGGGTCCTGATTGGTCGGCACCATCCATGTGACTGCACTGACCAATTAGAATGCCTCCTCCAGTGTAAGTTCACCTTACAGATTTTCTGTAAAGGTGAACTTACCCTTGAGGCTGGGTTCACACTATTGTCGCATGCGACTCACAGCAGGGGTCCGGTGTGTCTTCATTCATCTTTTCAGGTCCGATTTCAGCCTGAATTTTGGGCTGAATTCAGACCTGAAACGGACCAAAAGACACACAGGACCCCTGTGCAAATTCGTACCGGAGCCACAACAGAGATGTGTGAACCGGCTCCATGGAGAGCCGGTAACAATCTCCTGCTATGCGGATTGGATGCGGGAAACCCTCATTCAATTTGCATAGGTGTGAACATGGGTTGCCACATCATCCCTTTAATCCAGGACATACATCAATTACAGAGATTCTGTGGCTGATTAAGGTGGTATTTAACCAGTTCCCGACTGCGTGCCATGTAAACGCACGACGATCTGCGAACAGCCGCTAGGGGGCGCGCACGCCGCTGGTGGCACGCGCCCGCCGCACTCCGGAGGAGTGTGCCCGCGGCTCGGGCGGACCCAATGCCCACCGGCGAGCCGCGATGAGCGGCCACAGGGAAAGAACGGGGAACAGCCGATGTAAACACGGCGGTTCCCCATTCTGACAGTGCGGGCATGGGAGATCTACTAATCCCTGTCACTGGGATCAGTTAGATTTCTCATGCCCACGGTAGCCCAACCCCCCCACAGTAAGAACACACCCAGGGAACACACTTAACCCCTAGCTCCCCCCCCCAGGTTAACCCCTTCATTGCCAATGACATTTATACAGTAATCAGTGGACATTTAAATTTCTAATCGCTGAATAAATGTCATTGGTCCCAAAAAAGTGTCAAAAATGTCCGACATGTCCGCTGCAATATTGCAGTACCGCTAAAAATCGCAGATCGCTGCCATTACTAGTAAAAAATAAAAAAATAAAAATCCTTGAAATGAATTCTCATCATCCGTAAACGCGGCCACTTTTGCGCAAACCAATCTATAAACGCCAATTGTGATTTTTTTGATCACAAATATGAGGAAGAATATAAATCGGCCAAAACAGGTGAAAAAAAATGTTTTTTTATATTTTTTTTTGGATTTGAATTTTAGCAAAAAGTAAGAAATTTGTTTGTTTTTTTTGCAAAATGGTCGCTCTTCTTTTGTTTATAGCGGCGATCAGAAAAGACGCAGAGGCGATCAAATACCACCAAAAGAAAGCTCTATTTGTGGGAAAAAAAAGACGCAAATTTTGTTTGGGTGCAACGTTGCCCGACTGCGCAATTGTCAGTTAAAGCGAATCGCAAAAAGGGCTCTGGTCCTAAAGCTGGAAAACCTTCCGGTTGGTAAGTGGTTAATCTCACTTGGTGCCTCATCTGCATTAAATTAGCCTCAGAACCTCTGTAATTCGTATGTGTCCTGGATTAAAGGGATGCTGTGGCAACCCTAGTGTGAACCCAGCCTTACGGAACTATATGTATTGGTTCTGAGGAGCAGACCTAAGGCCTAAGCTTGAGGCCTGAAGCAGCCATGTGGCAGGAGAGTAAGCCAGGAGGCTAAAGTGTTTTGATTGTGCAGTAACGGTGGAACCCCTGCGAGGGAAATTGCAGTATTTGTGAATTTTTCGGTTCTTTCAAATAAAAGTTCGGCTACCATGCCCTTAAAAATGCAGTTTTGGACTGGCGCTACTTATTGAAAATGCTTGAGTCTAATAACCCCAATCTCACGTAGAAAATTACTTCCATGACTGGGTGTGATTAATTGCCATCATCCTGGATAATTGCTAATTGAGAAACCTCATATTTTAGGGATTTTTAAGGCAATTGATTGATCAAGTACAGTTTTAAATACAATCTATTCTTTATTCTTCAAGTTGATTAGAAAAAAGGGGGAAACATCCCATATTAAATATTAAAAATGCAAAGAATACAGTCCTGTATGATGTAGACCAGGGTTTCTCAACCAGGGTTCCGTGGAACCCTAGGGTTCCTCCAGAAGTTGCTAGGGGTTCCTTGAGCAATGGTCAATTTCTACCTCTCAGATAAATTCCCAATGACACCATTGATCTTTTTAGCTATCTGTAAGGGGGTAATTCTTCCCAATGACAAGTGTAAGGAGCATTCTTCCCAATGACCACAAGTGTAAGGGGCATTCTTCCCAATGACCACAAGTGTAAGGGGCATTCTTCCCATTGACCATCACACTAATGTATCATGAGTTGTAGATTTTTACTTTTTAGCAGGGGTTCCCCAAGACCGGAGGATTATTTCAAGGGTTCCTCAGTGTTGAAAAGGACTGATATAGATGATTCCACAATGGTACACTTCCAACGCGTTTCGAAATTGTATAGACTGTATACGTGTTCGAAACACGTTGGAAGTGTGCCGATATGGAATCATCTACATTATACAGGACTGTATTCTTTGCAATTTTAATATTTAATATGGGATGCTTCCCCCTTTTTTTCTAATCAATTTTAAACATGAATAATAAAGAATAGATTTTATTTAAAACCGCAGTTGATCAATCAATTGCCTTAAAAAACAAAAAAACAAAATATGAGGTTTCTCAATTAGCAATAACCCCAATCTCACAGCATCTAAAAAGTATTTAGCTGGTTTGAACTGAAAATTCAGATTGGCTTTAAAAGAAATTTTAAAGGGAAGTTGCTATCTGGGAACATGAGAAGACTTTTCCTGGGGTTCATCTTACGCGTCCCATGCAATATATTCCCAAAAATAGGACACGGATTAGAGTTATGCTGATTTGTGGCTGTAATTTCCTACCAGCTGATTTGAATTGCAGCCTTAAGTAATTGTGGCCTACAAGAAAAACACACAGGGAAACCAAGAATATCCCACCACAATTTCTCATCTGCCACCAAGCCAGCTGCATTATGGCAACAGGATATAAATGCCGCATACGCCAGTTGCTGTAAGAGAAGCTTTATGAAAATAAAAATTTGCTGCAAGAATCTGCTTAGCCTGAACTTCTACCATCGTGTAATTGGCAACACATAGGATGTCACCCTAATCTCCAGAACGTTTTTTTTTTTTTTTTGCGTGAATATCAAATGTCAAACGTTTTTACACTTTCAACACACGATTGGTGACCCAAGCCGCGCTGCAGATAGTTATTACAGTAAGTGCAAACCGCAGAAAAGTGCGGGCATCACATTGCGACTGCTCCCATTTTCATACGACGTTGCTCTCTCTGTAGGGGCATAGGCAGCAAACAAATACATGAAAAACAAGCTTTTTAAGTGCTGAAACCTTAACCTATCCTTAACAATAAGGCCTCATACACACGGATGGTTGTGCCCGACGTCAAGGAAAAAAAATTGGTGTTTTTCGGCGTTATGCATCGGCGTTAGCGAGCGTCTGTGTCAATAGGTGTTTTTTTTTTAAAAAATCATCACTCTGCTATTTTTCAACCTAAAAACTTTGGCGTCAAAAAACGGCGGTTAACGCCGGTACGGCATTAGTGAGCGTTTTGCGGCGTCAAAAAAATGCCAAAACGTTACAGCCTCAGAACACGCTGGCCGTGGGTTCTAGCTCACTAACGCCGACGCCATCTACAGCTCAAAAACGTTGGTGTTTTTATGGGGCCATTCGCAAAAAACGCCAGAAAATGCCGGCGTCAAAAAACGTCCGTGTGTATGAGGCCTAAAGCACACCCTAAGAGCCCATTCACACAGGGGCGACTTGCTCTCAGACTTGAGTGGCCTCAAGTCGCCCCAAGGTCGCTTGACATGTCAAATCCCATTGAAATGAGGCTCGATTCACATCAATGCATTTTGCTTTTCAAAGTTTTTTCGCTGCTTTTTGCTGTGCTTTCCTCATTTTTTGCCGCGTTTTGCGGTTTTTTATTCTTAATTTTTCTTTATAATATTTTATTTTTTGGGAAAATTCTGTTGCTAGGCAGATTTAACCACTTCACCTCCAGAAGGTTTTCCCACTTTAGGACCAGAGCACTTTTTATCGATTCGGCACTGCGCCGCTTTATCTGACAATTGCGCGGTCGTGCGACGTTGTATCCAAACAAAATTTGCGTCCTTTTTTCCCCACAAATAGAGCTTTCTTTTGGTGGTATTTGATCACCTCTGCGTCATTTCTGATCGCAGCTATAAACAAAAGAAGAGCGACCATTTTGCAAAAAAAAACAAATTTCTTACTTTTTGCTAAAATTCAAATCCAAAAAAAAAAAAATATAAAAAAACATTTTTTTTCACCGGTTTTGGCCGATTTATATAATTCCTCATATTTGTGATAAAAAAATCACAATCTGCGTTTATTGATTCGTTTGCACAAAAGTGGCCGCGTTTACGGATGATGAGAATTAATTTCTGGGGTTTTTTTTTTTTTCTTTTACTAGTAATGGCGGCGATCTGCGATTTTTGGCGGTTACTGCGATATTGCAGAGGACATGTAGGACATTTTTGACACTTTTTTGGGACCAATGACACTTATTCAGCGATCAGAAATTTAAATGTCCACTGATTACTGTATAAATGTCTAGGGGTTAACTGTGTTCCCTGGGTGTGTTTTAACTGTGGGGGGTTGGGCTACCATGGGCATGAGAGATCTAACTGATCCCAGTGACAGGGATCAGTAGATCTCCCATGCCCGCACTGTCAGAATGGGGAACCGCCATGTTTACATCGGCGGTTCCCCGTTCTTTGCCTGTGGCCACTCAACGCGGCTCGCCGGCGGACATCGGGTCCGCCCGAGCCGCGGGCACACTCCTCAGGAGTGCGGCGGGCGCGCGCGCCCCCTAGCGGCCCTTCGCAGATCGTGGGGAAGTGGTTAAAATGCAAAACACTGCAAAATGCGGCAAAAGCACGGTAAAAATGCAGCACTTGCGTTTTTCTTACATGCCCATTGAAGTCTATTACATGCAAAACACTGCTTTTTGCATGAAAAAAGTCCCCGACCTTTTCCAAGAGGCACAAAAAAGCATTGATGTGAACATGTTCCATAGAAACCCATGTTAAAAATATTCCCTGCAAACTGCATTAAAAATTGCACTAGTGTGAATAGAGCCTTAATGTACGCTACCGAGTCGATTTGACTTAAAAAAAAGGTTCCTGCGCAATTCCAAGGCGACTTCTATCCAACTTGTGCCCATAGAAGTCAATGGAAGTCACCTCCAAGTCAGAGCCCCCATCTTAATGCAAGCGACTTTGTCAGTGAAAAGAACAGAGTTTATTCGGGGCACCCCCCTCCCTCTCTTCTCTCAGGCAAAGTCACCTGGCATAAGTCGTGTTGTAAGTCGCGCTAAAAGTCACGCTAGAAGTCGCACTGAAATCGCATAGCAAATTCACGCTGAAGTCGGATCGCCCCTGTGTGAACCGAGCCTAACTGTCAACTCTAGGTTTACTGGAATCCTTAACCCACTTCCTAAAATAAGCCCTTAAAATGTTACTAAACCCCAGTGTTAATTTTCATTGACTAAAACCGCCTAAAACATTTTAGTCTACTAACTTAATACCATTTTAGTCGACTAAAATACGACTAAAACTAAAATGGCATTTTAGTCAGACTAAAACTAAATTGAAATTTGACGTCAAAATGAACACTGGTCTGTAGTGATGTTCATACCTCAATACCATAAATAATAACTTATTCGATTTTTCACTCTAGCAGTATAGAATGAGTTTGGAAATTGTAGAGAAATGTTTAAATAATGCATTACAATTTAACTACACCCATTCGATTTTAGACGACTAAAATGAGTTTTAGTCGACTAAAATGTCCTGGAGATTTAGTCGACTAAATATAACTAAGGGCCAGTTCACACCATAGAAACGCAGTCTGGTGCGTTCCGGATGCTTTTCTGCATGTGCATTTTTGATGCGTTTCCGGGGCGTTTTTGATGCAGTCCAGTGCAGTTTTTGCCCCCTTTTTTTCTTAGGACATGTGCATTCCAGTGCGTTTTTGGTGCATGTAGGTGCGTTCTGGTGCATTTTTGATGCGTTTTAGCGCGTTGCAGTACTGTTCAGTGCATGAAAAATGCAGCATGTTCTACTTTTTTTTCTGGAGCTGGAACTGACTGCACTGGTGTGAACTATAGAGAGGAATACAAAAGAGAGAGGGGCGCACCGACCTTGTGCAATACCATAAAACCATTTATTGAAAGATAAAATCCAGCATAAAATATACTCACAAACGGAGCAGTGTCAAAGGCACGTAGTAGTATACAGTGACATCAGTCTATCACCACCTCAGCTATGGAGGATCCAGATAGCATCATTCGCAAGGCTAACGCGTTTCCAGGGCGAACCCTCTTCTTCAGAGCCTAGCAGTCAACTGAGCTGTCCCTCTTAAATACCCAAG
>BLSH010028401.1:1039706-1052644 GCA_018402905.1 Glandirana rugosa
ACTTGTCATGACGTTGCGCGATTTTGCGTAGTTTTTACGTGGTCTTGCGTGGATGTACGTGTGATGCGTTTTAGCGCGTTGCAGTACTGTTCAGTGCATGAAAAATGCAGCATGTTCTACTTTTTTTTCTGGAGCTGGAACTGACTGCACTGGTGTGAACTATAGAGAGGAATACAAAAGAGAGAGGGGCGCACCGACCTTGTGCAATACCATAAAACCATTTATTGAAAGATAAAATCCAGCATAAAATATACTCACAAACGGAGCAGTGTCAAAGGCACGTAGTAGTATACAGTGACATCAGTCTATCACCACCTCAGCTATGGAGGATCCAGATAGCATCATTCGCAAGGCTAACGCGTTTCCAGGGCGAACCCTCTTCCTCAGAGCTCTGAGGAAGAGGGTTCGCCCTGGAAACGCGTTAGCCTTGCGAATGATGCTATCTGGATCCTCCATAGCTGAGGTGGTGATAGACTGATGTCACTGTATACTACTACGTGCCTTTGACACTGCTCCGTTTGTGAGTATATTTTATGCTGGATTTTATCTTTCAATAAATGGTTTTATGGTATTGCACAAGGTCGGTGCGCCCCTCTCTCTTTTGTATTCCTCTCTAGTGTTTTCGGATTCCCATGGTCCTGAGGAGGGCAGCAAGATCTTCTAGTGCACATTAAAAAGAGTGGAAATTGCATATAAAGAACTGCATCTCTGGTCAGGCCTACCCTATTGGTGTATACATCCAAGCCCAGGAACTGTGTGGTGTTTGTTCTGGTGTGAACTATGCCATTGGAAACCATATAACCTACTTTCCATGTGTTTTTGATGCAGAATAAAAACGTACTGGACTGCATGTGGTGTGAACTGGCCCTAAAATGAACACTGCTAAACCCACAACAGTAAAATCAGACTTTATATTCAGTAAAGCATGCTTGTTATACTCACTGTGGAACCTAAGTGGTTAATCCTCTGCACTGTGTAAAAAGGCTGTTTGATCCTATCTTCACCCCTTCTTCCACTGTTCCCAATCCATCTCCTGATAGTACAGAGCCTTGGAGGTACTCTGCACATGCTCAGTTTGGTGTGTATTGCTATAAAAAAATTTTTTTGGGAGGGTACATGTGATCAGCATCAGGGCCAATCAGCACTGTTCAGACAGAAAGTCAGGGGTCCTGCAGCCTCATAGGACAGTCAGGGAAAACTCCTCCAACAAGCTTTAACCAGTGCATAGAAGTAACAAGACTGCTATATACTGCTGATGAGAAAAGGTGTTTAGCAGTTTATATTTAATAGAATGATTGCATTTCCATGTTCTGTGTACTGTGGAAGACCAGATATAGTGACTGCAGGGTCCTGTCCTGGGTGTAGTAACACTTTAAAGGCATATTACACCTTATCCATAAATGTAATAAGGACAAAATAATAAACAAATAAAAGATGTGCATTTATTCAATTTTTGCACTGAAGCCTGCAGAGCACTGCAATGGGGGTGGTGCAATGCATTGGCTCCTGCAGACACTTCCCAGAGCCCCAGAGGTACGTAGGGAGGCATGGACCTTCTTTTAGGTGGCTGGAGGAAGTCATCAAAGGACTACAAGTGTGGTGATGTCTCTGCACTTGTGCTCCATTGAGATCTGCGGGTCCCTCTGCAAAGGTGGAAGATGGGACTTGTAGTCTTTGTATTCACAGATTCAAATAAACAACAGAAGACTCCAGGGAGAAGAGCCCTGTGATTCAGGTAAGTGGGGGGTTAGGGTATGTGACCATGTTTGTCAAGAAGATGGGTAAGAGAGGTGGACTAAGACTTTAAAGTGACCGTAACGTCTGTTTTTTTTTAAAATAACAAACATGTTATACTCACCTCCTCTGTGCAGTTGGATTTGCACAGAGCAGCCCCCATCCTCCTCTTCCGGGGTCCCTCTTTGCTACTCCTGGCCCCTCCCTCCTATCGAGTGCCCCCTCAGCCAGAAGCTTCCTATGGGGTCACCCGAGCCGAGTCAGAGCTCCGTGTATGCTTTCAGACCCAGACCCACCCCCTGTCTCTCTGACTGATTTTGACTGACAGCCGCGAGAGCTAATGGCGCCGCTGCTATGTCTCAACCAATCGGGAGGAGTGCCTGGGACAGCGAAGACATTCGTAGACATCACTGGAGAGAGAAGGGGCTCAGGTAAGTAATTAGGGGGTGCTGGGGAGACTGCCACACACAGAAGGTTTTTTATCTTAATGCATAGAATGCACCTTCTGCCTTTACAACTCCTTTAAGGCTGGCCATACATTATACAATTTTCTTTTACAATTTTTCTTCAGAGTTACCAAAACCATATAATATGAGGTCACATCTAAACACTTTCAATTTGTATGCAATCAGGCAGACCCTTGCACTACATAGTTGAAGGTAAATCTAAAGGAAATTGAATAAAAAAATTGAATAATGTATGGCCAGCTTAAGGTGATCTTTCTGTATTTTTAAAGGGTGTAATGAATATTAAATGGCTACTGAGGGTTACTAAAGCTCCTTTAACCGGTCCCCGACCGGCTCGCGTACATTTACTGCTGCAGTGTGGCTCTGCAGAGCGAATCGCCATCTATAAATGGCGGCTTGCTTGTGCCCGCTGCACTCTGCAGAGTTGTGGCCGCGGCTCGGGTGGACTCGATGTCCGCTGGCGAGCCGCGATTGCTTGACAGAGAAGAAGAACAGGGAACCGCTGCTGTAAACACGGTGGTTCCCCACTCTGTCAGGCGGTATGTAAGAGATTAACTGATCCCTGTCACTTGGATCAGTTAGATCTCTGGTGCCCCTGGCAGCCCTGCCCCCTCACAGTTAGAACACGCCTAGGGAACACAGTTACCCCCTAGATCTCCCCCCAGGTTAACTCCATCACTGCCAATGACATTTATACAGTAATCAGTGGATATTTACATTTCTGATCGCTGTATAAAGGTCAATGGTCCCAAAAAAGTGTCAAAAATGTCCGACATGTCCGCTGCAATATCCCAGTCCCGATAAAAATTGCAGATCGCCGCCATTACTAGTAAATAAAAAAAATAGTAAAAACCCCATGAATTAATTCTCATGGTTTGAAAATGTGGCAACTTTTGCGCAAACCGATCAATAAATGCCGATTGCGTTTTTTTTTTTAAACAAAAATATGAGGAAGAATATAAATCGGCCAAAACGGATGAATAAATTTGTTTTTTTTATATTTTCTTTTGGATTTGTATTTTAGCAAAAAGTAATAAATATTGTTTTTTTTTGCAAAATTGTCGCTCTTCTTTTGTTTATAGCGGCGATCAGAAATGACGCAGTGGTGATCAAATACCACCAAAAGAAAGCTCTATTAGTGGGGAAAAAAGGACGCACATTTTGTTTGGGTACAACGCCGCACGACCGCGCAATTGTCAGTTAAAGCGACGCAGTGCCGAATCGCAAAAAGTGCTCGGGTCCTAAGGTGGGAAATCCTTCCGGGACTGAAGTGGTTAAAGAAAAAAAAATTAATAAAAGTAAATAAATATAAAATAATAAAATAAGTAATAATAATTCAGAATAAATAAATTGCCAGAAAGACAACAGAGAAATTATATCCTGTATATAAATAAGTAAAAGCATATATGTATTCTTTTTATTAGGACAAATGTAGCCTACGCAGATCAATGTGGGAAATTTACGGTTTCCATTTACCAAATCGGTAATTTCACAGCGAAACCAATTTAGCCAAAATCACTCCACTCATCCCTATTCCCAAAACAGCTGTGAGCCGGGTGTAATATAATGAATCATAATCCTAATTAAAAAAAAAAAATAAAAAATAACCCACTGGAATGACGATTGATAAAGAGGAATACTAAGTACACAGAACCTCACTTTTTTTTTTTTTTATACATCTTACAAATTTTTTTGCGTTCAGTTAACTTGCAACAAAACAATTGACACCACAAGATGCCGCTGGCAACAATTACTCTGAAATTTTAATGAGAGGTAGAAAACTAAAACAGGGATTGAAGGGCAAAGTTGAACCTCTAGTTGTCATAACAACAAGTAAACTTCCACCATATTAGGCAAAATCATCCAATCATCGGAGAGACGACGCAAATTCAATTTATAACAATACAAAAGCAAGGTGCAAGGTAATCAATACTGGTTTTCAAGCTCTGCCAAAAAAAAAAAAGATGCTATAAATATCAATAAAAATACGAACACAAATAAAAAGTGATAGGCATTGCCAGTCACTGCTTAACTCTACGGGCTCCATAGACACCCAGGTGATTGAATGTCACTGCAGGGTGGGCGCAGGGCCCAACTACTCCTCCGTTCTATGAGACCTCAGGGGCCTTACCTACAGTATCTCACAAAAGTAAGTACACCCCTCACATTTGTGTAAATATTTTATTCTATCTTTTCATGTGACAACACTGAAGAAATAACACTTTGCTACAATGTAAAGTAGTGAGTGTACAGCTTGTATAACAGTGTAAATTTGCTGTCCCCTCAAAATAACTCAACACACAGCCATTAATGTCTAAACCAATGGCAATACAAGTGAGTACACCCCTAAGTGAAAATGTCCAAATTGGGCCCAATTAGCCATTTTCCCTCCCCGGCGTCATGTGACCCGTTAGTGTTACAAGGTCTCAGGTGTGAATGAGGAGCAGGTGTGTTAAATTCGGTGTAATCGCTCTCACTCTCTCATACTGGTCACTGGAAGTCCAACATGGCACCTCATGGCAAAGAACTCTCTAAGGATCTGAAAAAAGAATTGTTGCTCTACATAAAGATGGCCTAGGCCAGGGGTAGGTAACCTGTGGCCCTCCAGCTGTTCTAGAATTACATTTCCCATGAGGCATTGCAATGCTGATAGGTACAATTACTCCTGGAGGCATGATGGGACTTGTAGTTGTGCAACAGCTGGAGGGTTGCAGGTTGCCTAACCCTGGCCTAGGCTATAAGAAGATTGCCAAGACCCTGAAACTGAGCTGCAGCAAGGTGGCCAAGACCATACAGCGGTATAACAGGACAGGTTCCGCCATGATCGACCAAACAAGTTGAGTGCAGTGCTCAGCATCATATCCATGGGTTGTCTTTGGGAAATAGACGTATGAGTGCTGCCAGCATTGCTGCAGAGGTTGAAGGGGTGGGGGGTCAGCCTGTCAGTGCTCAGACCAAACGCCGCACACTGCATCAAATTGGTCTGCATGGCTGTCGTCCCAGAAGGAAGCCTCTTCTAAAGATGATGCACAAGAAAGCCCCCAAACAGTTTGCTGAAGACAAGCTGGCTCAGCCTGCATTCACACAGGGGCAACCCGACTTTGGCGCAACTTCGCTAGGCGATTTCAGCGCGACTTCCAGCGAGATTTCAAGGACCTCAGGCAAATTTACAACATGACTTTTGCCAGGCGACTTTGCCTTGACCAATCAGAGAAGGGAGGGAGGGGGCTGCCTAAAAATAAATTATATTCTTTTAACTGTAAAGTAGATGGGGATCCGACTCCCATTCATTTCAATGGGATTTCAAATGTCAAGCTACTTGGGGTGACTTGAGGCAGCTCAAGTCGGATCGCAAGTCGTCCCTGTGTGAACGGGCACGAAGGACATGGATTACTGGAATCATGTCCTGTGGTCTGATGAGACCAAGATAAACTTATTTGGTTCAGATGGTGTCAGCCGTGTGTGGTGGCAACCAGGTGAGGAGAACAAAGACAAGTGTGTCTTGCCTACAGTCAAGCATGGCGGTGGGAGTGTCATGGTCTGGGGCTGCATGAGTGCTGCCAGCACTGGGGAGCTACAGATCATTGAGGGAACCATGAATGCCAACATGTACTCTGACATACTGAAGCAGAGCATGATCCCCTCCCTTCAGAGACTGGGCTGCATGGCAGTATTCCAACATGATAACGACCCCAAACACACCTCCAAGGCGACAACTGCCTTGCTCAAGAAGCTGAGGGTAAAGGTGATGGACTGGCCAAGCGTCTCCAGACCTAAACCCTATTGAGCATCTGTGGGGCATCCTCAAACGGAATGTGGAGGAGCGCAAGGTCTCTAACATCCACCAGCTCTGTGATGTCATCATGGAGGAGGGGAAGAGGACTGTGGTGGCAACCTGTGAAGCTCTGGTGAACTCCATGCCCAAGAGGGTTAAGGCAGTGCTGGAAAATAATGGTGGCCACACAAAATATTGACACTTTGGGCCCAATTTGGACATTTTCACTTAGGGGTGTACTCACTTTTGTTGCCAGCGGTTTAGACATTAATGGCTTTGTGTTGAGTTATTTTGAGGGGACAGTAAATTTACACTGTTATACAAGCTGTACACTCACTACTTTACATTGTAGCAAAGTGTCATTTCTTCAGTGTTGTCACATGAAAAGATAGAATAAAATATTTACAATAATGTGAGGGGTGTACTTACTTTTGTGAGATACTGTACCTACAATGACCTTACCTACCACCAATGAACTAACAACAATCAACAATAAATCAACATTTTTCTCAATATTTATTCCAGTGTCTTTAACCACTTCACCTGCGGAAGATTTTCCCAGTTTAGGACCAGAGCACTTTTTGCGATTCGGCGCTGCGTCGCTTTAACTGACAATTGTGCGGTCGTGCGACGTTGTAGCCAAACAAAATTTGTGTCCTTTTTTCCCCACAAATAGAGCTTACTTTTGGTGATATTTGATCGCCTCTGCGTCATTTCTGATCACCGCTATAAACAAAAGAAGAGCGACCATTTTGCAAAAAAAAAAACAAATTTCTTGCTTTTTGCTAAAATTCAAATCCAAAAAAAAAAAATATAAAAAAACATTTTTTTTCACCGGTTTTGCCCAATTTATATTCTTCCTCATATTTTTGATAAAAAAAAAATTGCAATCGGCGTTTATTGATTGGTTTGCGCAAAAATGGCCGCGTTTACGGATGGTGAGAATTAATTTCTGGGGTTTTTATTGTTTTTTTTTATTTTTTACTAATAATGGCGGCGATCTGTGATTTTTAGCAGTACTGCGATATTGCAGCGGACATGTGGGACATTTTTGACACTTTTTTGGGACCAATGACATTTATTCAGCGATCAGAAATGTAAATGTCCACTGATTACTGTGTAAATGCCATTGGCAGTGAAGGGGTTAACCTGCAGGGGGAGATCTAGGGGTTAACTGTGTTCCCTGGGCGTTCTTACTGTGAGGGGGTTGGGCTACCATGGGCATGAGATATCTAACTGATCCCAGTGACAGGGATCAGTAGATCTCCCATGCCTGCACTAACAGAATGGGGAACTGCCGTGTTTACATCGGCGCTTCCCCGTTCTTTGCCTGAGGCCGCTCAGCGCGGCTCGCCGGCAGACATCGGGTCCGCCCAAGCCACAGGCACACTCCTCAGGAGTGCGGCAGGCGCGCCCACTAGCGGCCATTCACAGATCGCCGCCTTTTTATGGCGATTCGCGGCCAGCGTCCACACTGCCGCCGTAAATATGCGGTAGGCGGTGTGGAACTGGTTAAAAAAGGCCTGGATTCTTTCCTTAATGTAAATAATATAACTGGGTACTAAGATTTTTAGGTAAAGTTGATCCAGGGAAAATCCGATTGCCT
Organism: Glandirana rugosa; assembly: GCA_018402905.1. NCBI lineage: Eukaryota > Metazoa > Chordata > Amphibia > Anura > Ranidae > Glandirana > Glandirana rugosa. Next base: position 1,047,289 of record BLSH010028401.1, read on the forward strand.
CTCGGGGGATCACAAAGGATTTTTATCCCCCGCTGTAGCATATTGGATCATTGGCTTTGCTGGGGTTTTTTTTGCCTTCCTCTGGATCAACTGTGGGTGAATGATTGTATATGGGATTGTTTGGTTATATATCATTTTTCTATTTTTTTTTTGGGTTGAAATGGATGGACTTGTGTCTTTTTTCAACCTGACTGAACTATGTAACTATGTTTTAATAAACACAATATCCCTTCACAAAGTATATTTTACTCCGCATTGCTTTCCCTTTTGTTGTCACCTCTGTCTGAGTCTCTAGTATATGTATGAGGATGGGGTGTGTCTAGTGTGTCTGGGCACACCCTAATCACCCTGTGCAGCACAAATCCCCCTGCTGCATTACCAACAATGTCCACTGCTCTACTGATTGACACCATCCACTGTCCTGCTGGCACCAACCTCTGCCCTGCTGACACCGTCCACTGCTCTACTAACTGATATCATCCACTGTCCTACTGACACCGTCCACTGCTCTACTAACTGATACCAACCTCTGCCCTACCGACATGTACACTGCTCTACTGACTGACACCAACCACTGTCGTACTGACATGTACACTGCTCTATTGACTGGCACCAACCACTCTACTACCGACATCAACCTCTGCCCTGTTGACATGTCCACCGTTCTACTGAATGACACCATCCACTGTATTACTGACACCAACCTCTGCCCCGCTGACATGTCCACTGCTCTACTGACTGACACCATCCACTCTCCTACTGACACCATCCACTGCTCTACTGACTGACACCATCCACTCTCCTACTGACACCAACCTCTGCCCTGCTGACATGTCCACTGCTCTACTGACTCACACCATCCACTCTCCTACTGACACCATCCACTGCTCTACTGACTGACACCATCCACTCTCCTACTGACACCAACCTCTGCCCTGCTGACATGTCCACTGTTCTACTGACTGACACCATCCACTGTACTACTGACACCAACCTCTGCCCCGCTGACATGTCCACTGTTCTACTGACACCATCCACTGCCCTGCTGACATGTCCACTGCTCTACTGAATGACATCATCCACTGTACTACTGACACCAACCTCTGTACTACTGACACCGTCCACTGCTCTACTGACTGACATTATCTACTGTCCTACTGACACCAACCTCTGGCCTGCTGACGTGTCCATGTTTTTATACATTTTTAAAAAATAGTTTACATATATTTATAAAAGTGTGTATATATATATGTGTGTGTGTGTTTGAGCTTTGAGGTGTACACCGACGCCATAATGCAATAGGTTACTACTGACATCACCTTTCGGGTCAGTTCACTGGCTGCTATGCTGATCCATTGGCTTTAGCACTTTTTAATTTAACCCCAAATTTTACACAGGGCAGTCCAAGGCTTTTGTGTGATATATGTGGGGGCTCAGTTTAAATGGGATTTCTGTAAGGACCAAAGGGTATTTTTTGCATTTACCGAATAGACATAACAAAACACATAGTTACATGGTTACATAGTTAGTCAGGTTGAAAAAGACACAAGTCCATCTAGTTCAACCAATAAAAAAAAAAAAATATATATATATATATATAACCACAATCATATATACAGAATCCTTTACCCACAGTTGATCCAGAGGAAGGAAAAAACCCCAGCAAAGCGTTTTCCAATTTGCTAAAGCAGGGTAAAAATTCCTTCCTGATCCCCTGAGAGGCAGATTTTCCCTAGATCAACTTTACCTATAAATGTTAGTACCCAGTTATCTTATTTACATCAAGGAAAGATTCCAGGCCTTTTTTAAAGCAATCTACCGTGCTGGCCAGAATCACTTCTGGGGGGGGAGTCTATTCCAAATTTTCACAGCTCTAACTGTGAAGAAACATTTCTGTATTTGGATGAAATCTTTTTTCCTCTAGACGTAAAGAGTGCCCCCTTGTCCTTTGTGATGACCTTAAAGTAAATAACTCAACTCAAGTTCACTCTATGGACCACTTATGTATTTGTACATGTTGATCATATCCCCCTTTAATCTCCTCTTCTCAAGAGAGAATAAATTCAGTTCCTCTAATGTTTCCTCATAGCTGAGCTCCTCCGTGCCTCTTATCAGTTTGGTTGCCCTTCTCTGCACTTTCTCCAGTTCCCCGATATCCTTTTGACTGGTATTTTTTATCAGACCGAAAGTGAGCCTTTTCAATGGCACCGTTAAATTTGGTGCAACTTAAAGTCGCAGTGATTTAAAAAAAGGTGCTTGCACTACTTTGGTGCGACTTTTGATGCAACTTTGGCCCAGAGAAAGTAAAGTTGTATCAAAATGGCACCAAAAGTCGCATCAAAGTCACATTGGAAATCGTGCGACTTTTAAGACGCTGTAATATGAATGAAGCCATAAGGTGAAAAAAAACAAAACATTTTTTACCTTTATAACAATTTTAATTATGTATTAATTATGTTTAATCCGTTTATTCGATTTTTAAAGCATACAGTGTACAACACATGCGGATATATAATTCATCAGAACAAATACAAAAATACAGACATACAGTAGCACAGCCTATAACCAATAGCTCAGGGTATCAGAACGGCACTATGAAAAAGAGGGGAGGAGTGAGGGGTAGGGGAGAAAAAAAATGTACACAAGGATAGCGGGAGTAGCCAAGTGGTCAAGCCCCACCTGATGAAGGATACGAAATTCGAAGAGTATCAAAAATGAGACCATACTGTCCATGTGAGTTGATATAACTCAGTTCTGTTCTCCTCCCGGAAACAATTCCAAAGCAATCAGGCCATTCTATGTACCAATATACGAGCATATGTGGCCAGCACACTATGGGGTTGATTTACCAAAACTGGAGAGCGCAAAATCTGGTACAGCTGTGCATGGTAGCCAATCAGCTTCTAACTTCAGCTTTGACAATAAAACCTGGAAGCCGATTGGTTTGTATGCAGAGCTGCACCAGATTTTGAATTCTCCAGTTTTAGTAAATCAACAATCATGGGTCCGTGGTCAATAGTCCAAGAGTTTTTTTGTTTAACTAATTACATCACAGCAAGTGTAATTCCACCATTTTGACCAACAAAGAGGTCCTGCATAGCGCCAAAACTTTGCACCTGCACTTGCTGTGATGTGAACATTTTAAATAAACTCTTGGACTATCGACCACAGACTGGTGGTGAACTAGTAACATATGTTCTGATTTAGGCTGATACCAGTTAAACCTCTGGCGGCTGTTCCAGCACCCGCCTTGCCCAGAACCATAGGAATATGTTGAAGGATCAGTACCAAAACCATCAGGTATGTGTACCAAGGCAAAGCAATGCCAATACACAAATCACTAACACTCACAGTAAAACCACATGTCACACCAGTATTGTCTATGGGCAGCAACACAAATTACCAATTTTCTCTAAAATGGTGGGGTTGTGTCAGGGTGCTATTCAGAATAAACATGAGCATGTGTTGAAAAGGAGACAGAAGAATAAAAATAAGCAGGTGCTGAGGGAAAAGACCTGGTATAGTTGCCAATACTTTACATGGTCGTGCTTGTGCATTACCGCACATTCACACACACCTGCAGCCAGAACAGGTCAGTGGCTGCACTTAGACTTTGCTGGATGATCTTCAGCTATCAGTACTACTTGCTCCTGTATTCCTTGGATTACCTGTTACCGACCCGGCTTGCTTCTGGACTTCTCTGCTGCCTGATCCCTGGCTTTGACCCCAGCTTGCTCTAAGGACCCTGCTTCTCTTGCTCTACTGTGTATGACCCTGGCTTGCTCCTGACTACCCTTCTGCATACTCTCTGGCTTGCCTTCCTGTGTATGACTTTGGCACCAATCCTGGAACCATTCCTCCCATCCTTCCATCCATTCTAGACTTCTCTGCTGTCTGATCCTTGGTTTTGACCTTGGCTTGCTTTAAGGACTCTGCTTCTCTTGCTCTACCGTGTATGACTCTGGCTTGCTCCTGACTACCCTTCTGCATACTGTCTGGCTTGCCTCCTTGTGTATGACTTTGGCTCCCATCCTGACTACACCCTTTCAGTCCAGTCCTACCAGCCTGTTCCTGCTTCTTCCTTGGGTGCCTCCTTGCCTGTGGTCACTGTCCTGGTTCCGCTACACACCTGGGGCTATGGAAGTCCTGCCATTTGTCCTGACAGGCCAGCTGACAGCTTTCCAGTTTCACTGTGCTGCAAGTAACTTCCAGCAGATCTACCTACTTGCGATTCTTTAAGCCTAGCACCCCCTGTTCTCACCTTCAGGGGCTGCTTGGTTCTTAGCCACAAGGGAAGCCCTTTTGTCAAATCGGCCTCAGACCAGGTACATGGCAGGTGGTCAAGAATGTAAAGTGTTGTAAGCTGGGCAGGAGCAGAACAGGAACTATGGCAGAGAGACCTCAAAGTTGGAGTCCATTATGGATATAAAAAGCTGGCAAATGTCTCAAACCTATAGACGACACCTATAATCGAGGTATCACTTTTAATCTTTCAAACAAAGCCAGCGATCTCCTCAGTTTCAGTGAGTAACATATGCCCTTTTAGCAAATCAGTAATTTTAGGACACAGTAGGGAATGGTTTTTTTTTGTCCTTTCACTTCCTGTCTCAGAAAGAAAACAGCAAATTAAGAGGTAATCCCTCCAGACACAAGATGCTCCCCCCCCCCCCCCTTACACAGTGATCAACAGAACAGGTGTCCCAATTGGAATATTTCTTCCCATCTCCTGTTCCTATGGCAACTCAAAAAATTTGGATTTCCCATCACTCTATTGTTCATGGTGACTATTGCCTGACAAAGGTATTAGCTTTTCCACATGTTTATGAAAAACAAAAGTTTTGGCATCCATACACGTTAAGTATCAAAACCTGATTGCTTAAACCAGACATCAACTATGCAACAAGTGCAAAAGGTGATAAAACCACCTTACATCATGAACCTGGAAGCAGATCATTTCTAATGCCTTGTGGAAGCGTGTTGACATCCTAGGCTAGACAAACTATGTGGACTAACCTCTGAAATGCCAACCATCCAGCGCCTAGATACCCTAATAGAATACAGTTACCTAAAATAAATTCCTCTTGTCGTTTTGTGATAATTGTCAGCCGCCGCCTCCGTCCCTTTTGTTCTCCTACGTAGAAGGTTCTGCTGTATAAAATGGTTCTAAACATAAGACGAAAGGTCGTCCAATAATTCTCGTGAGCTGCACTACCGCGAGATGGCGCTATGACAAAAGGCTTAGTAAACAATACTGTGGCGATGTCAGTGTTGACATAAGATAATCCCATAGATCCGCGACCTACCAACCGTAAAGTCTCCAATCAGGTGTATCAAACAGATCGGATCCTACAGTTGT
>BLSH010028401.1:1052654-1070069 GCA_018402905.1 Glandirana rugosa
AGAAGTAAAAAATGATAGTACAACGCAAAAAAAAAAGCAGAACAAAGACGGGCACGTTGACAAAGCCTCGTCCCTCTAACAAACAGATGCTAACAGCTAAAAGCTCCGGCAACCTCACAGTCCAGGTTCATTGTCTTGGTTATTTGGAATCATCCCTCCAAAATTCTATACTATTGCCATGGTAACATCAGGTGTTCCCTTTCCTAATATATTCATCTTAAATCCTTTCAAGTGATTCTTCAGTTCACCTAGCTCAGACAAAACAAGGCAGCGTACAGTAATCTGACAAAGAGAAGGTTAAACGCTAGGTCGCCGCTCCGGGACCAGGCGCCTTATTTTAGAAATGAATCATTAGATGAAGACTATGGCTTGTGAGATGAGACAGCTGGACCAACAGATATGTGGTTATGGGTTTATTGCATAGCGTTGACGTATTCCGTAGGGCTGTTTACAAATGGGCTTGAATTAATTACGGACTTTACCAGAAGGTGGCACCAATTTTTCATTAAAAGATCTGCCCCGGAGACCTACCTCACCCTTACCGTTGTAATGTGACACATATTGCGGTAGGGCAAAGGTGATCCAGCTAAATAATTCATAAAAACTCGAAAGCAACAAAGTCACCAAATCACCATGGATGGTATTTGCCAAAATACTTGCGCTAAAAGCAGGGTACGTGAATCAAGTGGTTTATGATCGCTCTGGACAATAGGAGTTGAATATTCCAAGATATAAACGGGCAATTGTTGGGTTAGTGCTGACGTCATCACGCTGTTGGGCCCACTGGCGGTCCTTTCGTACACGCTATGTTTTACATTGTTTATTGCATAGCGTTGACGTATTCCGCAGGGCTGTTTACAAATGGGCTTGAATTAATTACGGACTTTACCAGAAAGTGGCACCAATTTTTCATTAAAAGATCTGCCCTGGAGACCTACCGCACCCTTACCGTTGTAATGTGACACATATTGCGGTAGGGCAAAGGTGATCCAGCTAAATAATTCATAAAAACTCGAAAGCAACAAAGTCACCAAATCACCATCAATGGTATTTGCCAAAAGACTTGCGCTAAAAGCAGGGTACGTAAATCAAGTGGTTTATGATCGCTCTGGACAATAGGAGTTGGATATTCCAAGATATAAACGGGGAATTGTTGGGTTAGTGCTGACGTCATCACGCTGCTGGGCCCACTGGCGGTCCGTTTGTGCACGATATGTTTTACATTGTACAGTGTGAGTACCTTTTCATATTATCTAGTAGGTAAGGTTGAATAAAGACTATAGTCCAGCCATTTTAACCTGTGTAGGTGTGTGTGTGTCAATGTCAGTAATCATTTCCCATATCCCTGTATGTTGTGTTCACTAATATGCACATCCAAGGGTCTTTTAAAAACACCAATACTCCCCACTGACACCACCAATTGTGGAACAGAATTCCACATTCTTATTGCCCCGACGGTGAAAAACCCCCTATGCAGCTTAAGGTTTAACGGCTTCCCCTCCAGTCTTAAACGGTAAGTGCGGTTTTACATGGTGGAACTTCTGTGATTCATATATTTGCCGCTATTGTGATACACCCCTGCTGGAGAGGACTGTGGTTCCCATTATCCAGTTCATATACAACAGTGGCTCTCAACTCCTGTCCTCGGGACCCACTAACAGGCCAGGTTTGCAGGATAACTGAAATGCATCGCAGGTGATATCATTTGCTGCACAGTAATTGCAGTATTCTAGTCTGCATCTCCCCAAGGTAATACTTAAAACCTGGCCTGTTAGTGGGTCCCGAGGACCGGAGTTGAGAACCACTGATATACAAGAGTGCATTTGACTTATCTCTTCCTTCATTGAGCGCTATACAAATCTCCTATAATTTGGGGTCTTGTATTCCAGTGTGGTGGTGGTTGAATTCACAAGAGGTCACAGAAGAATCTATGAATATCAGTGGTGGATATTTTATTTATTACTTACGAGTTGGTGTCAAAAAGTTTCAAGACTAGCACTGTTTACAAGAAAGTATTTCATTTATCTATGTTTACAAACTATCACCTTCAAAATAGTCCCCTTGCACAGCAATGCAGCGCTCCCACTTCTGGGATGTGTCCTGGAAGTCTTTTTGAAGCATGTCAAGAACCTTCTGCAATTTGCGCTGGATTTTCGCAACGGTGTCAAAACTGCGACTTTTGAGCTGGATCTTCATCTTTGGGAAGAGGGTGAAGTCCATGGGAACCAAATCTGGCGAGTAGGGTTGGTGCAGAAGTGAGAGCATGTTGTTTCTGGCGAGAAATTCAAGTTTGTCCTAAATTGCTGTACATGATGAAATTACGCACGTGGTCAGGATAACACCACTTGCACAGCTCCCGATGTGCACAGGACAATGTCTTTTGGCACACTGACTTATGAAGGTCGGTGCTCCCTGTGACTGTGCGTGCAGCCATGTGCTGCCATCTGTTGGCGTGTTACAAAACTAGTCTCAAAACGTTTTGATATCACCTCGTATGTTTTGGATTTTTGCATTATTTGCACATTTGCGGTGTTTGCACAACTTTGAAGACATATATGGCAGATTGAGATTTAAAGGCACAGCGCAGCATATTTTGGTTTTGGTATTCATGTCTTTTTCACATTTGTACATTAATGTATATTTGAGTGTAACTATACACACATTTGTTTTTTTTTTACGCTTTTTCTGTATATTATTTGAACCAAGCACAGTTTTAATTTAAAAGCCACCTTTACTAATTTCTGTTTACTAGTCAGAAATTAGGAGGGCTGGATAGGTCAAGGAATGTCCTAGCATTGGCCGGAACGAATTTCCCTCAGTGGGGCAGTATTATTCAAATCAAACTCAGGATGTGGAAAGGGTATTCAGAGAGGTGCTTCATTGGGTAATAGTGGGCATAGAGCCCTGTATCAGCACAGCAGCAATTGGCTATCTGTTTTAGGTTGACAGTGGCCATCCACAGTACTGTTCTTATGAAGCAGAGGCATTGTCACCCCAGGAGAGGAAGTATTTGGACTAGAGAACACCTCTCTTTTTCCTCATCTCCATAACACCGAGGAGGTGTTCTATATTGCACAGAGAAGAACTGGACAAGGCTAACAATTGCTTATACTCTCTGCAGTGCTATCAGTTCACAAAAGTTCTGGCAGGATAAACAGCTATTATTTTGCGCTGATTGGACAACTAAAGTACCTTTAATAGTATATTTAACAGACAAACAGGAAGTTAAAACAAAAAGTTAATTGTTAGCATTTTCATATACAGTCAGGTCCATAAATATTGGTGACATCGACACAATTCTAATCTTTTTGGCTCTATACACCACCACAATGGATTTGAAATGAAACAAACAAGATGTGCTTTAACTGCAGACTTTCAGCTTTAATTTGAGGGTATATACATCCAAATCAGGTGAACGGTGTAGGAATTACAACAGTTTGTACATGTGCCCCATTTTTTAAGAGACCAAAAGTAATAGGACAAATTAACAATCATAAACCAAACTTTCACTTTTTAATACTTGGTTGCAAATCCTTTGCAGTCAATTACAGCCTGAAGTCTGGAACGCATAGACATCACCAGACACTGGGTTTCATCCCTGGTGATGCTCTGCCAGGCCTCTACTGCAACTGTCTTCAGTTCCTGCTTTTTCGTTGGGGCATTTTCCCTTCAGTTTTGTCTTCAGCAAGTGAAATGCATGCTCAATCGGATTGAGGTCAGGTGATTGCCTTGGCCATTGCATAACATTCCACTTCTTTCCCTTAAAAAACTCTTTGGTTGCTTTCGTAGTATGTTTCAGATCATTGTCCATCTGCACTGTGAAGCGCCGTCCAATGAGTTCTGAAGCATTTGGCTGAATATGAACAGATAATATTGCCCAAAACACTTCAGAATTCATCCTGCTGCTTTTGTCAGCAGTCACATCATCAATAAATACAAGAGAACCAGTTCCATTGGCAGCCATACATGCCCACGCCATGACACTACCACCACCATGCTTCACTGATGAGGTGGTATGCTTTGGATCATGAGCAGTTCCTTTCCTTCTCCATACTCTTCTCTTCCCATCACTCTAGTACAAGTTGATCTTGGTCTCATCTGTCCATAGATGTTGTTCCAGAACTGTGAAGGCTTTTTTAGATGTTTTTTGGCAAACTCTAATCTGGCCTTCCTGTTTTTGAGGCTCACCAATGGTTTACATCTTGTGGTGAACCCTCTGTATTCACTCTGGGGAAGTTTTCTCTTGATTGTTGACTTGGACACACATACATTTACCTCCTGGAGAGTGTTCTTGATCTGGCCAACTCTTGTGAAGGGTGTTTTCTTCACCAGGGAAAGAATTCTTCTGTCATCCACCACAGTTGTTTTCCATGGTCTTCCAAGTCTTTTGGTGTTGCTGAGCTCACCGATGCACTCTTTTTAAGGATTTTCCAAACAGTTGATTTGGCCACACCTAATGTTTTTACTATCTCTCTGATGGGTTTGTTTTGTTTTTTCAGCCTAATGATGGCTTGCTTCACTGATAGTGACAGCTCTTTGGATCTCATATTGAGAGTTGACAGCAACAGATTCCAAATGCAAATAGCACACTTGAAATGAATTCTGGACCTTTTATCTGCTCCTTGTAAATGGGATAATGAGGGAATAACACACACCTGGCCATGGAACAGCTGAGCAGCCAATTGTCCCATTACTTTTGGTGCCTTAAAAAGTGGGAGGCACATATACAAACTGTTGTAATTCCTACATCGTTCACCTGATTTGGATGTAAATACCCTCAAATTAAAGCTGAAAGTCTGCAGTTAAAGCACATCTTGCTTGTTTCATTTCAAATCCATTGTGGTGGTACATAGAACCAAAAAGATTAGAATTGTGTTGATGTCCCAATATTTATGGACCTGACTGTACTTTAAGCTGAAAAAAATCAAGCTGACAAGCTTAGGGATCTCCAACAAGCCAAAGTAATTGAAACTTGTTCTGTAACTGAATTACCTGATCCAAAAATGTCCAAAAGGGGAACATTTAATTTCTTGTATTTACAAAGAATACAACTCTAAAGAATACATAGGGCCCTTCATATTAGGTCCTGCTCCCTAGAAGCTTGATGGCTCCTGGCCTCCACCAGAGCTATGGCCAGTTTCGGGAGACCCCAAAATCTCTATTGGTTGCTTTGGAATGTATATGGAATCCAGAACATGTTTACATGAAACTGGATAACATAAGAACTTGACTGAACACTGTATCTCTGGGGGAGCTGAACTGCATTGAACCCAGTACTACGAGACAACAAGCTATCCACTTGAGCTCTTACAAAGATAGAAATTGCCTCCAAGAGTGCACAAAAGAACGATGGTTAACCATAAGATCTTGGAAACCTGCACCTGGTCCACCGAACATTTTGTTCAGGGAAGTATAAACGTAATCATGTCCATGGCTGCCTAAAGTCGTAACCGCAAGTTCTGGAAATCTCTGCTCATTGTGTATAAGATACGGAGAACGCAAGCACATCTTTGCATCCTGAACGAATACACAGACCCGGGCCATAACTCACATCTTATTTTAAAATATCCTGCTTCACTTCCATAGAACTTGGAGCCACATCACTTGCGTGAATGGAAAATATTATGCATCTAGTTGCTATTGGCTTAAACACAGAAGGAACATCTGCTGAAGTTCACAGGACTCAGTTCTGGAACGGAGCTGCTAAGATCCCCACCAGTTATGTAGCTAAACTTAAACAATAGAATAGAGAGCTGACTCACACAGAGATGTCTGCGTGTCTGTTCATGTGCTCTTTTTAAAGACACGGGGCTGCTTCATGGCAAGATTGTGACATGTCTCCTTAGGGGGTGACACAGTAGGTGATGTTGTGCTTAGACATCTTCTTGCTTTTTTGTGGTGTACACTTTGGATTATGCACAGGCAAAACAGAGACAAGACAAACGTATGGGTCAAATTTACAGAACATGCTACCCTAGAGACATATGAACAATGGTGCCAAGTTGTACATGTTCCACCGCTTCTGGCGATCAACCATGTGATGTTAGAAGTACGAACAATAAAATGATGGGCTTTACATGCAAAGCTACATTTGGACTGTAGAGTCCAACCATCAGGAGCTTGTAGAGATAGAGAAGGCGAAAGCATCTTTTACCAATTTCACAATCATGTGTCTTTATTATGTTGCCTTTTTGTTGATTTATCCGTATCATAAGGATCGAGAAGGGAAACAAAAGGAAACAAGGATAAAAGTCAACACAAACTGCATACAAACTGTTAATTTAAGCTTCGTTGTTGCCACCTCTTATGATCAAATCAACTCAAAAACGGGAGATTTGCTACCTTATAGGAACATCAAGAAATGGTAATTGTGCATAAGCACCATCCTCAAAAATCAACCTATTTGTCTTGAATATTCCCTGAAAACAAATGTTTTCCTGAGCCTTGAGACTCACAGCTATATGCCTACAATGTGAAATCATCTAAGGCAGTGGTCTCCAAAGTGTGGCCTTTTGCTTGCCTTTATTCGGCTCTTGGTGCACTATTCCTCCCACTGACAACACAGATAAGGCATCATTCCTCCCACTGACACCAGTGATAGGGGAACTATTCCTCCCACTGACACCAGTCATAGGGGAACTATTTTTCCCAATGACACCAACAATGGGGCACTATTCCTCCTGCTAACATCAATGATGGGGTACTATTTCTCCCACTGATTTAAATGTTGGAACACTACTCCTGCCACTGACATCAGTGATGGGACGCTATTCCTCTGACTGATACCATCAACAATGGGGCACTATTCTTCCCACTGACACCAATGTTGGGGTGCTATTCCTCCCACTGATATAAATGTTGGGGAACTATTACTGCCACTGACATCAATGATGGGGCACTATTCCTCTGACTGATACCATCAACAACGGGGCACTATTCTTCCCACTGACACCAATGATGGGGCCCTATTCCTCCCACTGATATAAATGTTGGGGCACTATTCCTTCCACTGATACCAATGAAGGGGCACTATTCCTCCAACTGATAATAATGTTGGGGCACTATTCTTCCCGCTGACACCAATGATGGGGCACTATTCCTCCCACTGATATAAATGTTGGTGCACTATTCCTCCCACTGATACCAATGATGGGGCACTAGTCCTCCCACTGATATAAATGTTGGGGCACTATTCTTCCCACTGATACCAATGATGGGGTGCTATTCCTCCCACTGATATAAATGTTGGGGCACTATTACTGCCACTGACATCAATGATGGGGCCCTATTCCTCTGACTGATAGCATCAACAATGGGGCACTATTCTTCCCACTGACACCAATGATGGGGTACTATTCCTCCCACTGATATCAATGATGGAGCACTATTCCTCCCACTGATATAAATGTTGGGGCACTATTCTTACCACTGATACCAATGATGGGGTGCTATTCCTCCCACTGATATAAATGTTGGTGCATTATTCTTCCCACTGATACCAAAGATGGGGCACTATTCCTCCCACTGATACCAATGACGGGGTGCTATTCCTCCCACTGATATAAATGTTGGGGCACTATTCTTCCCACTGATACCAATGATGGGGTACTATTTCTCCCACTGATACCAATGATGGGGCACCATTTCTACCAGTGATTTCAATGTTGGAACACTATTCCTGCCACTGACATCAATGATGGGGCATTATTCCTCTGACAGATACCATCAAAAATTGGGCACTATTCTTCCCACTGACACCAATGATGGGGCACTATTTCCGCCACTAACACCAACGATGGGGAACTATTCTTCCTTTTACTGACTACAGGCATTGTTTACTCTCACTGACCACCAGGACCTGGACATGTTCTATCACTGACCACAGTCCGGCCCTCCTAAAATTCTGAAGAACAGTAAACTGGCCCTTTTTTTGGAAGGTTTGGACACCCCTAATCTAAGGCACTGCTGCTTCTGAGTGCTAGTCCCACCAGATTTGAAGTGGGATTTAGTTAAGTTACCGCTGTTCTGCTCTCTGTTCTCCTTGCTGGAGAGAAATCTGTGTTTGAGGATCTGCAGTGCAAGGGTTTCCCTGCTTTTGCTTCATTCATTCTGGATATGTGCTTCCTCCACTTTTCTGCTGCTACTTGATTATTACCCCACCAGTTATCAGAGGGGCAGCTCTGACATGAAGAAGTAAAGTCCTGACCTAAACCAAGATGGCTGCCTCCTAACAGAAACACAGTGAAAAATCAGAGATAAAAGTGACCAACAACCAACAAGTCTATTTGACCTACTGCTTTAGTCACTACTGATGCCTTATGATATATATTTGGATGATGGTACCCCTATTTTGAACTGTATTTCATTTGACTAGAGGCCGTTTTTCTCTTTTTACCTGTAGCAGGTGGGCACCTTTGAGAAAAACCACAATTGATTATTGCCTTATTAAACTGAGGCTGCTAAGTTACATCAGACGCAGTGCTTTTAAATAAGAAGATAAGGGTATGGATTTTGGTTTTCTCCAAGATTTTGTGTGTATATTTAAACATTTCCTAATAAATCACACAACTTATTTAAAGGGTTAATTCACTTTTTCAGAAAAAAAAATGAAAAGGTGAACTAACACTGTACACCAGAGTTGTCAAAACTCAATTTCGCTGTGGGCCGCACCAGCAGCATTGTTGCCTTCAAAGGGCCGGTTGTATCTAAGATACTTTTATTAGTCAGGAGTATGCTGCATACAGGGTGCAGAGTTCAGAGTGCGGGGTTTAGAGGTGCACTGTGCACAGAGTTTGCAGGCAGTTTTGTTCCAACTTCAGCTGTCAGCAATTGTACAAAGCAAAAAACAAAAAAGAAAATTTATTTACAAATTAAATTCATTTTTTTTTTTTTGTGCTTTTTTCAACGTGAAAGGTGTAAAAATATCAATGAACAAAGCAAATAAGAAAGTTTTAATCATTAATAGTTTAATAGGCTGATTAGAGTAAATTAAGGGGTTAAACAGAGGAATATTTAATAAAAAACAAAAACACTTTTTTTTTTTTTTTATACTTGAGGTTGCTTTAAACTGACTTAATCTGCAGACCGGAGTTTATCCCTTTGGCCCCATGCACACTGCTGCTGGTAAACGGACGTTTGGGAGCAGTTGGGCGTTTTTTTCAGCTGCCCCTGAACTCTTCTCTGTTATCAGTCCATGTACAAAGGGTCGTTTACAGTCGTTTCTAGGCAGTTGAGTTTAGAAGCTTGTAAACACTGCAAAATGAGGTAACTCACGTTTAGCAGCATTTCATTTACAGGCGTTTTCATTTAAAAACAAAAAAAAAAAATTTTAAAAATGCTCCTAAACGCAAACGCGGCTAAACGCAGCATGTAAAACGCGGCTAAACGGCAGTTTTTAACCACTTCAATGCTGGGCACTTTCATCCCTTTCCTTCCCAGACCAATTTTCAGCTTTCCGTGCTCTCGTACTTTCAATGAGAATTGCGTGGTCATGCTACACCAGTGGTTCTCAACTCCGGTCCTAAGGACCCACCAACAGGCCAGATTTTAAGTATTACCTTGGGGAGATGCAGAGTAGAATACTGCAATCACTGAGCAGCAAATTATATCACCTGTGATGTATTTCAGTTATCCTGCAAACCTGGCCTGTTAGTGGGTCCCGAGAACCGGAGTTGAGAACCACTGTGCTACACTGTACCCAATTGAAATTCTTATAATTTTGTTCACACAAATAGAGCTTTCTTTTGGTGGTATTTAACCAGTTCAGATCCGCGCTATAGCCAAAAGACGGCTACAGCGCGGCTCTGAAATGCCCGGAGGACGTCCATAGACATCCTCCCTTCTGCACGCTCCCCGCCTGCGGCAGCGCGCTCTCGCGGCCGCCGCACGCTGCGTGGGCGTGCCCGCGGGTCGGGCGGACTCGATGTCCGCCCAAGACCCGCCAATCACCATTAGCAGCTGCAGAACGGGGAACTGCCAATGTAAACACGGCGGTTCTCCATTCTGTGAACGGGACATGACAGATTTACTGATCCCTATTACTGGGATTAGTGAGATCTGTTATGTCCCGACCATTCCAGCCCCGCCCCTCAGTTAGAACACACCCAGGGAACACAGTTAACCCCTTCACTGCCCCCTTCAGGTTAACCCCTTCACTGCCAATGATATTTATACAGTAATCAGTGGACATTTAAATTTCTGATCGCTGTATAAATGTCATTGGTCCCAAAAATGTGTCAAAAATGTCAGACATGTTCGCCACAATATCGCAGTCCTGATAAAAATCGCAGATCACCGCCATTACTAGTTAAAAAAATATATATATATATTAAAAACGCCATAAATCAATTCCCACAGTTTGTAGACGCGATTACTTTTGCGCAAACCAATCAATATACGCCGATTTTTTTACCAAAAATATGTAGAAGAATATATATCGGCCAAAACTGATGAATAATTTTTTTTTTTTTTTTTTTTTTTGGATATTTATTATAGACAAAAAAGTAAAAAATATGGTTCTTTTTTCAAAATCATCGCTCTTTGCTTGTTTATAGCGCAAAAAATAAAAACCGCAGAGGTGATCAAATACCACCAAAAGAAAGTTCTATTTGGGAGAAAAAAATGATAAAAATTTGTTTGGGTACAACGTCGCACGGCCGCACAATTGTCATTCAAAATGCGACAGCGCTGAAAACTGAAAATTGGTCTGCGCAGGAGGGGGGTTTAAGTGCCCAGTAAGAAAGTGGTTAACCACCACTGCTTTTTTAATTTTTTTGCGATATAAGCGAGAAGAGAGCGAAAAATTTGAAAAAAAAAACAATATTTTCTACTTTCTGTTTTAAAAGAAATTCAATAAAATCAAATTTTGTCATAAATGTATGCCAAAATGTACTCTGCTACATGTCTTTGGTAAAAAAAAAAAACGGAATAAATGTATAATAATTGGTTTGTGTGATCATGGACAGATGTACGCAGATAATCATTGGGACAGATGATTTTACTGGGACATATGTGGGACAGGTGTTTTTATTGTGTGGGGACACTGTGGGGGTGACACTGTGTGGGGACACTGGGGACATGTGTGGGATGATGACACTTTGTGGGGCACTGTGTGAGGACACTGGGACAGTGATCAGTGTGTAAACAACTGTAAATCACAGAGCCCTCCTGCCGATCTGAGATGCGCCATGTCCGGGTTACACAAGTGCATCGGGATCGCACTGTTGCGAGGGCACGCGGCCGCGCGATCCCCCGCTCCTTCTATAGGACATTCCTGAACGTCAACTCAGAAGGAGGAAGTACCCACCTGGCCGTATATATGCAGTGGCCAGGTGGGAAGTGGTTAAAGCGGTTGTAAACTCAGTGTAAAAAAAAAACATAAACTGTAAGGCAAAAGCATAATGAGCTAGTATGCACCGCATACTAGCCCATTATGAAATACCTCAGAACGAAGCTCCGACCGGGCGGCTCGGTCCCCGTAGAGGGAGCTGACATTTTCCCTGCGGGGATCCTTCCAGATTCGCAGCTCCGGTACTGTGAGTGGCCGGAGCTGCGAGACGTCACTCCCGCGCAGGGCCTTCGCCGCGGCGTCAGCGCCTCCTTGCAGGGTGAATATCTCCGTACAGGTTTAGGATATATTAATTTTACCTACAGGTAAGGCTTATTATAGGCTCACCTGTAGGTAAAAATTATAAAAAGGGGTATACAACCGTTTTAAGCATCGGCTTCTAGCTGTTAAAAAATTGTTCAGGAGAGGTTAAAAAAGCATCCCGTGTACATGAAGCCTTTGATCTGTAGATGAAGAAAAACCATAAGGCTCGGTTCACACTGCAGTGATGCGGGTTCCCGCATTGCTTGCCTCCCAGCGGCAGTTTACACTGCCCTATGCGAACTGAAGGGAGGTGTCAATACATTGTTAACGACACCCCCTTTTCAGTTTGCATATCGCAGTGCGTACAGCAAACTCGCACAGGAATCAGATCGCATGGTTATGATCCGATTCTGACCCTGCGATAAAAAAGGGTCCCTGTGCGAGTTTGGTCCGATTGCGATGCAAATTCAGCCATACAATCTCTATGGCTGAATTTGCATCGCACAGAGATTGCATGTGATCACACTGCAGTGTGGCGCGAATCATATACAATGTCTAAGATCGGAGCAGTGTGAACCGAGCCTAAGATACAAAAAGAAACAATGTTTCTTTTTATCTTTCATGGCTGAGCAATGTTGTTGATAAACATTGCCCGGCTGCTTTTTTATTTTTATTTTTTGGCAGCTCCAATTGCCAGGACTTCAGTTTACACTTCAGCTGTCATCAGGGGAACCCCACTGACAGCTGAATGAGTCATTGGTTGTTAAGGACGCAGCGGTCACGTTCCTTAACCACTTCAGCCACAGGAATGATTTACCCCCTTCTTGACCAGAGCACTTTTTGCGATTCGGCACTGCGTCGCTTTAACTGACAATTGCGCGGTCGTGTGACGTTGTACCCAAACAAAATTGACATCCTTTTTTTCCCACAAATAGAGCTTTCTTTTGGTGATATTTGATCACCTCTTCGTTTTTATTTTTTGCACTATAAACAAAGAGCACAGTTTTGAAAAAAAAACAATATCTCTTACTTTTTGCTATAATACATATCCAAAAAAATATAAAATAAAAAATGTATTCATCAGTTTTGGCTGATATATATTCTTTCTTATATTTTTGGTAAAAAAAATCGCAATAAGCGTATATTGATTGGTTTGCGCAAAAGTTGCCGCTTTTACAAACAATGAGAATTAATTTATGGCGTTTTTAAATATTTTTTTTTTTTTTACTAGTAATGACGGCGATCTGCGATTTTTAGCGGGGCTGCGACATTGCAGCGGACATGTCGGACCATTTTGACACTTTTTTGGGACCAATGACAGCTATGAAAATGCACTGATTACTGTGTAAATGTCACTGGCAGGAAAGGGTTAAATGTGTTCCCTGTCAGTGTATTCTAACTGTATGGGGGCTGGGATGAGTGGGGGAGGAGAGTGATCGCTGCTCCCATATACTGGGAACATATGATCACTGTCCTCTCCCGTCACAATGGGGATCCGTTTGTTTACACTCACGGATCCTCGTTCCGTCACCGCTGGGGAATGATCGTGGGTGGCCGGCCGACATTGAACCCACCTGCTCACTGACTCCCCCGCTATACAGTGAGTGCGCAAGTGCGCCTCAGGCGCGGACGTGCGCGCCCACAACACACGCTCCCGCGCCTGCCGTCAGGTGATGGCGGTTCGTGCAGAAGAGCCAAACATTTGACGGCGGGCGGTCGGGAAGAAGTTAACAACCGATGATTTCCCTATCAGCTTAAAGAACTGCACCTGAAAGTATCAATTTACAGGTATCGGAACATTAGCACGAGTACCGATACTCATGCAAAAGCTTAGTATCGGCACCGATAAAGGGATCCCCGCATCCAATTAGCAATAGCAGGAGATTTTGACCGGCTCTCTAAGGAGCCGGTTCACATATCTCCGCAGCAGGTCCGGTGCGTTTTGCAGAAAAACGATGTGCGTCTTTTGGATCGTTTCAGGTCTGAATTCAACCCAAAATTCGGACTGAAATCGGACCTATAACGGTGAATGAGGACGCACTGGACCCATGCTGTGAGACACTGTGGGGGGTTCTAGTGTGACCCCAGCCTAATCCTGAGCATCCCATCTCCTACAGTTCCTTTGAATCCGCTTCCTGTCTACATGCACTCCAGCAATAGCTGCATGTTACTTCTCAGGGCTGGTTTCCAGACAATGGCAATAATGAACCATGCCATAGGTGTGCACAGGGGGTGTGCCAGGGCACACCCTAATCACCCTGTGCGGCGCAGATTCCCCCTGCTGATATTTCACCAAAGCCCCCCAAACGGGGCTCATAAAAGAAATTTGTACAAAATGATAAAAATAAAAAGACTGACACAATCCATTGCCCTACTGACGCCAACCTCTGCCTTACTGAAAAGCTAACTGCTCTACTCAGTGCTGGGACAAGGTCATCCAGCGCCCAGGGCAAAGATGCCAAATGGTGCTCCCCTACTCGATTCATCACGTGCAAGCTTAGAGGATCCTGCACCCAGTAAACCATTGCGCCCAGGGCAACCCACCCCTTGTCCCGGCCCTGGCTATACTGACACCATCCACTGCCCATGGTTTAATACATTTGGGGTGCACACCTATGAACCATGCCTACATAATGTGTTGGCAAACAGAAAAAAGCCTCCAGTTGGGACTTTATAGGGCATTAATTCCACAGAAGAATCAAATGAAATAAAAAGTCTCATATTTTATTAACAAAGAATTAAAAGGGTACATAGACCCAATAGATATTTAATACAGTAATGCATTGGTTGTAATATATATACATACAAAAATACAAAAAAGACCACTTATTGCAACACACTCCTGTATGAGTTGAACAGGGTGCTACCCAACACGTTTCGAGGTCATGCATTGTTCCTCTTCATCAGGGGAAAAAGTGGTAATCAATTAATTGTTATCGTTTGAGAAGTATCATCGGTAAAAAGATCTTCATTTACAGCAAGGGTGGAGGAGCACCCCAAGGCACACACGCCCCGCCACAAAGGGAGAGGAGAGGGAAAACCCAAATCGACCAACTCCCAATCATCAAATCCCAACGTGCCCCTGGTGTTGTTATTCAATGGATGCAGTAGGGCATGAATAAGGAGATGGAATCAGGTATTAAATTAATGATGCTGATCTGACGTGTGACATGAATAATGCTGATTACCAAAATGGTGCTAAAATTCACTACTTAGTATATTTGTAGTGTGGTGAAACGTGCCGACTAATGAGCAGACTACAGAGGTTATATCTGCATGATCTGTGCAGTATGTATAATCATGTTCCCCATCTGTGGCCGCCAAACAGCAGACACTGGGGTTGATTTACTAAAGCTGGAGAGTGCAAAAAACGGTGCAGCTTTGCATGCTAGCCAATCAGCTTCTAACCTCAGCTTGTTCAATCAACTTTGACAATAAAACCTTGAAGCTGATTGGTTTCTGTGTGGAGCTGCACCATATATTGCACTTTCAAGCTTTAGTAAATCAACCCCAATGTGTTGGAATCGTCGCTGGAAGCTCGTGTGACCACGGAGGTACTAGGGTTGCCACCTCATCCCTTTAAAGATTAAGGTGGTAATTAAACTCACTTGGTGCCTTATCTGCATTAAATCAGCCTCAGAACAATCTGTGTAATTCATATGTGTCCTGGATTAAAGGGATGATGTGGCAACTCTAGTAGGTACACAACTGACAGAAACGGTCACCCTACATTCAAGGAAGTGCCTGAACAAGGACTTTCATGGCGGGATCACCAGGTATTAGAGAATGATTTTTGAAACACATTAACGCAGCCTTTCTCAACCTTTTCAACACAAAGAAACCCTTGAAAAAACGTTCCAGTCTCAGGGAACCCTTGCTAAAAATGACTATATCTACAACTCATAATAGATTAGTGTGATGGTCATTGGCAAGAATGCTCCTTGCACTTGTGGTCATTGGGAAGAATTACCCCCTTCCAGATAGCTAAAAAGATCAATGGGGTCATTGGGAATTGTTTATTGCTAAGGAACCCCGAGCAACGTCCGGAGGAACCCTAGTTGAGAAACCCTGTATTAACGTGTTAAAGCTTTTATGAGATTTTAGTGATTGGGTTGACATATGCTTTACATTAGAAAAAGGCTAAACATTCTCTCCAAGCAAGCCACAAATATCTTAGATTTGTTTGTAGGCCTCTCTGATATTGTGTTAATAAATATTGCACCGCGGTACCGTGGAAGCTGTCACAAGGAGAGGAATAAATGTAGTTATGGGCAGCAGCGAGGAGAGCTGTGAAACTGATGCCACCGAGAAGGCAGGCGTCTCTCGTTTTCCTCACCGCAATCAGAATAACAATGGGGGAGTGGACGGGCGAGCTAATACTCCCAAAACCAGACCCGCCACTAGCCGCACCAGCCGGGATCCGGCCGTGATTAAAATGTGTAGGCCGACAGATCAGCCAAAGTGGATTTGTTTTCAGTAATTAAACTACGGCTTCTTTTCCCTTTAAAGTCCGGCACGGGATTAATGAGTTGGTACATGGCTGTTTTTCATCACGGAGATTAGCGCTGAGATTCAAGAGAGAATTTGCTGTTCCCTGCTTTTCAGGGTTTGACACAGACGAAGATAAAAAGAGGGGGGGCACATCTGTCCGTTATTACGCCAAATGTTACCGCCAGCTTTATTATTACCTTAAACCCTCCCTTGAACTGAACAAACACTGGGAATGAGTGGACTTTCTCCTTTTATGGGATTAGGCAGGTAAAAAAAAAAAACATAAAGAGTTGAATTCTGATGAGGCACCCACCACAAATCCCCCCCGTAAAGACGAACCATATGGGGGCTAATTTATTAAAGCAAAAACTGTTGCCCCTAGCGACCAATCCAGTTACAGCTTTCATTTTTTGGGCAGGGTGGGAATTAGTTTAATGGGTTGCTATGGGCACAGATCCACTTACATAAACCAATTTACCCAATGTATAGTCACCATAGACGTGGGCACACCCTAATCATCCTGTGTGGTGCAGATTCCCTCTGTATTAACCCCTGATATTTCACCAAAGCCCCGGGGCTCCTAAAAACAATTGTAAAAAAGAAACGAATAAAAAAATAAAATAGTAAAAAATAATAAAAATAAAAACTACTGACACCATCCACTGCCCTGCTGACACCATTAGTATAAATGCACATGCACACACGTGTTTGAGCTTTGAGGTGCACACCCTGATGCAGCCTTTCTCAACCTTTTCAACACCAAGGAACCCTTGAAATAATTCTCCGATCTCGGGGAGCCCCTGCTAAAAATTAAAAATCTACAACTCATGATACATTAGTGTGATGGTCAATGGGAAGAATGCTCCATTGGAAAGAGTTACCCCCCTTACAGACACAGTGCCTTGCGAAAGTATTCGGCCCCCTTGAACTTTGCGACCTTTTGCCACATTTCAGGCTTCAAACATAAAGATATAAAACTGTAATTTTTTTGTGAAGAATCAACGAAGTACTAACACAGGGTGAACAACAACTAAGAAGTGTTTTTTTAATGTCAAAATATAGAAATACAAACTTCGGACTTTACACCGTTTTCCAGCGTTTCAAGTTCCCCCGGCTTATGAAAGCGTTCCGTGACACAGACATTCCCCCCATTGAGAAAGGTTACCTCGTAAGAAGGGTAACTGGTAGTGTGATTACATAGTACTCAACATCTAAAAATTAAAAATCGTCCCCGAGGGGCTCTAGCCTCTTAATAAAGTTCCCAAGGAACCACAACTTTTCCAACTCTTTCCGACGTAGTCCCACACGTGGAGTTTCGAGTTTGTGCACACACG
>BLSH010028401.1:1090743-1114817 GCA_018402905.1 Glandirana rugosa
ACCGGGAAAAATCTGTCAAAGTCCCCTTGTCAACGTGGGGAACCTTCTAAAGGACAGTAGAGAGTTAAATCCTTTTCCTATGGGGGGACCGTGGAGGGGTGAGTGTGGGTGAACCATGGAGGAGTGAATGTGGAGGGGCCGTGGAGGGGTGAGGACGGGGGGGACCATGGAGGGGTGAGTGTGGGGGGACCGTGGAGGGGCGAGGGTGGGGGACCGTGGAGGGGTGAGTGCAGACCTGGGGGCGGGGGCTTTGTTTGCCGCCCTCCAAAAAAGTTTAGCTCTAGCGGCCACTATCCGGGAGTGTCAGATCCTAATATCAGAGGACTTCCCTTACCATCGTCCATTAGGTCAGGACTTCCAGCAAAGCTTTCATGAAGCAGCTCAGCCTCAGGGTAGGTTTTTCCAGATTTCATTTATGGCCAAGAAAGAAATTAGGGGAAATCCTTTTCCTAAATTGAGAGATGACAGGAAATCTTCCAAGGGGTGCAACTGTTCCCCTGAAACTGTCTAAAAAGGGCCACTCTTCCCACTTTTGGAGATTTCTTCTAATTTCCTACCGAATTTCTGGGACAGGAATTTAATGGAAATTTCTCCAATGGTATGCAGACAGAATAAAAAGCAGGGCTTCTAACACTTCCCTATTTTATCCAAAACTGAAAATCATTTAGGTTATACAATACATTCCCTTTTTGTGGTAGGTTGCCCTTGCTGCATCCTCTACCCTTGGGACTTGCTACAAAACAAAGTTACAGTATTGCAGTGTAATCACTGGGGAAGAGTAGACTGAGGAAATGCTCCCTCCTGCCTGCAGCAGACTGATGACATCATCTCAGCCTAGGCAAAGTCACTAATGACAGCTTTTGAATAATACACAGGTGGATCTTTTCTGAAACACAATTCTGTTACTGTAAATTACAGCATGCCGGGAATGTATTCACGCATTCTCTTTTGCTTTTGTTTCTGCTGAGACAGCACCATGTAGGTCTTGCCAAAGGCAGCTGGCATTTGACATCTTTTTCACAGTGTCTGCACTGCCAAGATACACAAACAGTGAACTTTGGCCCTAATTTGCTCGCCTCCATCTGAAATCAATGCGGAAAACTGACTACAATGGCAATAGCTGCCATCATTAATGGGACATTATCAGCAAATTTAAAAGTCTCCGCTTTCTTTTAATGGATTGGGTTCCCTGAACGTTATTGAATTATTAGGCGCCACAGCACATCGGCAGGAATGCTTGAATGAAGTTGTATATTGTAAATACCCAAATCCAAAAAGTTTAACAATGGATCTGTTCTAGAGTCTAAGAGGTAAAAACAACCGGGCCTCGGTGGAGCACCTGCACTGGGCCTCCTGCACAAGACACCATTGATGGTCACCAGTCCTGCAGCTAAATGTGGTACACAGGCCCCATTCATACCTTCAAATGGGCCCAACAACAATTACATGCGAGAACCCCAGTGGGGGTTCCCAGCGATTACTTGGGGGAGGCAGCCCCATTGAAAGCAATTGGAGGCTGCCAGTTTCTGGAGCTACTTGCAGGCTGCTTGCATGTAATCACTCATGTGAATGATCATTTGCAGGCAATTGCTGAATGAGCGATTACTTGCAGTCGTGATTAGCCGGCAGCCACTGATTGAATTCAATGGGGTTGCCTCTTGCAGATAATTGATGGGAACCCCTACTGGGGTTCTTGCATGTAATTGGTGCTGGACCCATTCGAAGGTCTTTTTGTGGCCTAATATAAAAAAAGTGCAGTGTTGAGGTTCTGTTAAAGTGGTTGTAAAGGCACAAGGTTTTTTACCTTCATGCATTTTATGCATGAAGGTAAAAAAACCTTCTGTGTGCAGCACCCCCCTAATACTTACCTGAGTCCCCTCTTGATCCATCAATGACTTTGAGAGCCTTGGCTCTCCGGGGATTCGCACTCCTGATTGGAGTCAATCACAGCCAGTGAGTCAATTAGGAGTATTCATCTCTTTAAACCTAAACACATATGAATTACACAGGCTCTGAGGCTAATTTAATGCAGGCACCGAGTTTAATTACCACCTTAACCAGTTGCCGACCGCCCGCCGTGGATTGACGGCGGCAACATGGCTCTCCTGCGCAATCGCTGTCACCTGACGAGCGAGTATTGTGGGCGTGCTCGTGGGCTCACACGCTAGCGGAGGAGCAAATCAACAGGTGGGGCGGACTCGATGTCTGCCGGCCACCCGCGATCGCTCCCCCGCCGTGACAGAACAGGGATCTGTGAATGTAAACAAGGGGATCCCCGTTTTGACAGGGAAGAGGAGAGTGATCGTATGTTCCCAGTATATGGGAGCAGCGATCACTCTCCTCCCCCAGTCCTCCCAGTCCCCACACAATTAGAAACACACTGACAGGGAACGCATTTAACCCTTTGATCGCCACCTAGTGTTAACCCCTACCCTGCCAGTGACATTCATACAGTAATCAGTGGCTATTTAAAGCTCTGATCGCTGTATAAGTGTCAATAATCCCAAAAAAGTGTCAAAAGTGTCCGACATGTCCGCCTCAATATCGCAGTCTCGCTAAAAATCGCAGATCGCCACCATTACTAGTAAAAATAAATAAATAAAAACTACATAAATCAATTCTCATAGTTTGTAGACGCTATAACTTTTGCGCAAACCAACCAATATACGCTTATTGCAATTTTTTTTACCAAAAATATGTAGCAGAGTACATATCGGCCTAAACTGATCAATACATTTGTTTTTTATATATATTTTTTGGATATGTATTATAGCAAAAAGGAAAAAATATAGTTTTTTTTCTAAATTGTCGCTCTTTGTTTGTTTCTAGCACAAAAAATAAAAACTGCAGAGGTGATCAAATATCACCAAAAGAAAGCTCTATTTGTGGGGAAAAAAGGACGTCAGCTTTGTTTGGGTACAACGCTGCACGACTGCGCAATTGTTAGTTGAAGCGGTGCAGTGCAGTATCGCAAAAAGTGCTCTGGTCAGGAAGGAGGTAAAAACTTCCAGGGCTGAAGTGGTTGATCAGCCACAGGACCTGTGTAATTAACATGTGTTTGGGTTTAAAGGGATGAGGTGGCAACCCTAATCAGGACAAACAGAGCCACTGCTCAGGAGCACGCCTGCTTTGGTGCCCCCTTGCTGTGGGGGCAGCCAGGAGAGAGGGGTCAGGATGGCCAGCGTGGGACCTGAGAAAAGGAGGATCGGGGCTGCTCTTTGCAAAACCAACTGCACAGAGCAGGTAAGTATAACATGTTTATTATATATATAAAAAAATACTTTATTACCGCTTTAAATTTCAATTATGGAATCTATCTACATAGGTTTGTATGTGTCCCTCACGTACCCTGTTGCTTTAGGATGTGTATGTAAATCTATAAAATGTGATAAGGATGTTAGATTATAAAAGCCTTCAGAGACAGAAACTGATGTTAAAGTTGAAGTTTAAAGTTCAGAAATTCAGCAACTTTGCTAAAAGTGCAGGCACACTGTGAGTTAAGTCCAATGAGGTGCATGTCACCGCCAGGACTTATCTCTATTACTTATACGTGACACAGTTCATTGCACTTCCCAGAGGATACACTCTGTGTGCTGAGAGAAGTACACACAGCAGCAATGCCCGCACCTTCCCTCTGCTGCCCATTCACAGAAGCCTTTGTATCTTGTGAATTAGCTCACATAATACAAAGACTTCTGTGCATGGCAGAAGAAGGGGAGAATTGGGAATAGCAGAGACCACAGCAAGCAGTGTCGTAGCAATAAGCATATTCAATATAATTATTATACTGTTGATAAGTCTATGAGGTGGCAGGCACCTCATTTTACCTTAAACCTAGTATACACAAGCCGAATGTTGGCCGCCATTGACCGGTTCCTATTGAACTTTCAGCCCATGTGTACGGCAGCCGGGCCGGCTTCTGTTGAAGGCACATGACCGTAACAGGTCTGCCGACCGGCTCTACGGACCATTGGCTGAGAGCGCTGACCAGAGTGTTCTGGCGGGGGGCCACCCCCCCTCAGCAGTGGAGATCCCTGTACTTACATTGGACTGTTAGTACAGCGGCTCTAGCCTGAGCTGGCAGGTTTTTTTTCCCGTTCAACCCGCTGGGTTGAACAGAAAAACTAATAGTGTGTACGAGGCTTAAAGGGGTTGTACAGTCAGAAGGTTTTTCATCTTAATGCATTCTGCACAGTACAGGGTGATTAGGGTGTGCCCAGGCACACCTGCCACCCTATGTGCGCACGCCTATGCATAGGCCATTTTCACAGTTGTATCTTTTGCATCTAGACCATAAGTGAAATCATACTATATAGTATATAATGTATATATATATATATAAATATAAATATTTTACTCACCCTCTTGCAAAGATGCTGCAAACTTTGCCCAGCCATTGCTACAAGCACTTTGGGCAACAGCACTGTACATGTAAGCTCCTCACAAAGCAGGTGGTCTGGCTGCCGAGACCTAACTTGGAAAACGTCGAAGTTGAGAATAAATTACTCCACAGTGCTTGCAGCTACAGAGGTCAGTGAGGGCTCATTTAATGCTCGTTAAGAATATAAAACTGGACTGTTCATAGCCAAGCCACTGGTCCACGTTGAGATAGGATGCCAAGTTTACCCATGACTGTTTACCCTTTTTAAACTTCTCTTCTTCCTGGAGCTACTCTTTAGTGTTGCTCCATTCTCCCAGAGCTTTGTTTGTAGCAATGTTAGTCAAAAACCTACATTTAAAAAAAAAAAGGGTTCCCAATGGATGAAGAGAAAATGGCACTGCACAATTTGGCGTTCGGTACGAGAGCCATAGTCGGTCCGGTTCCATTAGTTGGGGCCGTTTGAGGATACGGAAAGAGCTGGTCTGAACTGAACTGGTCCCAGTGTTTGCAAATTGGCATAGCAGAGCATGGCACAGAAAGAGGTTGCTTCTCATGCTAAACAGGCATATTTTTCAGATGTCATCAGAGCGGCCTATCGAAAAACCCAAGGCTCTTCTGGTTGACAATACATCCCATTCTTCTGCTGCCGTCTTATGTCAGAGGCCCTGTTCTGCCTCCTGCGGGCTTTCCGAATCAATTTCCACACTGCGCTGGGCTCGGGGTCTAATCTCCCGTAGAAGACGCTGCGCTCTGTTAACTGTGATCAAGGGGACGGCTAGTTAACCTGCAATGAGCCCTCTGTATGAATGTCATTTCAGGTGTTTTAAATTCACATCAACGTACATAGAGTACTGAGTCAGTATTTAGTCAGATGGCAGTAACACAGTGTTCTATACGGTGAGAACAACATAAACCAATGTCCCCAGGACCGGTGACAGAGCATGTCCTCAACATGAAACCACTTCAAGTCGATGTGAACCCAAACTGAATGACATTCACTTTACTCTGTGCACCGTGAATCATAAACAATTGTAATTTAAAAAAAAAATAAAATACTGTTTTTTGTTTTTTTTTGTAGCTTTTTTCATTCTTTGTTACATCTCAGTCCTGCTAATGTCCCGCAGCTTCTTTGCAGCCACTTCCTGTCTACATCCATTCCGGCGATGGCTGCATGGCATTTCTCAGGGCTAATTTCTTGATAGTGACAACAGTTGACCAATCCTGAGTAATCTATGTTGAAAGGTCACTGTATAAGATATTATACTTGCCAATGAATGGCTGTGCAGAGGTGGCGTGTCAGGAGAAGTGTGATCATTGGAGGAGAATACACAGAGTTCCCAGCTTAGCTAGAGAACTGACTACGGTGTGCTCTCCTGCTTAGTGTGGTCAGTTTTTAATAGGAAAGCAGAGGAACTAGCAGGAACACCAGAGATTTCACACAAAGGAAGCAATGCAAAGAAAACAGGATACTTTCTTATACAAGTACATGCTACAGCTGCCACATATAAGGAAAATAAAATGTTGGGGTAACAAACGCTATAAAGGAGTTGTACAGGCAGAAGGTGCATTCTATGCATTAAAGCGGAGTTCCACCCAAAAGTGGAACTTCCGCTTTAAGAGAAGGTGACCCCGACGTGCCACAATTGGCATTTAATTTTTTTGGGGGGAGGGGGCCGGGGACCCTGTTTTCACAGGGTCTCAGGGCCACTTCCTCTCCTAGAGCCGTGGCTCCGGAAAGAAGTTCACCCCCCCTCTCGGCGATCTTCTGGGACACCTCACAGGTCCCAGAATATACGCCGGCCATTCACGAGGCGCAGCACGACTCGCGTATGCGCAGTGCGCGCCCGGCTTTGAAACCGAAGCCGGTGCCCACAATTGTGATGCCGGCGCTGCTGAGGGGAGAGCGAGCCCTTGGGCGACCACATAGCTGGAGCCTGGGACAAGTGAATGTCCGAATGTTAAAAGTCAGCAGCTACACTTTTTGTAGCTGCTGACTTTTAACTGGATGGAACTCTGCTTTAAGATAAAAAGCCTTCTCTGTGCAGCAGCCCCCCTCAGCCCCACTAACACTTACCTGAGGTCCCTCTCTGTCCAGCGATGTCCACAACTGTCTTGGCCATCCGAGATTCTCACTCCTGATTGGCTGAGACACAGCAGTGGCGCAATTGGCTGCCACTGCTGTCAATCAAGGTCAGCTAGCCAGTCGGGGGAGAGAAGGGGCAGGGCCGGGTCTCCGTGTCTGAGTGGATAAAGGGAGCTGCGACTCGGCTCGGGTGACCCCATAGCAAGCTGCTTGCTGTGGGTGCACTAGACAGGAGGGAGGGGCCAGGTGCACAGAAGAGGAACCCGAGAATAGGAGGATCCGGGCTGCTCTGTGCAATACCAACTGCACAGAGGAGGTAAGTATAACATGTTTGTTATTTTTATAGGAAAAAAAGTGAGACTTTACAATCACTTTAAGTAGTGGATGTGTACGGATTATTTTTACAGAATAAGGATATAGTGGAACTTCACCCTAAAGTGGAATTTCCACTTTATGACCTCCTCCCCCTTCCTCTTCTTCTTTTGGAACTTTCTTTTTGTTGGAGAGCAGGTACCTAGTTATGGTAAGCACCCACCCCCGCTTCCGGTTGGATCGCCTAGGCGACTCTACTGGAAGTTTGGCACCCCCACCTCCGTACACCGCAGCCTTCAGGAACATGTCACAGGTCCCAGCAGACTGCAGGACCAATCACACAGCACAGCATGGCGAGCACATGTGCAGTGGGAAACCAACTGTGAAGCACCAAGGAGTCACAGCCAGCTTCCTACACTAAACATGCCAGCACCGGGAACCCGAAGACTGGCGAAGAACTTGGCCCATGTAAGGATAGTGCTGGATCCCTGGACAGTGTCCTTTTCTTAAAAGTCAGCAGCTACAGTATCTGTAGCTGCTGACTTTTCATTTTTTCAAACTGAAGAACTTCTTTAAGTCACGCTGCTATTTTTTTTTTTTTCTTTAAACATTCAGTTTATGTTTCTGTAGAAGAATTGGAAACAAGCATTTGAACAGTTGCTACAGGCAAAAACACAACTTTTCCTTTGTGTTGGTGTCTGACAATTATAAGGACAATCATTGACAAGGTGAACTTTTCCACAATGGAGATACTTTTTGTTGCATTTGTTTATACGAATCTCTCCAACGTCTTCGGAAGAAAGACAGAAATATTTGGTTCCTAAAGGCTTTGCCGCTATGGGCTATCCTAAAAATAAAACTGTTTATTAAATAGTCCAGCTGCCTAGCCCACATTTTGGTTTCAATATTTTTATTGAAAACAGGAAACTTTTACAGCAGCAGCAAAGGACAGGAGCAGATAAAGAAGATGGTACAAAAATAAGAGAAATAAAAGTAGTTCAACATAACCCAATACATATATGGAAAATGGCAGAGTGAGGGCAACCTACGCGTGGCATCTTATTGGTTTACTGTAATATTTATCACCATTAATCAGATTGTAGTAATAAGTGCAAATGTAGCGCTACCCCCTAGAGGGACACTCGATTTTGGGGCCTTCTTTGTCCTGCGCAGCCAGGCAACAAGCATTTTCCACAAACATCTGACAGTCAATGAACCAGTCCCAGGACTTTGTTTTTATTTATTAGGGTGTATAACTTGGATGGGGTTAGGGTGATATGGGATACCCAGAACTGAATTCACAGAAGAACTCTGGGAACAATTCCCAATGTTCAGAATAGATCCCAGATTGCATTCCTGCAGGAATAATCACAATTCCTTACGGGATCCTTAAAGCACAATTCCCAAACTGACTGCTGGTGTTTTCTTCCCAGCACACCTGGCTTTACTTGAGCTTTCCCCAAGCAGGAATGAAGGCAAGCTGCACACTGTCCCTTCTGAAGACTAGCTAGATATTGCACCCAGCTACTTTCTCCCTTCGTTTGGCTTTGGGGGATGAATAGGAAGTTACTCACTTAGTCCCCGGAAATCCTGCTGCATGGTAGTGGATTCTGTCCAGGCCTCCTGCTCTACAAGTCCCATTTGCTCAGCAGGGTATCTCCTGGATGAGACTGAACGGGTTGAGGGTCCCTCTCTGGCTCCTGTTCCTTGCATTCTCTCTCTCACAACTGCAGCTGGATACCTCCTGCCCAGAAGCAAGGCCCTCCCAGGAACAGGGTCCCCTCCAGGACTCCGGATTCTCTCCTCCTGGCCAGGCTACTTATGAGCCACTCTCCACCTACTGAGCAGCCTTTCCCCCAGGAATTGATAGAGTCTCCATGTATATTTGAGCTGCCATCTCCACCCATTAAGTTCTGGAACTTTCTAGGAGCTTCCAGAAGCTAGGGGGAGGTGACTGACACCCAGCCATCAGAGCTGCCAGCTAACCTCTACATGACCCCAAATAACTCTGGCTTCACAGGCTATAGTGAAGCCCAGCTAAATGTACCTACACTAACCAACTATGTACACAAGGGGGTGCTACAAACAAATTATATAATAAGAAGGACAATGGTGATGAGTAGAGGTGGACTTTGTGGGTTTGTATGATACATTGTATATTTTGAAGTTGAAGATATATCACACTCTGAGTTTGTCATAGGATGGACAATTCAAATCCAATGGCCCATGATCCTCTAAATGTATTCTGCTTATATTATCCCTTCCCTAGACCCCTTCCCTTTCCCTTATTGTGCTCATAGGTGTGCGCAGCCTATTGCATTAGGGTGTGCACCACAAAGCGCAAACACACATGAGTATGTGTATGTATATATGTCAGAAGGGCAGGGGACAGCGTCAGTATGGCAGAGATAGGTGTCAGTAGTTTATTTTTATTTTATTTTTTTTTACAATTCTATTTAGGAGTATTTTTTAAAATATTATATTTAATTTTTTTTACAATTTTATTTAGGAGCCATGCTGGGGGGGGGGGGGGCTTTGATGAAATATCAGGGGTCTAAACAAACCCCTGATGTCTCACTTTTGAGACAGAGAAAGAGACTAAAGACAGAAATTCCCCAGTCCCTTTCTCTGCAGCCAGGCAGCAGGGGGAATCTGCACAGTACAGGGTGTTTAGGATGTGCCCAGGCACACATTTCACCCTATGTGAGCACGCCTATGATTGTGCTAATGAAGCTTTCAAGCAAATCCTTTGCCTTTTCGTCACATACCTTATTTTAGACCTAGTGATTTAAGTGACTGTGCTTCTTTGCAAAGCAGGCAGATCATGGCTGGTGGGAGGGGCCCCCAGGGTGCTGTACAAAGCTTCATGAAAATATCACAGCACCCGGCCTCAGTACTCCTCTCGAGAGCCCTTAGCCCTGATGCAAGCAGTAGGCTGGTTCTTGGAAGGAGTTCTGTAAATATAAAAATGCCTTAATGGATGGACATCAGTGTGGAGGAGTGGACATGCAGTTCACCCCTGGGTAACACCCACATGTGATGTTGAGCTTCCTTAATTAAAATAGCTGAAATCCAATTAATGAAAAGGGTGGGCCAGGAATACTCAGCCTGGAGAGGAAAGGTCTAGGTCAATGGTCTCCAAACTGTGGCCTGAGGGCTGGATGCTGCCCTTTGCTTGCCTTTATTCAGTCCTTGAAGCACTATTCTTCCCACTGACAACAATGATCGGGCACTATTCCTCTCACTGACACCAAGGGTCTGACACTATTCCTTCCACTGATACCAATGATAAGGCACTATTCCTCCCAATGACACCAATGATGGGGCACTATTCCTCCGACTGACAACAAATGGGGCACTGTTCCTCTCACTGACACCAAGGATGGGACACTATTCCTCCCACTGATACCAACGATGGGGCACTATTCCTTGGACTGACAACAATGATGGGGCACTATTCCTCCCATTGACACCAACAATGGGGCACTATTCCTTCCACTGACACCAACAATTGGGGCACTATTCCTTCCACTGATACCAATGAGGAGGAACAATTCCTCCCATCGACACCAATGATGGGGCACTATTCCTCCCACTGACACCAATGATGGGGCACTATTCCTCCCACTGACACCAACAATGGGGCACTATTCCTCTAACTGACATCAATAATGGGGCACTATTCCCCCCAATGCAACCAATGATGACGTACTATTCCTCCCACTGAAACCAACAATGGAGCACTATTCCTCCCACTGATACCAACGATGGGGCACTATTCCTCCCACTGATACCAACAATGGGGTACTATTCCTCTAGCTGACACCAATAATGGTGTACTATTGCTTCCACTAACACCAATGATGGTGCACTATTCCTCCCCCTAATGCCAAAGATGCACTTTTTACTCCCACTGGTGCCAGGACAATTTCTACTTCCGCTGGCCACATTCCGGCCCCCCTAAAGTCTGAAGGACAGTGCACCGCCCCTTTGTTCACAAAGTTTGGAGATCCCCGGTCTACATAATGTCTTTCAGAAGACATAAGAAGCCATTAGAGGATGGAAAATATCCTGTGGAGATGTATAAACTTTGCCATAGATTTTGGTGTTTCTGCACCTGTTGGCGTGTTCCCACTCAACCTGTTACTTCCAGGAGAAATTAGGAGTCCAGGAGAGAGAATGCATGATTCCTGCTAATGACCAAGTCATTCATGCAGGCCTGGGAAATCCAGAGCTCTCACCATGGTAGCCTCCGCGTATCGATCAAAACGTAAAAAATCAGTTCTCGCTGGGCCTGTCCATCAACAGAAAATCTACCCGGCCATCATTTCCCTTCATTCTAATTCTTTCATTACTAATCCGATAAGAAAACAGAGCAGCTGCAGAGCACATAGGGTTAACAGCATTCGTGTCACGTCACATCATGATGTGTTAAAATAAGTATATGGTAGGCTGTGCATTGCTATTATCAAGTTGTTTCTTGTGACCTGACGAGAGAAAGGCACAAGTCTTAGTTCTCAATAGCTACAATTATCTACTATTTAAAGCTGCTGAGATAGTTACAGGTTTGCGGCTCTATAATGCACAAGTTGCAGTGCCTCCATGTAATAATATTCAAGGGTCTGAACAGTTGTGATTTGTAATCTAATCTAGTTTCCCAGGAACACCATGAAATGTCACGTACAGTGGGTGTCAATTAAGTGGTTGGCGCCCTGCATAAAAATTTGTTTAGGTTTTATAAGAGCAGAACTGATGTTAAGTATGAGAGTTGTAAGCCAGGGGAGCTTGGTGTCTGGGACCACAAAAAGGATGGTGGTGGGGCTCAGGTAAGCAGGTTGTTCTCTTTTGTTAAAGGGACCAGTCCTGATACATAAACAGTTTACAAATAATATTGGTAGGCAATAAAGTCAATAGGTGACTAATGCTGCAGAAAGAAGACATTCACAGGCAAGGGTGGTAAAACCAGGGCAACAAGGGCCCTCTAAGATTTAGGGACCCAGTTGTACCAGATGTAGGTTTGAGGGGACCCTTCTGCTTGCTGACGTGAAAACTTGTACACTCTTCACATTGGGGGCAGAAGATAAGACTGAGACATTCTTCATGATTCCCTAACCATGTTCCCGGTTGTTCAATAGCATGAAGCTCCTTCACTGCTAGATTGACCAGCATCTACCTTTAGTTGCTCAAATCCATAGACTCCTCTGGCCAAAATATCACTTTTTTGGTATACCTTTAACCCTGGTATATCAAGCTGCATACACTACATGGGCAAAGGTTTGTGGACACTCCTCCAAATGATTGGGTTCAGGTGGTTCCAATGAAGAGTCCTGGTAATGCTAAAGCTTTTAAAAGCATTTTAGACAGTTGTGTACTTCCAACCTTGTGGTAACAGTTTGTGGAAGGTCCTCTTTTGTTCCAGTATGACTAAAAGCAACCAACTCCATAAAGATATGGTATGACCAATTTGGTGTTGAGGAAATCAAGTGGCATGGACAGATCCCTGGCATCAACCCTACTGAACACCTTTGAAATGCATTGGACTACAAACTGTGAGTCAGGTCTTCTCATCCAACATCAGTACCTAATGTTACAAATGTCCTTTGGGCACAAATTTGCACAGACACACCCCAAAATCTTCTGGAAAGCTTCCTTGAACAATGGAAGCTGGTAAAACCCCCAACTCTATATAAAACCTCAAGTTTTTGGAATGGGGTGCCCAGCAAACTCATAGGTGTGAAGGTCAGGGG
Source organism: Glandirana rugosa (assembly GCA_018402905.1). Taxonomy (NCBI): domain Eukaryota; kingdom Metazoa; phylum Chordata; class Amphibia; order Anura; family Ranidae; genus Glandirana; species Glandirana rugosa. The sequence continues at coordinate 1,103,267 of BLSH010028401.1, forward strand.
TCCACAATTTTTCGACCATATGGTGTGCGTATATCTTGAGTTGTGGTTTTGTCTGACTTGTTAATGCTTTAAACATTTTACTTTTCCTATTGCAGTGGTCTTCCCACTGTGGTCAGGGGGCCGGATATGGCCCTTTCTTTGCATTTATCTGGCCCTTAGGGCACTATATCTTTTACTGACAACAACAAAGGGGGCACTATTCCTCTCACCGATACCAATGATGGGCACTATTCCTCTTACTGACACCACCAAAAGGGGCATAAGTTCTGACACCAATGAAGGGGCACTATTCCTTACACTGACACCAATGATGGGGCACTATTCCTCCCACTGACACCAATGATGGGGTGGTATTCCTTCCATTGAAGATGCAGCATTGTTTATTTCCACTGACACCAGTACATTTCTACTCCCACTGGCCACAGTCATGCACCCCTAAAGTCTGAAGGATAGTAAACTGGCCCCTTGTTTAGAAAGTCTGGAGACCCCTGTTCTATAGTAAACTCTACATAGAATTTGTATTTTATATGCTCATGGAGGCCGCCATATTTACTATATATATTACTAAACATGCAAGCCATGCTTCCTGTTTAGTGGTGTAGCACAGCAACTGCTCCCTGCTGCTCCATTGTCTCAGTGTAAGGCCTCATTCACACGGGGCATTTAGCCCTGATGTACGAAACTCCGGGGTTGAGGTGCGGGTAAAAGGCACAGGTGTACCACCCAGCCCTGCTACCAGCAGCATGTAAAACTCTAGAGAGGCTACCTATGTTCATGCTCTCAAGGACAAATGCTCGGAAGGCAGACTGCTTGGATTCTGGTCAATTGTCTCTGGGCACAACTGCCCCAAGCCTTAGTAGCACTTGGTTCACTGTCCAGCGTTGTTCAGCAGTAGCTTTCAGTCTCTCATAGAGTTTTACAGGTGGCCAGTACATGACGCTAAGCCTGTAACTTCCAACTTCACCTAAATCCCGGAATCTCATCTACTAAGGCTTAATGTACAGTGTGCATGAGACCTAAGTCTATCAAATCAGTCTTCTCCACACAGCAGATCCCACGTGGCTGGTTCGTATCTCAGAGGTTATTGCTATTTGCACTCTCTGATATACTGCCAGCCACTATAAGAAGAGCCCACTAATCTATTTAAGGAAATACAGAACAGCAAACATATATAACAACATTAGTTCCCGTTTCAGGTTGGGGTCCAGGCACCAATTATTTTGGCGGGGGCCTGGCTTAGGTTGGTGCACACTGTGTAGTATGGAATTATACCACCTTAAAGAGCAAAATGACATCACTGAAAAACCATCAAAATCCATCCGTGTAGAAAAGACGCAGTCTCTGGTCACTTGTAGAGTCTGGCGTCCTCCTGGGTGACAGGGCTATCGCTTTCCATTAGATGTTGAGACCAAACAGCTGTCAGAGGTCGCCCGGGGACAGGATCACTTCATCAATCTGATTTCTTGGATCTACTGTCATCACATTGTCCGCTGCAGGTTCTCTGTTCACCCACAGCCAGGCTCCAGGTGCAGAACCCACGCAGTACGTCTGCTTTTGTATCTGACATTCATGCAAAATAGCAATTGTAGAATTCTGATGTATCTTAGATTCCAAGAATGATAAGGAAATTTAAAGCTGAACTTAGGGTGCACATTTTTTTTATTTTAAAAATTCCTCAATAGCCACACAGAATATAAATCTAATGTTTTGAACCAAATGTCTTTGCAGACCCAAAGATTACTCTGTAAAGAGAAGTATGGCTTTAAAAAAAAAGAATCATACTCATCTAGATGGCTATAGCACTGATTCCAACTGCAGCTGTTTCCTGCCACCTCTAAGACTGAAAACTGAGCGATCAAAGACTGCTAATCACTCACTGCAGAGAGCTGGTGACTGTCCCCCTGCTCACTGGAGCGCTGGGCCATGGAGGGGCTGGAGCACTGGAGTGGCTTGCTGGGAGGCTGAGCCAGCTGCCGGTCCAGGCATTTGGATAGATCCCGACTGTAAAGTCATGATCTTTCCCGAGGTTAGATCAGCTGAGTGACGTCAGCCGACAGTGGGCTTTAACCCGCTGTTGGCTGAAAACGGGTCACAGGAATGCAGAACAAACTGCACTCCTGTGATCCATAGGAGAAGCCTAGCCAGAATAGCTTTGAGAAGAGAAAAGAGAAGTTTGGGATTAAAAAAACCCAAACATTTATACTCTCTTAAGTAGATGCAGCATTGATCTGATGATGCAATCATCCCCTGCCGCCTCTACACCAAGAACTGAGCAGGTCTCCGGTAAGCAGGGAGCAGCCACCGGCTCTCTGCTCTGTTCTCCCAGGGCTCACTGGAGCGCCGTGCAGTGGATGGGGTGGGAACGGTGGGCTCAGGGCCTCAGCGGCTCCATGAGAGGATGAGCCAGCTGCCAGTCCAGGCACCTGTGTGGATCCCGACATTAAAGTTGGAATCCCTCCAGAGTCTGGACCGGCTGAGTGACGTCAGCCAACAGTGAGCTTTAGCTCCTCTGATTTCCAGGTGAAGTAAGCCAAAAGAGCTTTGGTCCTACTTCTCCTTTATACAAATCTGTACACAAGCTCCGTGAGAAGGTCAGCTCTACAGGATTTAGGGGTTTGATCCAGAATGTAAAAAAAAAAGTTAGGTTGTAGTTCTGTATTTTTCATGTCTTTTATAGTATACTACCTATTGTGCATGCATACTGTGCATGTTATTTGTTACTTGTCTCTTGCACATGGGGACCGTCTAGGAGCATTGCATCCCTCCTGCTTTTATCCCTGAACCCATGTATCTCTCACTACAGCGTTCAACCCCATCCAGCTCCAGCCTGCTATAGACCTTGACAGGCTGCAAGCAGCTAGGCTGGACGATGTATCTGTCCCTTTCGGGTGCATTAACATGCAGGGAGGGACGCACTGCACCTAGACAGCCCTGTGTGCAAAGGGCCTTAGGCTGCCTACAGTTTTTACAAATGCAGAGATTTACTTCTACATTTGTGACTCAGTTTTTGCAATGTAATGTCTCAGATTTGTCCCAATCGCTGTAAGATTTAAAAATGAAAATGTATTGGAAGAAAACAAACATACTTTCAATCCTCTGTTTTTAATATTCACATTCTGATGAAGCGCATACAACATGAATCCCAATGAACCACATGTGACCCGCGGGCCGCCTTCCCAGGCAGGGAGTGTACAAGACTTTGAACTCGCTCCCTATAAAGTTGTGTGGCAACTCGTCTATCCGGAGTCCAGTGGCTTCAGTGAGCCAGGATCTGTTCCCTCACCCAAAACATACAACAAATTAGTCATCAAATCGAAAGAATTTCAGCTCTGGTTTAACTCATTAAATTCATATTTGGAAGTAATTCAAATGTCTTTATTCATTCATCTTCATCATATTACTCCTGATACAAAACAGGATCTTAGCTTCCTGTAAGCTGCTTTTGACATGATTCCTCCCTGCCCATCTCCCGCCATTGTTCCACAAACAGCATATCATGCAACATATATACAGGACAAGCTGTCTGCTGGAATAAAAACACTGGCCTAATGCTCTGCCTACAGATTTACACTCTATGGCCAAGCGTTTGTGGACATCTGACCATCAATCCTATATATATATATATATGCCTAAAAGTATGGATGCATCTCTCTAAATTATTGAGACAGCGAAGGGTATTATTAACGCTTACAGAAGCATTCCTGGTATGGGTATTTTTGCATAGTCACATTGGTTCAGCTTGGACCAATATAACTTTGCATATACTCGGCCGATCCCTCTGGAAGATGAAAGTCAGTGTAGAAGACACCGCTACTCCAGTGATCTCCACTAGCTTTGGGGTTCTGTGCTGAGCAGCTGCCCTGTTGCACTGTGAACACAGGAGGTCACCTTCTTGGTGAAGGCACATTCAGAGGTTGGTTTGCATTCACTCTAATTAATGCAATGCTTTCTCTGATTGGACAAGGTGGAGATGTAGACGGGTGATGATTTGACGATCTTCTCCTAGTCCATTCAGAGAATTCTTTACATTCATTGAGAAAAATCAAAGTGTTCACTGAATGTTGTCCATGCCGAGCGAGCCATCACCAGTGTTCAGAAAGCAACAGGGCAGCCACTCGGCACAGGACCCGGAAGCTAGTGGAGATATGGAGTAATGGTGTCTACTACAGTGATTTCCAGCTTACAGAAGGATCAGCAAGCTATGGTATATGCATAGTTACACTGGTCCAAGCCAGACCAATGGAACTATATAAGAATATTCATAACTGAAATTCATTTTTAAAGTGGGAAAAAACTCCCATGCATGACTTCTACCTATAGGTAATGTAAATATTTCCTAAATGTGCACCGTTTAGGAGATATCTACTGTACATGCAGCCAGTGACATCACCTGCGCATGCGCTCTGAAGGAACAGCCACTAGGGCCGTTCCTTCAGAGTCCTGTGCCATAAACGCCAGCTCCCACGCATGTGCGTGGGAGTGAACGCATCTTGGCTCCAGCCACTTACACAGCCAGAGCCCGCGAACCCGGATGGAAGACCGGGTGAAGATGGAAGCCCTGTCAGCGGTGGCAGTGCTGTTGAATAAGCACTGTTGTTAAAGCGGAGTCCCACCCAAAAATGGAACTTCCTCTTTAATCACTCCTCGCCCCCTTACATGCCACATTTTGCATGTAATTTTTTTTGGGGGGAAATGTGTCCCCAAGGTTTCAGTGGGACTTTCTGTCCTTCTTCCACCTTCCGCCTCGGGGCAGCGCGATTTGCGCATGCGCAGCGGGTGCCCGGCCGTGAAGCCGGGCCGGGTGCCCACACAAGGAATGGCGGGGCCATCGGGAGGAGGGGGGAGATGAGCGAGGCTTCGGGAGCAGCCGTCGCTGGACCAGGAGACAGGTAAGTTACTGTTTATTAAAAGTCAGCAGCTACACTTTTTGTAACTGCTGACTTTTAATAAACAAAAAAACTCAGCTTTAAGTGTGAAACGCGTCTGCCTTTGACCTGGTTCATCCTGTACTATGCCATTTGATGCTTCAGCAAGCGAAGATACTTTTTTGGACTTCCTTTGAGGTGCAGTCTTTCCTTTTTCTACATTGCCAGACGGAGACAAGCCGTGGCTAGCACTCATTGGGGTCCACCCTGCCAGAACCCATTCACCTGGAGCAGCAGTACTCACCTTTCTATTAGCGGTGGTAGCGCGCCGCGGGAGGGCTTTGTCCTAAAGTAAGTTTCACAAAATGTGCTAGTATGTGATGCATGCTAGCACATTATGACTTTGCCTTGCAGGTTTAAAACAAAAAAAAAAATTGCAAACAGTTTACTATGGCTTTAAGCATACAAAGACATTTTAGACAACCATACCCTTGCTACTTTGTGGTAACAGTTTGATGAAGACCCTTTACTGTTCCAGAATGACTGTGCCCAAGCATACAAAGCCAGCTCCATAAAAACATGGTTTTATGAGTTTTACGAGGAGAAACTCGAGTGTCCTGACCATAGCCCTATTTAAGACCTTTGGGATGAATCACAATGCAGATGGTGAGCCAAGTCTTCTGGCCCAACATCAGCACCTGACCCCACAAATGCTCTTTTGGCTAAATGCCACAGGCACACTCCAAAATCTAGAAGAGTGGATGCTGATATAGTTACAAAGGAGGGTTGGCAATGGAATGTCCAACAAGCTTATCAAGGTATGAAGGTTAGGTGTACACAAACTTTTGATCATATAGTGCATTTCAAGAAATTCTTATTTGTTACAAGATAAAATGTGCATATTTATGTGGACACTCACACTAATTAAAACCCTACTTTCCTTTTTTGTTTCTGCTGTTCTGGTTACTGGGCATTTTGAACCTGATGTGTAATAGATGGGCGGCACAATGGTGTAGTGGATAGCACTTTCGCCTCGCAGCAAAAGGGTCGCTGGTTCAAATCCCAACCACGACACTACCTGCCTGGAGTTTGCATGTTCTCCCTGTGGCTGCGTGGGTTTTCTCTGGGTACTCTGGTTTCCTCCCATACTCCAAAGAGTAGGTAAATTAGATCCTGTCACTAGTATGTGTATGTATGAATGTGAGTTAGGGACCCTTAGATTGTAAGCTCCTTAAGCGTAGGGACTGATGTGAATCTACAATATATATGTAAAGCTGCATAAAAATTGACAGTGCTATATAAGCAGGGCCGGCCCTACCGTGGGTCCATTGGACCCAGGCAGCACTTTGAGGGGGGCAGCAAACTGAACCACAGTCGCCTTTCCTTCTCTTGTATTTAGCCAGCATATTGACAACCAAGATTTTTTTCCCAGCTGTTTTGTTTGTCATGATGATAACTGCCCCCCGGGCCGCTCTGCCCGCCCCTATACTCCCATAGCCCACCCCTTGGAATTGGACATAATGGTAGGTCATATCATTTTGTATATAGACAAGGCCCTGTTGCATGTAAATCTGACTTCCTGATAAACTACATTTTATTTTTAATTATCATGATATAAAATAATGGATCTGAGGGCCTTTTGGTGGGCATGATTTTTTTTTTGGGGGGGCAGCATTTCATTCTTGGACCCAGGCAGCACAATGTCTTGGGCCAGCCCTGTATATAAGTACCTCAAATAAAAATTAAATAGATTGCGGTCATTCAAATACATTTACCATTGCTTTCTGATAAATTACACATATTGTATCTGGTGAGCAATCTATGTCGGTAGCTTGGCATTTAGACAGTAAACTTCTGATATTCTTCCACCTGACAATCAAGACCCTATTCTCCCTGAAGATCTACCAAGACCATTTTCGGAATGAATTGCATGCTGGACTATTGGGCCTACAGCCATTACAGTTAGCGCAGAAACTAGCAACTGGACCAGTGTTTCTCAAGTAGGGTTCCTCCAGAGGTTTCTAGGGGTTCCTTCAGCATTCCTCCGGAGGTTGCTAGGGGTTCCTTGAGGGTTCCCCCAGAGGTTGCTAGGGGTTCCTTGAGCAATGAGCAATTTCTGCCTTTCAGATAAGTACCCACTGACATTTTTATTTATCTGTAATGGGGTAATCATTCCAATGACCACAAGCTTAAGGAGCAATCTTCCCACTGACCATCACATTAATGTATTATAAGTTGTAGATGTAGTATTTTTTTTTGCAGGGGTTCCCTAAGACCATAAAGTTATTTCAAGGGTTCCTCTGTGTTGAAAAAGTTTGACCTTTAAACACCTCTTGCGCATGAGTGTGGTAGACAACTGGGGGGGGGGGGGGGGGGGTTATACAGGCCCTCTAACAACTGGGGTAGTGTGAAAAGCAACTGTAGAAAAAAGAACAACAGAGGGCGCACCGGCCTAGTGCATTATTCCTTTGGCATTGGAACACCCTGAATTTACCCAACCACTGTGCCACGAGTCAGTGGCTTGATGTGCTGTTTACTTGCTATTTCTGAGAGTATATTTTTATTAAAGCGGTTGTATACCTGTAAAAAAAAAACCTGTAAGGGAAAGGCATAATGAGCTAGTATGCACCGCATACTAGCTCATTATGAAATGCTTACCTCAGAACGAAGCTCCAATGGGTCCACTTGGTCCCCGCAGAGGGAGCCGACATGTTCCCTCGGGGGATCCTTCCGGGTACATGGCTCCGGCGCTGTGAGTGGCCGGAGCCGCAAGACGTCACTCCCGTGCATGCGCGTTGGAGCCCGTCTTTCCGGCAAAGGTCCGGCACTATGCGCCAGGCCTTCGCCGGGACCTCACGGAGCATGCGGCTGCATTTAGGGCGAATATCTCCTAAACCACGCAGGTGTAAAAGTAAAAAAACTGGGTATACAACCGCTTTAATGCATAGTAAAGTATCCTAGGCCTGTGCGCCCTCTGTTATTCTTTCTCCTAAAGTTGAAAAAGGCTGATCTAGAATGATGAGGAACTTGACCCACCATTCACACATTACTCTAATTCCCAACACCCTTCTAGAGTGTAAGGAAAATTGAGGATTTAATTTAATACATATCTACTGGCTTTTAAAGCAATGAAAATGTGTTTCTACTGTGAAGGACGCCAAATACAAGAAAAACGTTTGAACTCAAGTATTTCTTGGTAACAAGATGCTTGCTCACAGTGAATAAAAACCATGCAGCTCAAAACACGTGCGCGCTCTTTAGTTATGTTTTGTATGTCTTGTCCTCCAATAAATCAATACTAAAAATCGGCAAGAATGCAGTAAAGTGATTTGCATTGGTTTCCCTTTAAAACCAAAAATAAAAAAATAAAAGTCTTGAAAAGTAATAGCCCTAACAAAGCAGAAAAGGTGTGTGAATTGTTAATGCAATCTACACTTTCACCTCATTTAACGCAAGTGTGGGTGCAGCAACCATTCTTTGACTGTTCTTCTTCTGGATACGGGGCAGCTGAGACCCAACACATCTCTCAGTAAGTTATACAGTATAAAGGGAATAGCTCAACAAGGTGGGACACATCATTTTATAGGTAATATGGTGCAAAATATTCATATATTTGTGGATTCAAACATAGAAACATAGAAAAGCGACGGCAAAAAAAGTGGTCCATCGAGTCTGCCCAATTTTTTAATCCTCACAATATACTGATAAGTCTGGCTGCCATGTGAAATGAATACTTATATCTGCATTGTCCATTGTGGATTTTTGGCTGAGTGATGCTTTAATAGGACTTTAAAGTGGTTGTCAAGTCAACTACAGGTAAGCCTACAATAAGGCTTACCTGTCTCTGTAGGTCCAGTAAATATCTCCTAAACCTGTACGGTTTAGGAGATATCCCCTGTATCTGTATGTGCCGACGTCATTGGCACATGCGCACTGAAGAATCGGCACCCGGGGTAGCCCAGGGTGCTGTTTCTTCTGTATTTGAACCGGACCTACACCACATCAGCAGGACATCTTTGAACATCTACAAGCCAGCCATAAGGAATCCCCTTCCAGTGAGATCCGTGAATATCCCCGGAGTGTGTGACGGAACTCTTCACCCCTACAACCCTCAGGGTCCTCCTGATTGTTCGGTGCTTGAGTAACCTGGTGTCTGGTAAGCCTCCAATCTTACTTGTGTGGATATACCCCATCCGCCTCCCAGTTATCCATATGATATTCTTCAGGATACCTCCTTTGATGTGAATATTTGCACAACGGTCACTTATAGACACTTATTTTGGAGAAATTATAACATATGGGTTTTACACCCTTCATTGGATAACCTATTTGAACTATTTGATTTTTTATAGGTTGAGCGCTGTAATTTTGTTCTTCTGATTCTTCTGTATTTGTGCCGTAAATGACGGCTCCCGTGCGCATGCGCGGGAGTGACGTCAGCGCGGCTCTGCCAATCACAGTGCTAGAGCCCGCGCTGTGATTGGACAGAGCCGTAGACCAGGAAGAACGATGTTGCCGGTCACAGCGGTGTGCCGAGACCGCTGCAACAGCTTCATTCTGAGGTAAGTGTTTCATAATGAGCTAGAATGCGCTGCATACTAGTTCAATATGCCTTTTCCTTTGCAGGTTTTTGTTTTTTTTTTTTTGGGGGGGGGGGGTGGGGGCGTCTTTACAACCACTTTAACCTGACTTTAATCAAAGATTTGAAGTTCTATAATCCAATGTACGTAATTGCAAGCCCCTTTTCTTAAGCCTCGTACACACGGGACGACGATCGTACTTACGATCGTTTCAAATCGTATGTTGGATAATGTAACTTGCATACTGACTGCACTACACGATCGTACGACTGCAGAAAGAACGTTCAGCTGCATGTAATTAGCATCCGGCCGTTCCTGACTTCTGAGCATGCGTGTTTTGCACAATACAACTTGTTGTGCCAACTGCTCTGTACACACGATACAACGGTTGTATGAGTTTTCTAGTCTGCTCATACAACTCCCCTTGTACGACCGTCATATGTCGGCTGTTCTAATCGCGCATACGAACGATCGATTTTGCATACAACGGTCGTTAGTACGACCTGTTGTATACGATCGTCGCCCCGTGTGTACGAGGCTTTAGTCTTTTTGGATATCACTTGGATTTACAGTATCTTACAAAACTGAGTACACCCCTCACATTTTTGTACATATTTTATTCTATCTTTTCATGTGACAACACTGAAGAAATTACGCTTTGCTACAATGTAAAGTAGTGAGTGTACAGCTTGTATAACAGTGTAAATTTACTGTCCCTTCAGAATAACTCAACACACAGCCATTAATGTCTAAACCTCTGGCAACAAAAGTGAGTACACCCCTAAATGAAAATGTCCAAATTGGGCCCAATTACCCATTCCCCCCCCCCCGGTGTCATGTGACTCGTTAGTGTTACAAGATCTCAGGTGTGAATGGGGAGCAGGTGTGTTAAATTTGGTGTTATCGCTCTCACTCTCTAATACTGGTCACTGGAGGTTCCACATGGCACCTCATGGCAAAGAACTCTCTGAGGATCTGAAAAAAAGAATTGTTGCTCTACATAAAGATGGCCAAGGCTATAAGAAGATTGCCAAGACCCTGAAACTGAGCTGCAGCACAGTGGCCAAGACCATACAGCGGTTTAACAGGACAGCTTCCATTCAGAACAGCGCCTCACCTGTCATTTCTTCAGTGTTGTCACATGAAAAGATATAATAAAATATTTACAAAAATGTGAGATACTGTATGCAAGAGTCTGCTTCCTTTCTTTGGTCCGAGCTCTATACCATATAACCCATATATAAAGGTGCATTTCATAAAATTAGAATATCATCAAAAAGTAAATTTATTTCAGTAATTCAATTCAAAAAGTAAACCTCGTATATTTTATAGATTGATTACACACAGAGTGATATATTTCAAGCATTTCTTTCTTTTAATTTTGATGATTATGGCTTACAGTTAGTGAAAACCCAAAATTCAGTATCTCAAAAAATGTAAATATTACGTAAAAAAAAAAAAGGATTTTTAATATAGAAATGTTGACTTACTGAAAAGTATGTCCATTTACAGTATAGGATGCACTCAGTACTTGGATGGGGCTCCTTTTGCATGAATTACTGCATCAATGCGGCGTGGCATGGAGGCGACCAGCCTGTGGCACTGCTGAGGAGTTATGGAAGCCCAGGATGCTTTGATAGTGGCCTTCAGCTCCTCTACATTGTTAGGTCTGATGTCTCTCATCTTCCTCTTGACAATACCCCACATGGCTCCCCAAATCATGACAGACTGTGCAAAATGTTGAATTTCATTTGGGAATCAAGGTCCTAGAGCAGTGGTTCTCAACCTTCCTAGTGCCGTGACCCCGTGCTAAAATTTCCCAAGTTGTGGGGACCCCGAACAGTAAAATTACTATTGTTGCTTCCTCATTGCTGTAATTTTGCGACTGTTATGGATTGATGGTTTGATGGCAATTAATAAGATTGTTTGATAAAACGGTTTTATCAAACAATCTTATTAATTGCCATGTGATAGTTTCGTAGGACCCGAAGGTATTGAGGAGTCGTCACGGTGTCCGACCAGCGGAGGTACGGTGCGGCGTAACTACGTCATTAAGTACGTTTTCCTCGGGGTAGGTTCATGACTCACGTAGGATATGACATTTAC
>BLSH010028401.1:1129120-1153736 GCA_018402905.1 Glandirana rugosa
TGGGGGGGGGGGGGGGGGGGGTGGTGCCTGTGCACCACTAATGGATGGGCCGCTACTGGAACCATGGCCATTGTATATCCATGTGCCTCTGTCACCATTCTTGGGTTCTCCTTGGCCTGTGGGCTCCTTATCATCTCCTTCTCCAGTAGCCTAGACTCCCTTTCTTGTTCCTTAGGTGTTCTCTCCTTCCGCTCTTCTTTTTTCTCTCCTTTTATTTCCTTCTATCCTCTTCTCTCCATTTTTCTCCCTTTTTTTTAACACCCCTTTATTATTATGTGGTTACGGTGTTACCTTAGCCATTCATTATGTACGCATTGACATGTAGTGGTGATTGCAACATGGATGTTCTTGAGTCAAAAGGTGCCTTTTAGGTGTTGATCACCAGTAGCAGCCCGTCCATTAGGGGCGCAGGGGTGCTGCCCCCTATCCATGTGTCCGGCCCCCTAATCTACATTTGGATTGCATGGATTCCAATGGGGGGGGGGGGGGGGGTTTAAGCACGTGTTTAGAGCCAGAGGCTCTAATAGGCTTCAAAAAAGGGTGGGCTCGGGGCGCAGGACGCCAGACGAATATTAACTATTTTCACATTGAATCTCCTCCCCGCCAATCAGGAATTGGGTCCTGAGACCCATTTCCCGTTTGGCCATAATGACAAGTGATCCTATTGGACCACAACGAGGAGAGGAGGAGATGTGGAGGCCGGCGGAGGAGACACAGGGGACGAGGCAGCCGCCGGAAGGGAAGGACTGCCCGAGGGTAAGTGCGGGGCTCATTGACCCAACCAGAACAACCCATGAAGGGGGGGGGTGTGCAGACCCGACTGACCAACCGAGCCACGGAAGGAGGGGCGGAGTCTGTGGGTGCATTGTCTGCTGTGCCCCCCCCACCCGAAATAAACCACTGATCTTCACCCTTTTGCTTTATTTTATGTTCTCGTTATTGTTTATGTAATCTCTATGCCATAACTTTTATTTGTTGTACTCATTTATGTATTCTGGTCCTGGAGATTTGGCGGTGCTACACTTCACCACGGATCTGACTCCGATAAGTACATTTTTTTTCGTTTCACTGTCATTTCCCAGATGTTAGTTCTTTTATTGGCTGATATGATAATGTCAACCTTGTTCTATTTATGAAACCTAAATAAAAATCTTTTGAAACGTAAAAATACTCAATGTTGCTTGGTATCAGTGCAACACTACCGTTGGTGTTTATTTAGGGTTGGCACCTGTCTGGGATTCACCTGGACAGTCCAGGTTTTGATTAGTGTGTCCGGGTTTCAGACCACCTGAAACCCGGACACACTATTCAGAACGGACTGTGGCTCCCTAAGTAACCAAGTACCACAACCGCTGAGTGCATAGGTGTGCACATGGGCCCCATACATGGACATGAAAGGAAATAGGGCTTGATATGCTCCTCCTCTCGCCCCTACTCCTCTGTCTGCCCACCCACACTCCAACCCCTGGCGTTCTGTGCCTCAGGAGGAGGTTTGGGGAGCAGAAACCCCCTTACAGCAGAGTTCCCCCTTACACCACAGTCCCACCTTAAAAACATAATTTTGCTGTGCGTGGCTAAAGTGTTCGGGTTTGGCTTGAACAAAAGGTGGCAACCCTATGTATATTGTGATGTCAGATTACGAGTTAAGGTTACTAAAAGGTCCGCTTTAATCAGCTCTGCAATGGGCTGGGATTTCTTTTTGCGGTTCCTTGCCCCTCACACTTGCACCTCCCATGCTGATTCCTGACAGATTAGACCCCTTGTAATTTTGTTTTTATCCCACATGTGTGTGTGATATGTGCATTCCTATATTCCCATACAGGTTAATGGTCAGCTGGGCGGCCGATCCGAGCCGCATAATCTTAAGTGACGGTTCCATACGTGCCTGATAGTAATCGCTGATGTCAAAGCCGTGCGTGGGATAAACATGGTGGGTTGTGGGAGGACAGGATTAGAAGAGCTCGCAATTACCAGCGCAATTAATGGCTCGGCAATCGAAATATACGGTGGTGTTTACGGGGCTAGATATTGTTATGCGCATAGCAGATTAATTCTAATCACCCTGTATCCGTTCTCTGTGCTTCCTAATGATTGATTCCTGCAAGAGATTAATGTTTAAAAAATACGAGGTGTGCAGCGCGGGCCCCGGCTGTCCTGGTTTGAACTCGCGCAGGAATTTTCCCACTGACTCCCGGCCTGGAAATAGCTGAGAGTATGTGATGCATGGGATAGGATATGCAGGGCAGGACATGACAATGCATTGTAAACGTTACAATGTTTCCTGTTTCATAATCTTTACATTTCAGGATGCTGTTTCCTATCAAGCTACTGACAAGAGATTTTTTTTTAATTTTATTTATTGTACGCTGAAGGAGGAGGGTCCGGGGGATTTAACGAGCATCCTTCACAATGAATTAACATGTTCTGATTCATAAAATAGCTGCGTATCATGCCGGCGAACTGTTGTGGGGAATTTAAGCTATTTATATCTATAGGCTCTACCGGCTTTGGGTATAAATGAGGAGAAAGGTCACAATGATTTTCTTTTAGGGAGACCTCTACTTTTTTTTTTAAATAAAGATATTGGTGTCTTAGATGTCTACAAAACATAAGAAACATGTATTTGTAAAAAAGGAAATCCCACACCGACACCGGTCAACTGTCCCGTCATATGACTGACAATGCCAAGGGCTCTGTGTTTTTTTAATGATGCCTACAATGCCCCCGGTAGCTGGAGAACATGTGAGCTCAACTGCCTATGCTTGAGATGATGGAGATTTGGAAGAACATTCTTTTTTACTTAAAGTGTATCTCTAGGCAAAACTTTTTTTTTATTATGTAAGAAACAAGTCAATAGGGATAAAAAATGCACATTGCAAAGTAGAGAATACAAACATGTATGACAAAATCAGAGTAGTGGATGTGGACTGAGAAAACCTACGTCTATACTCTGGAATTCAAGTGGTGGTGGTCCTAAAAATCTGGTAGAAGGCCCATAGAGGGGACCGAGACATAAGGGATAGGTCACAATAATTTTCATTAGGGGGACCTCTACTTTTTTTTTAAAATAAAGATATAGGTGTCTTAGATGTCTACAAAACATAAGAATGTTACCAAAAAAAGATTTATTTATAAAAAAAAAAAAAAAAAGGAAATCCCACAACGGTCAACTGTCCCGTCATATGACTGACAATGCCAAGGGCTCTGTGTTTTTTTAATGATGCCTACAATGCCCCCGGTAGCTGGAGAACATGTGAGCTCAACTGTCTACGCTTGAGATGATGGAGATTTGGAGGAACATTCTTTTTTACTTAAAGTGTATCTCTAGGTAAAACTTTTTTTTTATTATGTAAGAAACAAGTCAATAGGGATAAAAAAAATGCACATTGCAAAGTAGAGAATACAAACATGTATGACAAAATCAGAGTAGTGGGTGTGGACTGAGAAAACCTACATCTATAATCTGGAATTCAGGTGGTGGTGGTCCTAAAAATCTGGTAGAAGGCCCATAGAGGGGTCCGAGAAATAAGGGATAGGTCACAATCATTTTCTTTAGGGAGACCTCTACTTTTTTTTATAATAAAGATATAGGTGTCTTGGATGTCTACATAACATAAGAATGTTACCAAAAAAACATTTATTTATAAAAAAAAAAAAAAAAAAAAGGAAATCCCACAACGGTCAACTGTCCCGTCATATGACTGACAATGCCAAGGGCTCTGTGGTTTTTTAATGATACCTACAATGCCCCCGGTAGCTGGAGAACATGTGAGCTCAACTGTCTATGCTTGAGATGATGGAGATTTGGAGGAACATTCTTTTTTACTTCAAGTGTATCTCTAGGCAAAACTTTATTTTTATTATGTAAGAAACAAGTCAATAGGGATAGAAAATTCACATTGCAAAGTAGAGAATACAAACATGTATGACAAAATCAGAGTAGTGGGTGCGGACTGAGAAAACCTACATCCATACTCTGGAATTCAGGTGGTGGTGGTCCTAAAAATCTGGTAGAAGGCCCATAGGGGGGCCAGAGAAATAAGGGATAGGTCACAATCATTTTCTTTAGGTAGACCTCTACTTTTTTTTTTAAATAAAGATATAGGTGTCTTAGATGTCTACAAAACATAAGAATGTTACCAAAAAAACATTTATTTGTAAAAAAAAAAAGGAAATCCCACAACGGTCAACTGTCCCGTCATATGACTGACATGGCCAAGGGCTCTGTGGTTTTTTAATGATTCCTACAATGCCCCCGGTAGCTGGAGTACAAGTGAGCTCAACTGTCTACGCTTGAGATGATGGAGATTTGGAGGAACATTCTTTTTTACTTAAAGTGTATCTCTAGGCAAAACTTTTTTTTATTAAGTAAGAAACAATGCAATAGGGTTAAAAAATGCACATTACAAAGCAGAGAATGAGTACAAACATGTATGACAAAATCAGAGTAGTGGGTGCGGACTGAGAAAACCTACGTCTATACTCTGGAATTCAGGTGGTGGTGGTCCTAAAAAGCTGGTAGAAGGCCCATAGAGGGGTCCGAGAAATAGGGGGCAACAAGGGTGGGTGGGGAAGGGGGGAAAAATCTTTTATTTTAGTTAGGGAATATGATAGGGAAGATGTAAACCCACTGTTATAATTTTATTGCTGACCCCTCTATTTACATTGGTGACCATTGGGGAAATTCAAAACAATCATCTAATGGGGACACCTGTTCTGAGGACAATTGTCTATGAGGGGAATTCCACTTACTTTGAGAGTTTTTTTTTAACTTCCTTTTATGTCTCTGGGAGAGGAAGTAAAGGTAACTTCCCCAGTTGTAAATAGGAACCCAAGGGTTTTGACCAGTGGTGGCCTGTCCATAAGGGGTGCGGAGCACCGCTCCCCCAATCCATGCGCCCGACCCCTACATGCAGGGCGTCGGACGCATGAATTTCAATGGAGGGGTTTTTTTTTTTGAAGCACGTGATTAGAGCCTTAGGTTCTAATTGGCTTAAAAAAAGGGTGGGCTCGGGGCACAGAGCAAATGAATATTCGCTATCATCTTCCTGATTCTCCTCCCAGCCAATCAGGAAATGGGTCCTGAGACCTGATTGGCTAGGGAGTCTTAGGACGGCCAGGGAGTCTTAGGACTCCCTGGCCAATTGGGTCTCAGGACACACTTCCTGTTCGGCCGGGAGGAGAAGCAATGGCTCGACCCTTCCTTCCCCCTGCCTCCTAAGGTAAGGCCTCTGATCGGCACCATCCCATCTGTCTCCCACGCGCCCGGGGGGGTTGATCGCCACATCCCCACCCGCCACCCACAGGATGTGGGGGGGGGCGGTGACCGCTGCATTGCCCTCCGCCTCCCGCTCAGGGTGACCTAGTGACACATGAGTCTTTGATGGTCTGGAAATGAAGGTATGTGTGCAGGTGTACTCCGGATGGTAGGTAACCATGCCATATAGGAGGGATGTCAGGAAGGGCATGCCAGTAGTCAAGATGGCTTCTCTGGGCAAACTTCTGAGCATCTTCACAGGCTGTTCCTTGTTGTGGATGTAGGAATTGGGCACATGCTCATGCACACGCACAATGGTGCTCGTACACATACATGTGCATGCGCACTCGTGACAGATGATGGCACCAAATTGGCTATTTAAACTGTGCTAGTGCTCAGGATCAGTGCTACATTTTCTTCAACCTTCTGTGTATCCTGAGACCCTGTGTTCCTGTATCCTGACTCCAGCTGCTGACCTGGCTTGTCCTGAATACTCTCTGAACTCCACCTGCACCGACCTGGCTTGTCCTTGTACTCCACTTCTGCTTGCTCCATTTGCTTCTCTTTCACTTCCACCTTGTACCGGATTTGTCCTGCCAGTGTATGACCCGGCCTGCCTGACTGTGCTACTTTTCCTACGCTCACCGCTAGCTGCCTACCACCCTGCTGTGCCTGCTGATCTACAGTCTGCTACCAGTACATGCCTCATCTGCATAGGTGTGCGCAGCCTATTGCTTTAGGGTGTGCACCCCAAAGCTCAAACACACATGCCTTCCTGGATAGTGAATGAATGGGTGCTAAGCGTCTTCCTGTTCATTCACAAACTGAAGTTTACTATGCTTCAGTTATGAATAGGCATTTAGAAAAGGAAGAAGCTGGTAAATTACATATTGACTAGCCTCTTTCCCTGCTCTCCATCCTGTAACATCCCCGTAGCAGCCCGGGGGAGAGGAGTGAAGCCAGCAGCACTGTGGGTGAGGGGTGCAACACGGGGGGAAGTCCGGGCAGTAGGGAGAATCGTAACCGCACGTAGTGATTAGGATGTGCCCTGGCACCCCCCACCTGCGCACACCTATGCTCACCTGCCCACTGTCGCCAGTACAAGTCTGCTGCCCACCAGAAGATAACTGATGTCTTCTCCTGCCTGGTGTGGACACCTGCTCTGCTGCCAGCAAGCCTTACAGGCACTCATACCACTCTACACTCCTGCGCCTTTGGCCCACACTACCAGGGGCCCTGAAATAGAGGTGTAAGAGAGGACTTCCTCATCATTTCAGGCTCTGCTACCAGGTATGTGGAAAAGGGTGTAGTGGCAAAACAATAGATGTTGCTGTTGTATTGTAATCCAATGAGAGGAGAAGTGTCTCCAGTACAGCAAAAGGCTCATTACAAGTGTTTATTTGTCACATAAAGACAGCACCTGGATTTGGGTGCTATGGACACACACTGTAATAAGGCAATAATACTCTGGGTTCGGAAGGAGCAGGTTCAATGACAGTGAGTGTTATGCAACCAGGAAGAGGAGTGGCGCTGGATAGTCTGCGGGAGACACCACCAGAGAGGAGGTGAGTATTACAGTATGCTAGAGAGCAGGACTGGTGCTCAACACAGAGTGCAGTGGTCTGGGTCTCCAGGGGTCCAAAACATCCTATAAACCAGGGGACCCCAACCCCCAGGCCACAAACTGGTGCAGGTCCGTGCCCTCCTAGCAGACGGGCTGCACAGGCTTCACTGAAGGTGCTGTGGAAGCCAAGCAGAGAGATTACATCACCATCTCTAACCACCCACCCCACATCACCTCAGTCTGGTCCACCCTTTCACTGCTCATGGGTCAGAACACTGTTGAGGCTAATTGCGCATGTGTAAGTTTCCCCACTCCTGAATGCTGGACTCCGTAGCCCTGAGGAGTGGCTTAAACTAAGTTCTCTCACTGCTGCCAGAAAACCCAAATTAGCCTTAAAATCTTAAACAGTGGCGTGTTGCATCTGTTGGTGGCTGGCTACAGTGGAAAGCTGCATCTTGTGGCAATACAGTGACAAAAGTGACATGCTGCATCTGGTGGCAGGCAATGGTGGCAAGTGACACGCTGCATCTGGTGGCAGACAATGGTGGCAAGTGATATGCTGCATCTGGTGGCAGGCAATGGTGGCAAGTCACAAGCAGCATCTCTTGGCAGACAATGGTGGCAAGTGACACGCTGCACCTGGTGGCAGACAATGGTGGCAAGTGACACGCTGCATTTGGTGGCAGACAATGGTGGCAAGTGACAAGCTGCATCTGGTGGCAAGTGACAAGCTACATCTGGTGGCAGACAATGGTGGCAAATGAGAAGCTGCATCTGGTGGCAGACAATGGTGGCAAGTGACAAGCTACATCTGGTGGCAGACAATGGTGGCATGTGACAAGCTGTACCTGGTGGCAGACAATGGGGGCAAGATACAAGCTACATCTGGTCGCAGATAATGGTGGCAAGTGGCATGCTGCATCTGGTGGCAAGTAATGGAGGAAAGAAGCTACCTCTGGTGGCAGACAATGGTGGCAAGTGACACACTGCACCTGGTGGCAGACAATGATGGCAAGTGACACGCTGCATCTGGTGGCAGGCAATGGTGGCAAGTGACAAACTGCATCTGGTGGCAGGCAATGGTGGCAAGTGACACGCTGCACCTGGTGGCAGGCAATGATGGCAAGGGACAAGCTGCATCTGGTGGCAGACAATGGTGGCAACACGCTGCATCTGGTGGCAAGCAATGGTGGCAAGTTGTTGCATCTGGTGGCAGACAAGCTGCATCTGGTGGCAAGTTACAATGACAAGTGACAAGTTCAGGGCTCCTCCTGATTCTACATTATGGTGAGTTGAACTATTTCATTATATATTACAATGTAATAATAGAAATAATGCGCTTCAGTGGTCCTGACACCATACAACCATGGCGTTGGGGTGACTGAAGTGCCAACAACCGCCCCACCAAAACACACCAAATCCACACTCCTTGGCAACATTTTCTTCCACAAGACCAGTCCCTAATGCCAAAAACGTTGGTGACCGCTGCTCTAAAAAGTTTATCTCAGGGAGTGACTGCTGTTGATTGGAGCACTGTGCAGACCAATGGAAACCCAGACCACTGCACACCACTGTTGAGCAACAGTCCAGCCTCTCGCTGTGCTGTTAGCACAGAGGCCCTTAATCCTTGCTGCATGAAATATTATGTAAATTAATAAATAATAAGATGCCTTATTACCATGTAAGCTGTCTGACTTCATTACAGCAAGAAAATACAAAGCCTCGCAAATCATTCTGCTTGAAGAGGGGACCATCACAAGCCCAGAGCTTGAACATGAATTAGTAGTAGTCTCCAACATTAAAAAAATAAATAAATTGGGCCTGATTTTTTTTGTTTTCTGTGCCTTTAAGAGTGGAGGCAACTCAATAAATCTCTGCGCGCGAGCTGAGCTGCAGTAAAATCTCTAATCGCTTCAGCATAGAAAACATTTACATAACTGTTTATGGAGCTCTTTAGGGAATTTGAGGATTAATCGCAGGGTGTCGTCCCGGGGGGGAAGCAGAATCACCTAAAGCAAAGCAGCTTGTACTGAGCGCAAAATATCTGCCTGGAATTAGGTTCTGAATAAGTGGCCTTACTATGTGAAATGGATTTTGTTAGAACAATAAACTTTACAACAAATAGGCGACGTAGAAGAGGCTGTCTTATATATTTACAGAAGGGAGGAAGTGTGAAGAAAAGAGGGAAAAGTGGAATTTAGTTTGATGAAGGCTCTATAACACAGGTGTCAAACTGGCGGCCCTCCAGTTGTTGCAGAACTACAAGTCCCATGAGGCATTACAAGGATGACCATTACAAGCCTGACTCCCACAGTCAGAGGCATGATGGGACTTGTAGTTCCACAAAAGCTGGAGGGCCGCCAGTTTGACACCCCTGCTATAAGAACCTTTGGAAAAAATGGAGGATATGGGACCTAACCAGCACCTTCTTTCCTTCCCCACCCTCAATAATAAGGGGAGAAATAATTTTATAATGATTTGCCCGGATTATTACTGAGCTGAGTAAAAAGTGGTCCAAAAGACGACTTACCAGGGAAGAGTAAGCATGCAGTAGGGCTTCTTCCCCCCGGAGTGTAACATCCCTGTCCTTAGTAGCTAGCACTTCTGCCTTGGTTTGGTTTGAGCAAAAGTTATCATTTGACAAATTTGACCCCGAATGACACTTTTTGGGTACCAGTGACATTATTACCTTGATCAGTACTATAAAAATGCACTGATCAATGTATAAATGACACTGGGAGGGAAGGGGTTAACACTAGGGGGCAATCAAGGGGTTAACTGTGTTCCCTCAGCGTGTTCTAACTGTAGGGGGGATGGGCTGCCAGTGACATGGCAGAGATTGCTGTTCCCAATCACTGGGAAAGGAAGATCTCTGAGATGTTCCCTGTCAGAACAGGGATCCACCTTGTTTACACAGGCAGATCCCGGTTCTGCCTCTGTACATCGCGATCGCGGGTCGGGGCCCGCTCCCATGCGCGCACTTAAACGAGCCAACTTACAATGATGGTGATTCTTGATAACCTGTCGTCCTGCAGCGGGTGGTCGGGAAGCAGTTAAAGAAGTACAGCCAAGGTTCGTTTGGCTGTACTTCTGTGTACTTCAGTTCTTTCTGCACTCCTGTGACCAGTTATCGATAAGCAGACAGTGGCCTGAAGTCCACCACAACTGACATCACAGAGCCGGTCTAGGCTCAGGCAAGATCTTGACAATGAAGTCAGGATTCTCCCACGTGCCTGAACCGGCACCTGGCTCAGCCTTTCAGCAAGCCACTGAGAACCTGAGCCGGTCACTCCCATCCCCTCCACAGCCCAGTGAGCGAAGAGGGGGCAGAGCAGAGAGTGGTGACTGAGTCAACAGCACTCTGCTCAGGGAGCTGTGAGAACCGAGCGATCTGCAGTGTTAAATCGCTCGGTTCTCAGTCTTAGAGGCGCTGGGGGACCAATGCTGCATTCACCTAGGTAAATATGATTATTAAATAAAACGAAAACCCATACTTCTTTTAAAGTGACACTAAACTCTGGTTTAAAAAAGCAAAAAACTGTATTCAATTATGTATTCTTAACTCATAAAAGGTCCTTATATTGCTCTCAGCCTTCTCTAAATCTTCATATTCCTTTTTATTTTATTTTGCTGCTGTGATCCGACTTCCAGTTAGAGCAGTGGTTCTCAAGTCCAGTCCTCGGGACCCCCCAACAGGCCAGGTTTGCAGGATAACTGAAATACATCACAGGTGATATCATTTGCTGCTCAGTGATTGCAGTGTTCTAGTCTGCATCTCCCCAAGGTAATACTTAAATCTGGCCTGTTGGTGGGTCCCGAGGACCGGAGTTGAGAACCACTGAGTTAGAGGGTGGCTGTGATGTGGTATCAAAAAGTTTTGAGACTAGCTCCGTTTACAAGAAAGTGCTTTATTGATCTACATTTACACACTATCACCTTCAAAATAGTCCCCTTGCACAGCAATACAGCAATCCCAGCGTTCCTGCCACTTTTGGAATGTGGGCTGGAAGTTTTCTTTTCGAGGCGTGTCAAGCACAAGTTGCCGAATGGTTTTCGACATTTTCGAGGGTTGAGCTTGTTGAAGGTCTTCCTCATCTCGTGATCTTCCAGTGATGTTCTTCCCCTCTTGAAGCGTGCACGCCACTGAAAACACCTCAACCCACTCATTGCAGCATCGCCGTAAACTTGCCGAATCATGTCAAACATCTCTGTGGCAGATTTGCCCAGTTTCACGCAGAATTTTACATTTGCTCTTTGTTCTAACTTGCTGCCCATGATGAAATAGCAGGCATGGTAACGCACGTGGTCAGAATAGCACCGGTTGCACAGCTTCCGATGTACATAGGAGGATGACTTTTGGTACACTGACATCTTTCAAAACTAGTCTCAAAACTTTTTGATACCACCTTGTATGTTGATTCGCCATGGTCCTAATGTAGGCAGGAATATGGCCACCCTCTCTTGCTTGCTTCTGAGATGGACTATGGGATGTGTAATGTGAATACAGCAGTGTACATGACCACAGCTCATGAGCACCGCTCATTCCAAACAAACAGAAGTGAGGAGGTAAAGAGGTCCAGGAGCTCACAGAGGACGTTTCAGGGAGGGAAAAAAAAAAAAACACAGAAAAGCACGGCACACATGTATCAAAATTCGGCAATTTCAGCAGGAACTGGCCAACTTTCAGTACATGTGTACTGCTGTCTGTTCAACAGAAAAAGGTCTAACGTCCACTTTCGGTCAAACAGTCCAGCATTCAATCAGTGCTTGCAGCTAACGGCAGGCCCTTGTCAGAATAAAATACCACAGCAGGAGAGATTTCTGCGGGGTTCAGGGGTACACTATGTACAGAGTGTGGGGTTTAGGGGTGTGCTATGCACAGTGTGCAGGGTTTAGGGGTGTACTATGCACAGTGTGCAGGGTTGAGGGGTGTGCTATGTACAGTGTGCAGGGTTTAGGGGTGTGCTATGCACAGTTTGCAGGGTTTAGGGCTGTGCTATGCAGAGTGCAGGGTTTAGGGATGTGCTATGCACAGTGTGCAGGGTTTAAGGGTGTGCTATGGATAGTGTGCAGGGTTTAGGGGTGTGCTATGTAACAGTGTGCAGGGATTAGGGGTGCACTATGTACAGAGTGCAGGGTTTAGGGGTGTGCTATGCACAGTGTGCAGGGTTTACGGGTGTACTATGCACAGTGTGCATGGTTGAGGGGTGTGCTATGTACAGTGTGCAGGGTTTAGGGGTGTGCTATGCACAGTTTGCAGGGTTTAGGGCTGTGCTATGCAGATTGCAGGGCTTAGGGATGCGCTATGCACAGTGTGCATGGTTTAGGGGTGTGCTATGAATAGTGTGCAGGGTTTAGAGTCGTGCTATGCACAGTGTGCAAGGATTAGGGGTGTGCTATGCACAGCGTGCAGGGTTTACGGGTGTGCTATGCTCAGTGCGCAGAGTTTAGAGGTGTGCTATGCACAGTGCGCAGGGTTTACGGGTGTGCTATGCACAGTGTGCAGGATTTAGGGGTGTGCTAAGTACAGAGTGCAGGGTTTAGGGGTGTGTTATGCACAGAGTGTAGGGTTCAGATTTCTTTCACAGGCTGCCCACATCTCACTTCCACCCCTCCTCAGCATTGACCTAGTTGGCTCCAGTACCTCCCCACAGTGTAGGCAGCTCCGCCTCTCTTTCTCACTTGAAGTGAGATCATTGGTCGATATCGGTACACCTGGGCATCACAGTGCAACCTACCACGTAATGCCTCATCCCAATTGTGACCATAATGCACCTGCATCTGCTTCTCCCTAGTCCCCGCCATGGGGCCACGGCTGGGTGTCTGGTCTGGTCCTGTACCTTTAAGGAGGGTTGGGCTCCTCCAATCACCTGTCCTTCATCTATCCATTCAATTGTATGTGCTTCCACTGTGAAGCCTCTTATACAGAGTTAGGTCTGCAGTATACAGGGAGCCTTGTCGGGGCCTGCAGCTTACGCATACACTTGCAAATGTGCGTAACCAATCCCCTGCCTTTTAAACGCTGAACTGTTAGACAGGTGAATTTGGCTTGGTGGCAGACTGGTCGGTAAGTTGAGCTTGGAATTTTTTTTGTTTTTTTGTTTTTTGTCTGTATCCGCCTTTCCAGAGCTCCTTGCTGTAGTGGCCAGTTATAGGTGGGGGACAGTGACCTTGTTTTTTGTGTTTTTTTTTTGTGTCGATATCGGTACACCTGGGCACAGATGGGGATCACAGTGCAACCTACCACGTAATGCCTCATCCCAATTGTGACCATAATGCGCCTGCATCTGCTTCTCCCTTGTCCCCACCATAAGTGCAGGGCAGGCAGGGATCCATGTGAGAGCCGCTGGCCTTTGTAAACACAGAAGGCTTGAGTGTTTACAAGTGACAGTGGTGAGCCAGGAGCGGAGGGTGGAGGCCAGAGGTGGCGGAATGGAGTTCCGCCATGTTCAGACTGAAAAAAAGCCCTGTATGGGAGGGCCACATGAAATGGCCTGGTTGGCCGGATTCGGCCCTTGGGCCTTGTGTTTGACACATGTGCAGAAGAGAGTTTTTTTTAAAAAACACGACCAAAGTTCCTTTGAGACAGGTTGTCATTTCTTCATTATTGCACAGAAAAAGAGAATAACCGATTTTCAGTTCCTGGGTACCTCTGCAACAGTAATCAATGTTTGAAGATTGCGCCGAAGTCACAGGAAAGATTCCACTTTTATATTGGCTCTAATATACTGCTAAATGGGCCGCTAGCTGGCTAAGCATGCTGGGACTTGTGGTTCTCCCACAGCGAGAACCTTCTGGAGAGTAGCATTCCATGCTCGATCCCCCTGAAAGGGCTCATTATACGACTGGATAGAGAAGACTACTGTAAACAATTGCAACATCTGTTAGCTTATCATGTATATAATTTGGAAGTTTTCCGAGGGAGCTGTAAAACAGCGCGAGAACATTCTGTTTTATTTCGACGTTTATACTCCATTAAGAGAAGATTAACAAGTTATAAAATATAGGGGGAAAAAAAGCAGGAGGCACCACTGAGGCTATAAGATGTAAAATATGTTTCACTGCCCCATGACTTAAGGCCTGGCACAGTATCTGCAGGGTGCACGTATATTATCTGCCCTTTACGCCAGCCATTTCATCATCGGTAAGCACTGATAAAACAGCGCTAAGAACGTGCTATTTAAAAGCTCCACTCCACAAATAAATACATAAGAACCAAACAAATTAAAAATGAATCAAAATGTTAAAAAAAACAACAACTTTGCACTGCAATACACACCTCACAGACTTAAAGGAGACGTACAGCCAAAGCTTGTTTGGCTGTACTTCTATGGATCACAGCTATCTCAGATCTGCAGATCATTCTGCACTTCGGTGACCCATTTACAGCAGAAAGCTGGCTGAAGCCCTCTATGCTGCATCCACTTAGGCTTGGGCGCCTGGTGGCGCAACACCATGTCATCCTGGTCCCACAAGACAATACTCAGAGAGCAGTTGCTGAAGCCCTCGTCACACAGTTGGCTTGGGAAAGATCAGGACCATATGGCGGGGGTCCGCCCACATGCCTGGACCGGCACCCGGCTCAGCCTCTCAGTGAGCTGCTGAGAGCCCAAGCTGGCCGCTCCCGCCCCCTCCACAGCCCAGCGCACCAGTGAGCAAGGAGGGGGCAAAACAGAGAGCCGGTAACTGATAGTCACCATCTTTCTGCTCCGGGATCTCTGAGAACCGAGCGATCACTGGTGTTTGATCGCTCGGTTCTCAGCTTTAGAGCCAGGGGGGACGCGGTGGAGGGGAGAGGGGGGGAGTAGGGGTCTGATGCTTGGGCGCCTGGTGGCGCAACACCATGTCATCCTGGTCCCACAATACTCAGAGAGCAGTTGCTGATGTCATAACATCAGTGACTCTTTCTAAAGTAACAAAGTCCACCCGCTACTAGCAAAGGGAGAAGAGTAAGTGGACACCATGAAGTCACAAGACTACGTGGACAGAAAACTTTCTGTAATCTCTTTTTTAATTATTTTTCTTTAGTTGAGTGTACTATATATATATACACATATACACATTGTATATACATTTTTTTATTTATTTTTTGCATTAGCTCATTTACACCAGATGCATTGGGGCTATGCTAGCAGTTATTTCCAATGCAATCTCAGTGTATATTAAAAATCAAAGTAGTAAGAAAAAAGACTCACCCAAGCTCTACCGCTTCTATGAATCAGATAAGGTGTACAGAGTGATCGGTGCTCTGGCCAGTGGTATTCATAGCAGATGCATGGTAGAAAAATTCCGGCAACTCGATGGCTTCCTTATAAGAACTTTATTGTCGCATCATAGCAGTAAAACATCCATAAGCTGACGCGTTTCGGCCTGCTTTGATGAAGGCCTAAGGCCGTAACGCGTCAGATTTTATGGATGTTATACTGCTATGATGCGACAATAAAGTACTTATAAGGAAGCCATCGAGTTGCCGGCATTTTTCTACTATGCATCTATATTAAAAATCCTACAAACCCATGCCACAGAAAAAAAATATATATATCCCCCCCCCCCCCCTTATATTAGACACAAAATAATAATAATTACTGGTATTATACACCATGCAAGATTCTTTTTTCTTTGCTGGATCTGAACCTGAGGGAAGACTGTTGGAGGTGGAGAGTGAGCTGCTGCTGCTGCTCCGGGACCCCCTTCCCTTAACCACATCATGTCGGCCGCACATGTACATGCGGCCTCTGGGCGTCTGGGCCTTCATAGTGAGCGGTCGAATATATGCCCTGTGTAAAACCAGAAGTTACCAGAAAGCTCCCGGTGCATACTAGCGAATAAAAGCAGTCACATAACCCAAATGCCAACCCCCCCAGCTTTTAGAACCCTAGGAGGAAGGGAAGGTGTTAGAGGGGGAAAGTGCTATAGGAAGGACCCATATGGTAAATAGGGTCATGGTGATGCGGTGAGTGTTCTGTGTCAGGGGTGGAGACACTTGAGTGTTTTCTGTTCCCTTGGGAGAATATAATGAAGGTGATTTGAAGCACGAAACGTTACATGGACACTTTGGGGTTGATTTACTAAAACTGGAGAGTGCAAAATTTGGTGCAGCTCGGCGCAGAAACCAATCAGCTTCCAGGTTTAATTGTCAAAGCCTAACTGAACAAGCTGAAGCTGGAAGCTGATTGGCTACCATGCAGAGCTGCATCATATTTTGCACTCTCCAATTTTATTAAATCAACCCCTTTGTGTTGGTTGTTTGTCTATAACAGTGGTTCTCAACCCTGTCCTCAAGTACCCCCAACAGGCCATGTTTAGGTAATTTCTCTTAGGTAAAATAGCTGTCCAAAATACCAAGCCATTGACTCTGATTGGCTCTGATTTAAAGCACCTGTGCAAGATAAAGGAAACCCTGCAAACGTGGCCTGTTGGGGGTACTTGAGGACGGGGTTGAGAACCACGGGTCTATAACACATACTGAACTGTGGTTATATATGCACAATTGTCTGTGTAAGGTTTGGTATATAGATTGTTTTTTTATTGATCATCTTGCGCAGCTATAAATGTATAACTAATCTCAGCCTATATGTAGGCAGGTGCTGTGGATGGCGCTCAAACCTGAGTGACACCACAGCCTGGAAAGGAAGTTGAGGGAAACACCGTTTTTCTATGATTTCCTGGGTCAATGGAGAAGCGTTTCGGATGACTAGGCTGCAGCCAGGGACGTATGTACAGGGGTCACCATTGCGACCCGGCCCCATGCTCCAGGGAGCCTGTGCTACTCCCCTGTACATCTGGATAGGAGAGCAGTGGCATGCAGAGGAACCAATCCCTCCATGTAGCCACTGAATGCCTGCTTCTGTCAGAGCTGGGCTCTCAGCCCTTCCCTCTCAGTGCCCAGGTTGCTCAGCTGTTGGGTAATTGCCAGCACTCATCATTCCACAATGGCTCACCTGGTGATCATTTCCTGCTCATCAGTCCACCCTACAGCCAGCCCCTTCTGGCTATTTAAACTGCCTGGTTCATTCCTTGGATGCCTTCACCTTGGTCTAACATATCTGGAAACTCTCTGCTGTGTTCCTGTTGAAGACTTGCCTGGCGGACGTCCCTTCTGGTTCCTGATCCTGTCTGCTGCCTCTGACTACGCTGATCTCTGGCTTCCTGATTTACTGGCTTGTTCTGACTCTTGTTCTGACTACCCGCTTTGGCTACCTACCCTGGCTATGTTTTGACTACATTTACTATTTGTACCATTTTTACCATTATATTAAAAGGTATGATTTTAACTGGATTTTCTGTCTATGTCTGATTCCTGGTTCCTGTCAGCTTCTCTTCTCCCTCCCGCAGACATTCAGCAGCTGCAGGAGGCAAATGGAGGGCACAGGTTCCTCCACATGTCGTTTCCGCCACCTCCCTATCCCTGCCCTGCTGCCCCGGGCCCCAGTGTGTGTCCTGCAGCTGCTGAATGTCTGCGGGAAGAAGCCGGTAAAATGTGTCATTTACTGGCCCCTTACTTATCTTAATGAATAGAGCCAGTGAACTGTGTTTACTATGCTTCAGTGTATGAACGGGAAGCTCTGTACAGAGCTATTTCTGTTTATTCATTTTATGCAGCTGAGACTGGAGAGAAAGGGACTGGTGAATCTGTCATCAGTCCCTTTCCCTGTTTCAAAAGTGAGACATCAGGGGTCTGTTTAGACTCCTGATATTTCACAGGGGTCCTAAAAAATATGTAAAAAATAATAAAAAATACAATTGTAAAAAAAATGAACTGGTAACGAATAGTAAAAAAACAAACAGCAAAAATAAAAAAAAACTACTAACACCAGTGGTGGAACTACCAGGATTGCAAAGGTCATACTTGCAACCCTTTTCCATTGTGGAGATGTTCCCTCTCTTCCTGTCCCTGTGATAAGCATAAAAGAAATAGAGGACTGAGTCACCAGATCAGGGATGGCACAGACAGCAGGACCCTGTTCGCTAGGTGGGTGGTAAGGGATAGCCACCTGTTTTTACCACCCCCCTGGGCCACAAGTGTTTTACCAGCCTTAGTGATTAAATCAGTGGCTGAACAAGCTTTAAAAAAACCTGAGCAGTTTCATATCACTTTAAATCAATGCTGTCAGCTATTTTATCGGTTTAGAAGTCCTGCCTAAGAACCAGCATCCAAGTACTGCTGTTCCCTTTATTAGGCAGACAACCTCCTCCGGGGGCACTGCTGGTTTAGGAGGCTGCAGACGGCTCTGGGGTGAGAGATTTGGCAGCAGGAGGTGCAAGCTGACAGCTTATGTACTGCTACCTGCTTCTCTGTAGTCTTTTTAGCGTAACCGCTTTGACAATTTACCGTCTGCGAATGGCATTTTTCTGATTTCCAGCGACTAAAAGGGTCACATCCCCCAAGATTGATATTTCAGTGTTTGCTGGAGAGTTACAAGGCCTGACGGGTTCTTCTCTGTTTGTATCGGCAGTGCTTGTGTGTCCTGCTCTTTACACCTGCTGAGGGCGCTATGAGCGGGCATGCTCTGCCCGTGTGCACTTTATTAAATATTATGCAGAATATAACAAATAATAACAAAAGAAACAAAACAAAGAAAAAAAAAAAAACTACCAGTACTGGAGATATATTAAGGCAAGCAGCTGGCACAACCGGCCAGACTCTACCTAGAACAAATATCACTTTTTTTCCTCAAAAGGAGAATAGTCATTTTGTAAAGTTTTTTTTTTCTTTGCAGGACAGGTAAGTACAAACACTTTTCTTTACAGGGCAGGGACAGGTAAGTACTAACACTTTTCTTTACAGGGCAGGGACAGGTAAGTACTAACACTTTTCTTTACAGGGCAGGGACAGGTAAGTATGAACCCCTTTCTTTACAGGGCTGGGACAGGTAAGTATGAACCCCTTTCTTTACAGGGCTGGACAGGTAAGTATGAACCCCTTTCTTTACAGGGCTGGACAGGTAAGTATGAACCCCTTTCTTTACAGTGCTGGGACAGGTAAGTATGAACCCCTTTCTTTACAGGGCTGGACAGATAAGTATGAACCCCTTTCTTTACAGGGCTGGACAGGTAAGTATGAACCCCTCTCTTTACAGGGCTGGACAGGTAAGTATGAACCCCTTTATTTACAGGGCTGGGATGGGTAAGTACGAACCCCTTTCTTTACAGGGCAGGGACAGGTACGTATGAACCCTTTCTTTACAGGGCTGGGACGGGTAAGTACGAACCCCTTTCTTTACAGGGCAGGGACAGGTAAGTAGTAACCTCTTTCTTTACAGGGCAGGGACAGGTACGTATGAACCCTTTCTTTACAGGACAGGGACATGTAAGTATGAACCCCTTTCTTTACAGGGCAGGGACAGGTAAGTATGAAACCCTTTCTTTACAGGGCAGGGACATGTAAGTATTAACCCTTTTCTTTACAGGGCAGGGACAGGTAAGTAGTAATCCCTTTCTTTACAGGGCAGGGACGGGTAAGTATGAACCCCTTTCTTTACAGGGCAGGGACAGGTAAGTATGAACCCCTTTCTTTACAGGGCGGGGACAGGTAAGTATGAACCCTTTCTTTACAGGGCAGGGACATGTAAGTACGAACCCTTTTCTTTACAGGGCAGGGACAGGTAAGTATGAAACCCTTTCTTTACAGGGCAGGGACAGCTAAGTATTAACCCTTTTCTTTACAGGGCAGGGACAGGTAAGTAGTAATCCCTTTCTTTACAGGGCAGGGATGGGTAAGTACGAACCCCTTTCTTTACAGGGCAGGGACAGGTAAGTATGAACCCCTTTCTTTACATGGCAGGGACAGGTAAGTATTAACCCCTTTCTTTACGGGGCAGGAACAGGTAAGTAATAACCCATTTCTTTACAGGGCAGGGACAGGTAAGTAATAACCCCTTTCTTTGCAGCGCAAGAACAGGTAAGTAATAACCCATTTCTTTACAGGGCAGGGACAGGTAAGTAATAACCCCTTTCTTTGCAGTGCAGGAACAGGTAATTAATAACCACTTTCTTTGTGGGGCAGGGACAGGTAAGTAATAACCCTTTTCTTTGTGGGGCAGGGACAGGTAAGTATTAACCCTTTTCTTTGCAGCGCAGGAACGGGTAAGTAATAACCCTTTTCTTTACAGGGCAGGGACAGGTAAGTGATAACCCTTTCTTTTCTTTACAGGGCAGGAACAGTAGCCCTTTTCTTTACAAGGCAGGAGCAGGTAAGTATAACTTTTTGCTTTGCAGGGCAGGGGCAGGTAAGTAGTAACCCCTTTCTTTGCAGGGCAGGAACATTAAGTAGTAACCCCTTTTCTTTACAGGGCATCCATTTTGTAACTAGAAACTAGCAATACTAGCTCATGCTAGTATTTATCCTGTATAGAAATAATAACAATCTTTCATTTTTGAGGTAGCGCAGGGAATAATAGCATTTCCTTTTAACAGTTTCAAACTGACTTTACACATTTGTTATCAGTGTGTGAAAAAAAAAAAGTGCATTCGGAAGGCTGTTTAAGCAGTGTTTGGTTACTGATGAAGAAAAAAAAAAGCCATGGAGTTCCTCGCTGTGAGCGCGGAGGGGGCGGGGCCAGGGACGTTATACATGAATAGGTCACAAGAAGCGATACATTTCTGTGACAATACGGAGTGTTCTGCCAGAAATTCTATTTGCTTGGCGTCACGTGGAGCCCGTACCCAGAGCTGCGCACTTCCCATAGTGTGTAAACGGATGTAAATGTGGCCTTTTGATCTGTCCTTGCCTGCCCTCCTAATGATCTATATCATAGAAACTATAAAATGCTGCTGGCAGATAAGCTGGAAGATTTGTGTTCTGGTAGAAGTATTTTAAATCGGGTTTATGAGAGAGAGGAGAGCCGATAGGGAGGGAACCAGACTGACCGACTGCCTAATTAAAGTGACACAAAGATTAAATTACAGCTTCATAGATCCCAACTGTCCTTCTGTTTAGAGGAACAGCCTGCCTGCCAAATCCCACTCCACCCTCCCCCCTTATCTCTGTATAGATCTGGAAGAACAAATATAATATTTAACCGCCGTGAGTCTTTATATGGTTCTTAAAGTGGAACTCTGGGCAAAACAAAAAAAAATAACATTACCTGTCAGCAGCATTGAGGCCTAAACTTGTATAAATGTTGCACTAATTCAACCGGCCAAAGGCACCTTCATCCCAAAACAGGTATAGAGAAATTAACAATGAAAGGGCATTTTCTATGGTGCCACAATAATGCAAACAGAATTCATAAATAAAAAAAAAAAATAGAAAATTCCTTATTTGAATATATTAAAATTGTAGAGAAGTTTAATAATTTTAGTTATTTATTTATATATTTATTTATATTTCGTTTAGAATTTTTGTAAGCCTTGTTGTCCCTGATGAAGCATATCGTGAAACATGTAGAATCAACGGACATTACTACAGATTCCTTTATCAATGAAAATGTCCATATTTGGTAACGCAATTGTTATCAAGCGAAAGGTTAAAAAAAATTATTAAACTTCTTTACAATTTTAATATATTCAAATAAGGAATGTTCTATTTTTTAATTTTTTTATTTATGAATTCTGTTTGCATTATTGTGGCATCATAAAAATCCCCTTTCATGGTTAATTTCCCTATAGCATTAAAGGGGTTGTAAAGTTTACTGTTTTTTCACCTTAATGCATCCTATGCATTAAGGTGAAAAACCTTTTAAGTGCAGCAGCCCCCCCCCCCCCCCCAGAGCCCCCCGAGTCCCCCTTTAGTTTCCTGAGCCCGAACCGATCCCTCTAGCTGCCGGCTCCAGTCCTCATTGGATGGATTGCTAGCAGGGGAGCCATTGGCTCCCACTGCTGTCAATCAAGTCAAGTGACGCAGCGTCAGGGGAGGAGGCGAGTCCCGCTCTATGTGTGAATGCACGACTCGGGAGCGCACCCGCACGGGTGACAACCAGGGAAAGCGCTTCCCTGCCGGGTCACTCGATGCGGAGGAGGAGCCAAGATCGCCGCCGAGGGACCCCAGAAGATGAGGATCAGGGCCACTCCGTGCAAAACCATTGCACAGAGGAGGAGAGTATAACATGTTTGTTATTTAAAAAAAATAAAAGGTGAACCTTTACAATTGCTTTAAAGCGGTTGTCTACCCTCTATACACATTTTTACCTACAGGTAAGCCTGTAGGTAAAATGAATATCTCCTAAACCGTATATGTTTAGGAGATATTCCACTTGCATGCAGCCGCTGACGTCACAGCGCATGCACAGTAATGTCCCAGCGAAGGCCCGGCGCATAGCGCTGGACCATGCCGGAAAGTCCGCCGGAACGATAGGGTCCCACACGCATGCGCGGGAGTGACATCTCGCGGCTCCGGCCCACTCACAGCGCCGGAGCCGCGAATCCAGAAGAGTCCCCACAGGGAAGATGTCAGCTCCCTCTGTGGGCACCAGGCAGCCCTGCGGGAGCTTCGTTCTGAGATAAGTATTTCATAATGAGCTAGTATGCGATGCATACTAGCTCATTATGCCTTTCACTTGAAGGTTTTTTTTTTGGTTAGGGTAGACAACCGCTTTAAGGCCTGACTCACTCCTATGCATTTTTAGTACTTTTTGCATTTTGCAGATTTGCACTACAGTCCATTTAACATGGTTTCCTATGGAACACGTTCCCTGGTGCAAATCTGCAAAATGCAAAAAGCACTAAAAATGCATAGGGGGGAGTCAGGCTAACACAGCAGTGTTTGTTATTCTGAGTGCCCCCATGCGACATATTGGGGGTTGATTTACTAAAGGCATATTGACTGTGCACTTCGCAAAGAGCAGTTGCTCCAGAGATTAGTAAATTAGATGAAGCTCTACTGGCTTCCATCATTCAATTTGGGCAACAAAAAAAATGTGCAAAAAAAAAAGTGCAAAAAACAAAAATATTTTTTTTTTTATCTTCTTTGCACGTGATTGGGTATTCTTTGCAAAGTGACGCTTCGCCTCATTTACTAAGCTCTGGAGAAACTGCACTTGCAGAGTGCACAGCCCTTTTGCCTTTAGTAAATCAACCCCATTGCCTGCCGATCCTGCCAGAAGACAGGTAAGTAATTTTTTTTTTTATAGGGCTGGGATAATTATTAACCCTTTTCTTAACAAGGCGTGGACAGGTAAGTATTAACCACTTCAGCCCCAGAAGGTTAACCCCCCCTTCATGACCAGACCATTTTTTGCGATACGGCACTGCATAGTTTAATTGACAATTGTGCAGTTGTGCGCCGTTGTACCCAAATAAAATTGATGTCCTTCCCCCCCCCCCACAAATAAAGCTTTATTTTGGTGGTATTTGATCACCTCTGTGGTTTTTATTTTTTGCGCTATAAACAGAAAAAAAAAGACTGACCATTTTGAAAAAAGAAAAACTATTTTTTTTTTACTTTCTGCCATAAAACACATCCAATAAAAAAAATGTAAAAAATCTAATTTCTTTTTCAATTTAGGCCAATATGTATTCTGCTACATGTTTTTGGTCAAAAAAAAATCCAAATATACGTGTATTGATTGGTTTGCGCAAAAGTTATAGCGTTTACAAACTATGGGATAGATTTATGGAATTTTTATTTTTTTACTAGTAATGGTGGCGACTGCCACATTGCGACGGACATATCGCACACTACCTGACACTTTTTTGGGGACCAGTGACACCAATACAGTGATCAGTGCTAAAAATATGCACTGTCACTGTACTAATGACATTGGCAGGGAAGGGGTTAACATCCGGGGCGAGCAAAAGGTTAAATGTGTCCCTAGGAAGTGCTTTCCAACTGTGTGTGGGAGGTGCTAGTACTGTAGGAAGACAAAGATCTGTGTTCCTGCTTAGCAGAAACACAAGATCTTTGTCTTCTCCTGTCACAGAACGACGATCTGCCTTGTTTACATAGGCAGACCGCCATTCTGTCCGTCTCAAGAATGATCAGCGCGTCTGCTGTCAAATCACAGTGGTAGCTGGTCGCCGGCGGCGCTCATGCATACCCCAGACCAGGACGGACGAAATCACGTACCAGAGAGGCTGCCCCGCTTCAGTAAATGTACGTGGGGTGGTCTAGAAGCGGTTAAAGTGATTCTAAAGCCACATTTTATTTTAAATAAATAACAAACATATCATACTTACCCGCTCTGCAAAAGCCGATCAGCGGGTACCACACAATGGACGTCCGCCGGCACCTGTTGATCAGCGAGGAGAGGGGCT
Source organism: Glandirana rugosa (assembly GCA_018402905.1). Taxonomy (NCBI): domain Eukaryota; kingdom Metazoa; phylum Chordata; class Amphibia; order Anura; family Ranidae; genus Glandirana; species Glandirana rugosa. The sequence continues at coordinate 1,153,135 of BLSH010028401.1, forward strand.
GGATGGAGCTCTACCTATGTAAACAAGGCAGAGCTCCGTCCTCACATGGGGGGAAGTGATGGATTTTCTATCCTTCCTCTTCTTAGGTACCCCTCTGTTGCTTCTGGCCCCTTACAGGCCAGGTAAGTAATAACCCTTTTCTTTACAGGGCAGGGACAGGTAAGTGATACCTGTCCCTGCCCTGTAAAGAAAAGGGTTATCACTTACCTGTCCCTGCCCTGTAAAGAAAGGGGTTAAGTGATAACCCTTTTCTTTACAGGGCAGGTAAGTAACAACCCTTTTCTTTAAAGGGGAGGGGCAGGTAAGTAATAACCCCTTTCTTCACAGGGCAGGGACAGGTAAGTATTAACCCCTTACTTTACAGGGCAAGGACAGGTAAGTAATAACCCCTTTCTTCACAGGGAAGGGACAGGTAAGTAGTAACCCCTTTCTTCACAGTGCACGGACAGGTAAGTATGAACCCCTTTCTTCACAGGACAGGGACAGGTGTAAACCCCTTTCTTCACAGGACAGGGACAGGTATTAACCCCTTTCTTTACAGGGCAGGGACAGGTAAGTAGTAACCCCTTTCTTTACAGGGCAGGGACAGGTAAGTAGTAACC
>BLSH010028401.1:1240797-1262232 GCA_018402905.1 Glandirana rugosa
GCGTGAAATTGGCGAACGGCTGCCGACTAGCCGTTAACTGCCGCTGTTACACCGAGACATTGCGCTTAGCGGCAGTATGCTGCCGCCGGCGCTATGTCTCGGTGACACTCGCGCGCGCGCGGCGGCCTCCGCGCGCGAGTGACACAGGCCCCCCCGGGTCCCTCGCCCAGGCCGCCGAAGCTAACGGCGGCCGGTGGGCGCTACGGTGCACTGATTACTGTGTAAATGTCATTGGCAGTGAAGGGGTTAACCTGCAGGGGGCGCTCTAAGGGTTAACTGTGTTCCCTGGGCGTGTTCTTACTGTAGGGGGGACTGCCTAGCTGGGGAAAGGAAGTGGTCACAGCCTTCACTTACAGGAAGGCTGTGATCACAGCCCTTCCCCCTCACACAGAGCGGAGGTCCGTGTTTACATACACGGACCTCCGCTCATTCGTTCCGGGGGGGGCATCGCGGGTGGCCGGCGGCAATCGAAGCCGCCGGACCCGCTCCCTGGGCCCCCCCGGACACAGTGAGCGCGCGCCTCCGGCGGCGCGCGCGCGCTCACAGTGGCTCTGTATCGCGGCCGCCGTCGTATGACGGCGATTCGCGTTACAGAGCCACATTGTCGCCGTCAATTGCCGATCAGCCGTCGGCAAGCGGTTAAAGTGCGTTTTTTGGGGGGGAACCTACTTGTATACTAGTATATCTTCGGGATGAGGTCGCCACCACATTTCTTCCCACAGACTGTATGATACACCATTTGAATTATCTCCTATTTGGACTTGCCAGGCAAAGTGGGTCCAGATCTGTGGTGTACTTGGTGGCAACAAGGAAGCACAATGACTATTTAAAATGTTTTCATTTTTATTTTCCTTATGTATTATTTTTGTTTTTTCTTACAGGAAAAAGCTCCAGATCTAAGGACGTCTTAACTACCGTGAAAACAGATTTGTCTCTTCACCCAAGTTTAATGAACTGCAGATGTATGTCAAATTTAGAACGTGTACTAAATAGCCAAAGCTTTGTGAATGCCTAACCATCATACCTATCCTATATGGCTAAAAGCATTTGGTCGTCCCACCAAATGAATGAGTTTCCAGTGAAGGGTTTTGGCTAATTTTAAAACATACTGTAATGCGGCCCTTTGCTTGCGTTTATTAGGCCCTTGGGGCACTATCCCTTCCAAAGACACCAACAATGGGGCACTATTCCTCCCACTGATACCAATGATGGGGCACTTTTCATCCCACTGACACCAACGATAGGGCACTATTCCCCCCACTGATACCAATTATGGGGCACTATTCCTCTCACTGATACCAATGATGGGGCACTATTACCCCCACTGATACCAATGATGGGGCACTATTCCTCCCACTGATACCAATGATGGGGCACTATTACCCCCACTGATACCAATGATGGGGCACTATTCCCCCCACTGATACCAATAATGGGGCACTATTCTTCCCACTGATACCAATGATGGGGCACTATTCCCCCCCACTGATGCCAAAGATGGGGCACTATTCCTCCCACTGATGCCAAAGATGGGGCACTATTCCTCCCACTGATATCAAAGATGGGGCACTATTCATCACACTGACACCAACAATAGTGCACTATTCCTCCCACTGATACCAAAGGAGGGGCACTATTCCTCCCACTGGCACCAAATATGAGGCACTATTCCTCCCACTGATATCAACGATGGGGCACTATTCCTCCCACTGACACCAATGATAGGGCACTATACCTCCCACTGATACCAATGATGGGTCACTATTCCCCCCACTGATACCAATGATGGGGCACTATTCCCCCCACTGATACCAATGATGGGGCACTATTCCTCCCACTGATGCCAAAGAGAGGGCACTATTCCCCCCACTGACACAAGTGATGGGGCACTATTCCTCCCACTGATGTCAAAGGTGGGGCACTATTCCTCCCACTGATGTCAAAGGTGGGGCACTATTCCTCACACCAACACCAACAATAGTGCACTATTCCTCCCACTGATGCCAACGATGGGGTGTTATTCCTCCCACTGATACCAAAGGAGGGGCACTATTGCTCCAACTGATGCCAAAGATGGGGCACTATTCATCCCACTGGCACCAATGATAGAGCAATATTCCTCCCACTGATGCCAATGATGGTGCACTATTCCTCCCATTGATATCAATGATGGGAAACAACTCCTCTCCTAATACTAAACATGGAGCACTATTGATCCCACTGACGCCGTGACATTTTCTACTTGCACTAGCCACAGCCCGGCCCCGCTTAAGGTCTGAACGATAGTAAAGTAGTAGTTTGTTTAGAAAGTTTGGAGACCCCTGTTTTAGACATTTATGCACTTCACAAATGTTCTTTTGCTGGAAAACACACAAATTCCCACAGACACACTCCAGTCTTGGAAAAGGCCTTCCCAGAAGAGTCAAGGCTCTTATAGCCATATGGGGGGGCAATATCAATGACCATGGTGTTAGAATAGATGTCCAATAAGCTCATATAGGTACATTATGAACGTCAGTTGTCCACAAATTTGCATGGGCAAAGCACAGGTTCGCCTTTAAGTGGTTGTAAACCCCTGAAATGAAAAATGAACAAAGCATATCCTTGTACAGATGTAATCGCCTCTATCCAAAGCAACTAATGTGATTTATAGCTTTTCTCTACTCTCTCTGCTATCTGCACGAGTCACTTCTAACAGTCTATGCCAGCCTTTTTCAACCAGGCTGCCCAGGCACCCTGGGGTGCTTTCCGACTTCTTCAGGGGGTAACCTGGAAACATGCCAAAAAAATTGTACGCAAGCCAGTGGGTGGATCAAGCCTGCCTTTTAGTTACAGAAAGCCTCATATTTTCATTGTGCACCATTAAAACCTTGTAGCTGCCAATGTTCTAACAACCAATGATTTCATTGGTTGATAGGGAGGACGTCAGGCCTCTGCACAGCATCCTTATTTGTCCATCCCCTGTAAAACTATTTGTTTAGTTTTTAACATTTTATAATAGGGTGCCTCGAGGTTATAATTTTAAAGGGTACATTGACTGAAAAAAGTTTGAGAAACATTGGTCTATGCCCACAGCAAGCAATCCCTCCCAGAAGACGGCCCCTTCCACCCCAGAGGGGGGGGGGATGGGTGTCCATTCGCTCCACTCAGGTCTCAGATTACACTCAGCTCTCTGCTGTGCAGGAAATCCCTGCAAATTAAGGGACTTATTTGGGAACCCCAGATTATTTTTCTGGGGACAACCCAAAATTTGGGATTTTCTTTTACTTTCACTTTCAATAATAATGGTACACAGGGCAAACAGAGAGGGTGAATCTCCCTAATGGGGGCGCAGGCAGTAATAAAAACCTGACAGCTGTTCTAAGCCCTCTCTCTATCCGAAACAAAAGAAAAAGTTTTGCCTTTAGTTATACTTTAATATGCCTCCTGTCTACAAAGCCAGTTCCATAATGTCATGGTTTGATGAGTCTGGTGAGGAGGAACTTGTGAGGCCTACACAGAGCCTTGACCTCAACCCTACTGTAAATCTTTGTGTTTGAATGGAAAGCCAATTGTTACCATCAGTATCTGACCTCGCAAATGTTCCTTTGCTGGAGAAATTCCCACAGTCGCACTCCAAAACATTGGTCTATGCCCACAGCAAGCAATCCCACCCGTGGGGGTGTCCATTCCCTCCACTCAGATTAGACGTAGCTCTCTGCTCTATAATGTGTGACATCAGATGCCCCCAGAAGCTCTGAAATGCTATGTAAATTTTGTAATTTGAACGGCTGTAGATTCTCATATCTACAGCCGTTCAAATTACAGAATTTGCATAGCCCTCTCATGGGCTACAGATAACCAGATAGAACTTATGTAGGAGGATTTGTTTCATCTCTGTGTATCACCTGAGGTCAGTCACTTCACTGGGCATAAGGGTTTACAACCACTTTAAGTACGAAGTCCACCCAACCTAGTATAGGTTGTTCGGTTAGAACAGAGATTTATGCTATTGAAAGTTCCATATTTTGATGTGTAATATGGCAGTATATTGGGCATCTGATTGAAGACCTGTCTGTTCAAAAATAAATCAATTCATCTTTCAAAACACCAGGAACATTCCCAGGGACAAACATTTTAATGGAAAAAAAACCTCCCCACTTAGGACTGTCCTTGGAAACCACAGATAGCAACCATGAAACCCCTTTATTGCTAAATTTGCGAGCGTACATTTTCTGTTTTAAAATGGCACTTCTACGTTTTGGAGTGCTTCTCATTCTTTTTTTTTTAAAAAAACAACATAGTAGACTTGAAATTTATCATTTTTTGTAAGTATATGTATTTAATTTGATAAAAAAAAAAAAAAAATTATTACAAAATGAAGAGAGTGAATGCCCCTTTCTTTCCATGGGACAAAATACTGTTCACACGCAAAGAGATCGTGGCTCAGTGACGTGATTGTTCGATGCGATGAATTATTGAGAAGATGATGGTATCAGCGCTCTCGGTCCTTACTGTCTGCCAAAACACATAAGTACCCGAGAGCAATTTATCCCCCCCCGCCATGGTGCTGTGCTCTGAGACTGACATTAATCCGCACATGAGGATAGCTTGGGAACGCTCCATTCTATACGTTTTCTAACATTTACATTTTTTTTCTAATTTATTATCATAGCCAAAGGGGTTGATTTGCTAAAGGCAAATACTCAGACTGTGCACCTTGCATTATTTTCACTTATTTTCTCCGGAGCTTAGTGAATGTGGTGAAGCTCTGCTGACTTCCATCAATCATGTGGAAGCAAAAATTCAGTTTTTTTTTTTTTTTTACTTTGTTGTGTTTGTTTTTTTCTTATCTTTTGTTATGGTTTTTAAATACAAAAAAGAAAGACAAAAATAAAAAAAAAAACAAAAAAAAAACTCTGTCAGGCAGCTGAGGTCGGTAAAGTGCCCATTACAGCAACTGTAAGGCCTCATACACACGGACGTTTTTTGACGCCGGCGTTTTCTGGCGTTTTTTGCAGCTCTCCTTGTTAGTCAATGGCCCCATAAAAACTTCTGCGTTTTTGAGCTGTAGATGGCGTCGGCCTTAGTGAGCTGAAAGTAGAACCCACGGCCATCGCGTTCTGAGGCTGTAACGTTTTGGCATTTTTTTGACGCCGACGCCGCAAAACGCCAACAAACGCCAACTAATATTGTACCGGCGTTTTCCGGCGTTTTTTGATGCCGACGTTTTTAGGTTGAAAAATAGCAGAGGGATGATTTTTTTTAAAAACGCCTATTGACGCCGACGCTCAATTACGCTCACTAACGCCGATGCATAACGCAGAAAAACGCAGATTTTTTTCCCCTGACTTCGGACCCATGTGTATGAGGCCTTAGAGTATCACAATCACATCGCTTAAAAGACAAAGTGCACAGTACAACCCATATCAAAAGAGTGCAAAGAACAAATCACAAGTTAAATAATAAAAAAAAAAAAAAATAAAATAAATAAATAAATAGCACACTTGTGAGCCTATCAGCTCTAGTAAATTCTCACAATATACAGTATCTCACAAAAGTGAGTACACCCCTCAGATTTTTGTAAATATTTTATTCTATCTTTTCATGTGACAACACTGAAGAAATGACACTTTGCTACAATGTAAAGTAGTGAGTGTACAGCTTGTATAACAGTGTAAATTTGCTGTCCCCTCAAAATATCTCAACATACAGCCATTAATGGCTAAACCACTGGCAACAAAACTACACCCCTAAGTGATAATCTACAAATTGGGCCCAAAGTGTCAATATTTTGTGTGGCCACCATTATTTTCCAGCACTGTCTTAGCCCTCTTGGGCATGGAGTTTACAAGAGCTTCACAGGTTGCCACTGGAGTTCTCTTCCACTCCTCCATGATGATATCACAGAGCTGGTGGATGTTAGAGACCTTGCGCTCCTCCACCTTCCATTTGAGGATGCCCCAAATATGCTCAATAGGGTTTAGGTCTGGAGAAATGCTTGGCCAGTCCATCACCTTTACCCTCAGCTTCTTTAGCAATACAGTGGTTGTATTGGAGGTGTGTTTGGGGTCGTTATCATGCTGGAATACTGCCCTGCGGCCCAGTCTCCGAAGGGAGGGGATCATGCTCTGCTTCATTATGTCACAGTGCATGTTGGCATTCATGGTTCCCTCAATGAATTGTAGCTCCCCAGTGCCGGCAGCCCTCATGCAGCCCAGACCATGACACTCCCACCACCATGCTTGACTGTAGGCAAGACACACTTGTCTTTGTACTCCTCACCTGGTTGCCACCACACACGCTTGACACCATCTGAACCAAATACGTTTATCTTGGTCCCATCAGACCACAGGGCATGGTTCCAGTAATCCATGTCCTTAGTCTGCTTGTCTTCAGCAAACTGTTTGCAGGCTTTCTTGTGCATCATCTTTAGAAGAAGCTTCCTTCTAGGATGACAGCCACTCAGACCAATTTGATGCAGTGTGCAGCGAATGGTTTGAGCACTGACAGGCTGACCTCCCACCCCTTCAACCTCTGCAGCAATGCTGGCAGCACTCATACGACTATTTCCCAACCTCTGGATATGATGCTGAGCATGTTTACTCAACTTCTTTGGTCGACCATGGCAAGGCCTGTTATGAGTGGAACCTGTCCTGTTAAATGGTCTTGGCCACCGTGCTGCACCTCAATTTCAGGGTCTTGACAATAGCCTAGGCCATCTTTATGTAGAGCAACAATTCTTTTTTTTTTTTTTGCAGATCCTCAGAGAGTTCTTTGTCATGAGGTGTCATGTTGAACTTCAAGTGACCAGTATGAGAGATTGAGAGCAATAACACCAAATTTAACACCCCTGCTCCCCATTCACACCTGAGACCCTAATGGCTGTGTGTTGAGTTATTTTGAGGGGACAGTAAATGTATACTGTTATACAAGATGTACACTCACATGAAAAGATAGAATAAAATATTTACAAAAATGTGAGGAGTGTACTCACTTTTGTGAGATACTGTAAATAAACAGCATGAAGGAAGGGCAAAATAGGCACAAAAGACTTTGCATGATCATTACAATCAGGTCTTTAACCTCCCTGGTGGTATTCCCAAGTGTGGCTCGGGTGGAATTTCAGTACCATTAGCGGTAACCCCGAGCCACACTCTGGATTGCATCGCTGCATCCAAGGCAGCGTTACTCACCTTGTCCCCTGGATTTATTTATTTATTTTAGGTACTTATATAGCGCCGTCAATTTACGCAGCGCTTTACATATACATTGTACATTCACATCAGTCCCTACCCTCAAGGAGCTTACAATCTAAAGTCCCTAACTCACATTCATACATATACTAAGGACAATTTAGAGAGGATCTAATTTACCTACCAGCATGTCTTTGGAGTGTGGGAGGAAACCGGAGTACCCGGAGGAAACCCACGCAGGCACAGGGAGAACATGCAAACTCCAGGCAGGTAGTGTCGTGGTTGGGATTCGAACCAGCGACCCCTTTGTTGCCAGGCGAAAGTGCTACCCACTACACCACTGTGCCGCCCTAATCCAACGATGTCCCCCCGCTGTGTCTGCGGGCTCTGTCCTCTGCCCAATGCCTCTGTGTGCCGGGCTCTGTTCCCTGCGAGCGTTGCGTCGCATGGGGGCGGAGACCGGCGGCAAATTCAAAAAGTGAAATACACAGTAAGCATACAGTAGTCTGTAATCTGTAAGATTACATTACTGTATGAAGTCATTTCACATCCCCTTTGTCCCTAGTGCTTTGTCCAGTGCCCTGCATGCACTTTTATATAATAAATGTCATTCTTTCTGCCTGGAAACCTGAGAATGTCCATGACAACCAAAAAGCGTCCCTTTACATCAAAAGTGGTTTTTGATCAGCTAGAAAACAGCGATAGTAAATAAGAATCATTTGCAGCATTGAGTGATACTGATTTTTGGGGAAATTTATTATCAGACACTGAAAGTGACGACAGCGACAATTCTGCAACTGAGCAAATTTCAGTGTTTTTGGTTTGATTACATTATTGAATACATTTTATTACTATTACATTATTATTTTTGATAATTATTTTTAGTTATTTATTATATTATAATCTACGATTTCATGATTCAAACTTTATCATACCCGGGATGTCTACTAGACTCTTGTTTGGGCAGATTTAAGTGAGTTATTCCTAAGAATTACAGGCCTACAATATAAAACGCCAAATTTCCATGCAAAATAATTGTACCGCTTTCAGCACCAAAAATCTGAAATAATCATACCGCCAGGGAGGTTAATATGGGTGGCAAAACCATGTGGTGCCTCCTAAAGTCTAAAAAATGTTTTCTTGCACCTTATTGGATATTCTTTACACAGAGAAGCTTCGCCACATTCATTAAGCTCTGGGGAAAATGAATGCAACCCCAAGGTGTTTCATTTTAGGGTAAAAAGTCGCTGTTCACCAGCACCACCCTGACACATACTGTACCTACCACACAACCTTAACCTCGACCCTTAAAGGAGAAGTAAGGCCAAGCTCTTTTGGTCCTACTTTTCTAGTGGTTCACAGAAGTGCACTTCTGTGACCCAGTTACAGCCAATAGTGGACTAGATTCCGCTATTGTCCAATAACGCTCAGCCGCTCCAGACTCTGAAGGGTTCCCAACTTTCATGTATTGAACTGCCCGGTAGCTGGCTCAGCCTCTTCGCATGCCACTGAGAGGCTGGGCCAGCCACTGCTGTCTTCCCCACAGTCTGGTGCACAGCTGATCACAGATCGGAGTAAGGAGTCAATCACAGCGGATCTTTACCAAGTGATCAGCTGCGTCTAATCACAGCTGATCATGATGTAAATACACTTCCCGGTTATCGGTATTCCTTTCCTTATGCTGTAACAGTGTAAAAGGGGACACCTACACTGATAATCAAGGCACTGATTATTAGTGTCCTAATTATCAGTGCAGACCCAACAGTGTCCATCAGTGCTGCCAATCAGTGCCCATCAGTGCTACCAATCAGTGCCAATAAGTGCTGTTAATCTTTGCTGCCTATCAGTGCCCATCGGTGCCGCCTATCAGTTCCCATCAGTGCCTCCTCATCAGTGCTGCCTCATCCACTGCCCCGCTGACTCCATCATTTGCTCTATTGACCACATATGTGGCACTTGGACAAATCATGCCTCAGGGTCTGATGAAGAAGCCACAGCTGTTCACTGGAGCTTCCACATCAGACCCTGAAATAAGAATTTTAGTCATGCCTAGTACAGCACAAAACCAAAATACACCACTGAACTTTGAGCAATCAGCAGTCTTGAAGTTTAAATGTCAAGATCAAGGGTAATATTACGCTCAATTCTTGTCCAGGGGACACAACAGGAAGTGGGTGAAAATTGCTTCAAATAAATTAAAAGAAAATTTTAGATTTCATATCACTCTCTGCTCTGGAGACAAAGAGGATAAATATAGGTACGTTGTAATAAAAATAAAAAATAAATCCCCTTTTGGTGCCTTTTAATGAATGCTACAATCCTGTAGGTCCCTTAGGCTGGCACAATAATAGCACAGACATCCCCTTCTGCTCTACTGTACTTTTTCCCATCTCACCATCATAAGTGCAGTTTTTGTCCTCATGAGGGCCGTTTTGTTTGAGTTGATGCTCATTTTGGAAGGATCAGATGGGAACTGAGTTTGGAGCAGCTGGCTTCCAATTTTATGAGCGGTTATCATTTGTATCATGTAATACGACGATCCCTGCAATAGAATTGGAACTTTCAGCTCTAATGGTTGCATGCTGCCTCCATATAGGAAATAACATGTTTTACAGTTTTTGGAGCTATGATCAGATTAAATTGTATGCGGGTACCTTTAGCCCACGTTCACACAGGGGTGATCAGACTGCGATGCGACTTTGCTAGGCGATTTTTAACACAACTTCAGCTCAACTTTGGGTGAGTTACAACGCGACTCCATGCCAGGTGACTTTGTGGGCAATCAGGGAAGGGAGGGAGGGGTTTGCCTTCAAAAATTCTTTTTTTTTTAAACTGTAAAGTCGCTTCAATATAGATGGGCGACTTGGAGACGACTTCCATTAAATTCTATGGGCAAGTCAGATAGAAGTCGCCTTGAAGTAGTACGGGAACCTTTTCTGAAGTCGGAGCAACTTCAGTAGCGTACATTAAGATGGCTCCCATTCATTTCAATGGGAATCAAGATGTCAAGCGACTTTGGGCGCCGTGAGGCTATACAAGTCGGAGAGCAAGTCGCCCCTGTGTGAACGGGCTCTAAGTCTACATTGAATGGCAAACTAAGGTAGATGTAAACACAGCTAGTAAAATCCCATAAAATATTTTAAAATCTACAGCTCTTATTAAAAGGGTAACTGTACCAGGACAAGGGGAGGGCAGGAGGGACATCAGCCCAAGGCACAGCAGTAGGGGGAGGCATCCACTCACTCATGCAAGCTCTAGATCCTTCTAGCCACACTCCATGCCAACCATCAAAAGCCAAAGCAAGTGAGCAAAGAATGGTACACCCAATCTACACATGTATTATGAAGGGGCGCAGTTCTACATCCTTGCCCCGGGCGCTGGACTAACCTGTCCTGGTACTGCCTGGTAATTCTGCCATGATAGTCCTTGTTTAGGAATGCCCTGTTTTATGTTGACAACTCCCTCCTAATTGTGCTTCTGCATTATCACCCTGTCACATGGAAACGAATAGCCATGCGGACACACATTGCTTATCATTGTCAGTAAACTGGTCCAGAGCAATGATGTTCAGCTAGAGTGAGTGCATGTAGTCAGGATGTAGCTTAAAAAGGCCAGGGGTGATCAGGAGTTAGATACAAGAAAAGGCTGAAAAAAGGTGAACGCAGATCATCTCCAGTAACGTAACAGGGAGAAGTTCTGTAGTCCAGCAGAGGGGGACAATACTGCTTGGGATTTCAGTGCAACAGAAGCAGTATTGCCAGATTGCTACAGGAAGTTAGGCGCTCAGGGGATTGTCTGCAGATCAACGTGTATTTCTTAGTACTTGCAGTGTTTTTAAAGATCCAAAACATGGCAAATGTGCATATATAGCAGAGATGTGCTAAATTGTGTTTCTTCTACTTGGCCTTGTGACAGACTGAACCGGGACAAGGGCTTTTGGAGAGGACTAGGGGGCAAGCCTCCTATCCACTGATTATGGCCCATGGAGAGAGCAGATCATTCTATAGTGATAGACAACAATGTGATGAACGCTAAGAGTGAGGCTTGGGTTAATTCTCTGAATTCTCTGAATAAGGACAATAAAGCGTCCCTTCTGGAATGGATGGAAAGATGTAATATTAATCATGTACAGGTTAATGGTCAGAGGACATATGGCGGCCCTCCTGCAGACTGGGTTGGAGAGGCTCCTTCAAATGGGGCAGAAATACTTATCAACACAATCCCTCAAGAGATCTGTGAAGATAAATGAATTCCACTTTATCAGACTGCTGGAACATTGTTTGTTTTCTGATGACTTGTCCAGTGCAGTGGTTCTCAACCTCAGTTCTCAAGTACCCACAACGGGCCATATTTTCAGGTTTTACTATATTTTGCACAGCTGCTTTAAATCAATATCAATGACATGGTATTGATTGTATCTATTTTATCTAAGGGAAGTTCCCAAAAGATGACCCGGTACTTGAGGACTGAGGTTGAAAACTACTGGTCTAGTGGACAGAATACAAAAAGTCTGTGTCTCCCATTGTGTGCCTCCTAGGTGTGAATTCCCATTGTTAATTGAGTCACCTATTGCTTCTGTCTGTAGGCTAATTTGGCTATCTTTTGGAGGTTCCTACATGGTGGGATTAGTCTGGTGTCAACTCTACCTCATCATCTAAGCCATTGTGTGATGTTTTTGGGTAATTTGGTCTCAATGTTCATGTGGAGATTGACCTATGTGAAGTGTCTGTGTACGATGCTTGGGGTAATAGGGCTGGTATTAGCTCTCGGGCTTCTGGAACGGTATGGAAGGCAGGAGGCACGGTTAGGCGCAAGCACCTAAGCTGGGTGCTGGATGTTCCGTTACAGGTCTCAAGCATACACGTTTTGCTTCCAGGTCTGCAACCTTGCAATGGCCATTATGAGAGGGTCTCAAACTGCTGCCTGGGGTTTTATTATCTATGATGGAACAGGAATATTTGAAACGCCCCAGGGTGGGACAGGACAGACTCAAAAACATTGGCAAAAAAGATCTAGCTGGTATTAGTCGCTAGGATGCTGGCAGCTGGATGCACAGCACCACTGGTTTCTAGGACGCTGGCACCTGGGCCACACAGCGTTATTGACTGTTACGGTGCTGACACTGTTAAGCCTGGGGGCTGAACATGCATTTTGGCCTTAGTGTTTCCTAAGGCAGCCACCTCAATCGGCCTCATGGGTGGCATGGTCCTGCCTACAGATATAGAAAGATTTCTTTTGTGTGCATTGACCCTTTAAGTGCATATGATGTCTGTAATGATCACGTTATAATCTGACACATACAACTTTTTTACAATTAACTTTAGAGTTTCCAAAATTATGTTATATGAGCACCTACCTAATATAACCCCCAATCCATTTGTATCCAATCAGACAAGTTCTTGGTAGATCTAATGGCTTGTTCACACAAGCAGCCAGGAGGCTGGTAAAATCAGGTTGTTGAGGTGAGGTTTTACCACCCCACCTGAATAAGAGCACGTGGTCACTCAGGGCTGTACACATGTGGTGGCATAAGTTAAAGAGGTTCTAAAGGCAGGAGGTTTTTTTTCTACCTTAATGCATTCTATGCTTCAAGGCAGGGTTTCTCAACCAGGGTTCCGTGGAACCCTAGGGTTCCTCCAGAGGTTGCTAGGGGTTCCTTGAGCAATGAGCAATTTCTGCCTCTCAGATAAGTTCCCACTGACACTATTGCTATTTTTAGCTATCTGTAAGGGGGTAATTCTTCCCAATGACCACAAGTGTAAGGCGCATTCTTCCCATTGACCATCACACTAATGTATCATGAGTTGTAGATTTCTCATTTTAACCTCCTCCCACCCGCGCCATAGCCGAATGACGGCTACAGCGCGGCTCTAAAATGACGTCCTCCCATTTGGCTTGTGCTGGGCGCGCTCCCGCGGGCGCGAGCGGCACGTGCACGCGCCGCTCGTGCCCGCGGGAGCGTGCCCGCGGGTCGGGCGGACCCGATGTCCACCGGAGACCCGCGATCTCCTTTCAGAGAGGAGGAACGGGGAACCGCCAAAGTAAACACGGCGGTTCCCCGTTCTGTGAATGGGACACAACAGATCTACTGATCCCTGTCACTGGGATCAGTTAGATCTGTTATGTCCCGACTAGCCCCGCCCCCCCACAGTTAGAACACACCCAGGGAACATTGTTAACCCCTTCACTGCCCCCTGCTGGTTAACCCCTTCACTGCCAATGACATTTATACAGTAATCAGTGGACATTTAAATTTCTGATCGCTGTATAAATGTCATTGGTCCCAAAAATGTGTCAAAAATATCCGACATGTCCGCCCCGATATCGCAGTCCCGATAAAAATTGCAGATCGCTGCCATTACCAGTAAAAAAAAAAAAAAAAATAAAAACGCCATAAATCAATGTCCATAGTTTGTAAATGCTATAACTTTTGCGCAACCCAATCAATAAACGCCGATGGCGATTTTTTTTACCAAAAATATGTAGAAGAATATAAATCGGTCAAAACTGATGAATAAACTCGTTTTTTTATTTTTTATTTTTGGATATTTATTATAGCAAAAAGTAAAAAATATTGTTTTTTTTTCAAAATTGTCGCTCTTTTTTTGTTTATAGCGGAGATCAGAAGTGACGGAGAGGGGATCAAATACCACAAAAAGAAAGCTCTATTTGTGGGAAAAAAAGGACGCAAATTTTGTTTGGGTACAACGTCGCACGATTGCGCAATTGTCATTCAAAGAGCGACAGCGCTGAAAACTGAAAATTGGTTCGGGCAGGAGGGGGGTTTAAGTGCCCAGTAAGGAAGTGGTTAAGCAGGGGTTCCCCAAGACCGGTGAACTATTTCAAGGGTTCCTCCGTGTTGAAAAGGTTGAGAAAGGCTGCTTTAAGGTAAAAAAACTTTCTAGGTGCAGCTCCCACCCAGCCCCCCTTAAACTTACATGAACCCCATCTCAATCCAGCCATGTGCATGAGAGCAGCTTCTCTCTTGGGTCTCTCTATCCTTCTTCGCTCACACAGCAGCGGGAGCAGCTGCTGTCAATCAAAGCCAGTAAGCCAATGAGGGGAGAGCGGGGGGCGGGCCGAGTCTTGCTCTGTGTGTGAATGGATAATGTCAAATTCACAAGAGTGTGGCTCGGGAGTGAGCTTGCTCGAGTGCTCCCATAGAAAGAGGCATGCTATTGGGTGCACTCGGCGAGGGGGGGGGGGGCAGGACCACCGGCAGGGAACCCAAAAAGAAGATGATTGGGGCTGCTCTGTGCAAAACCTTTACACAGAACTTGTAAGTATGACATGTTTGTTATAAAAAAATAAATAAAAAAAAATGAAAACTTTTAGAATCACTTTAACCACTTCTCTAAGGGTGGACGTACTATGACGTCCTGCCTTTGAGAAGTGATATCTGAATGGTGCCTGCAGCTGCAGGCACCATTCAGATACCGTTTCTTCCGACGATTCTGCGTCTGATAAAAGTGGTGTTAGCGGCGGATTCGCTGTCCCCCGATCCTCTCCTCCCAGTGTCCGGGATCCGACTGAGCGGCTGAAGCCGCTCACTCGGCTCCATAGTACGGCCGGGCCGAAATGACGTCAGAAGTCAGTTCCGCCCAACGGTCTTAAAGGGCTTTTTGTCCTGTCATTTTTTTCAAATTTTTTTTTTTTTTTTTGCATTTTAGTGTAGATATGGGATCTGAGGACTTTTTGACCCCAGATCTCATATTTAAGAGGACCTGTCATGCTTTTTTTCTATTACAAGGAATGTTTACATTTCTTGTAATAGGAATAAAAGTGATCAAATTTTTTTTTTTAAAGAACAGTGTAAAAATAAAAAGTAAAAAGGGAAATAAATAATTAAAAAAAAAAAATTTAAAGCGCTCCATCCCGCCGAGCTCGCACGCAGAAGGGAACGCATACGTACATCCCGCTCACATATGAAAACAGTGTTCAAACCCCACATGTGAGGTATTGCCGCGATCGTTAGAGCGAGAGCAATAATTATAGCACTAGACCTCCTCTGTCACGCAAAACTGCTAACCTGTAGAATTTTTTAAACGTCGCCAATAGAGGTTTTTAAGTTGCAAAGTTTGTCGCCATTCCGCGAGCGGACGCAATTTTGAAGCATGGCATGTTGGGTATCATTTTACTCGGCGTAACATTATCTTTCACAATATGGAAAACAATTGACCTAACTTTACTGTTTTCTTATTTTTTAACTAAAAAAACTGAATTTATTAAAAAAAAATGCACCCTTGGAAGACCGCTGCGCAAATACGGTGTGACATAAAGTTTTGCAATGACCGCCATGTTATTCTCTAGGGTGTTAGAAAAAAAATATATAATGTTTGGGGGTTCTAAGTAAATTTTATAGCAAAAATACCTGTTTTTAAGTCGTAACACAGAACCCAAAAAACCACTGCCTGGAAGTGGTTAAAGAGCATTGTCACATTCGGTGGGCGGTACTGTCGTCGAACACAATGCATTTTACGGTGCAACAACTGCGTGTTATGCAGACAGTTACAGCGCAGCAGTGTGCCATTTGCAGGGTTAAATCAGGCAATGGTTAAACCTCCCGTAAAAGGTGGGCAAGGGTTGCCGCCCATATGAATGAGCCCTAAAGGAGATCGAGCAATCAGATTGTAATGTTTGTGGTGAGTAAGGAGTACATTGAACAAAGAGGACGGAAGGCAGTCAGGAGTTAAATGCGATAACAGAAAGTTCATAAATCTGTTTATTCTTCTGGCCTGGAAGTCCAGCCAAGTGTTTTGGTTGGTGTTTTGCATATTTCTCCCGCCCGATGGTAAAACGTGGTAGTTCGGGAGCGTAACAATGAGCACAGTGTCTGAGTAAACGGCGCAGGTTTTGATCCTTTTTATGCTGCAACAAAAGCATTGTAACAATGCCAATAATTTCATTGTGCAAATACAGCCATGTCCCTAACGCTCAATGTAAAGCTGTTTGTGGCAGGACAATGGCCAAGGTGAAATGGAGGACTTCAGGTATCCACTTACTGTCAGGTGCAACCTACAAAGTGCTGCATCCCGAATGATGGCTTCATCATTATCATCATATTCCTTTATCGTATGGAGAGGGTCTATACTGATTGCGGTGATAACGTATTCATCAATGCAGGATAATTATATTTTACGCACTTTTATGTGCATGCACTGACCTTATTATTTCTGAGCAGTACATGAAACCTAAGTGCCAGTTGACATCAGTGCGATGCGGGAACCAGCGCGATACGAGTGCCGGTTACCGCATCACATAGGTCTCGCAGGCAGTTCACACTTCCCTATGCGAACAGCTGCGTGTGTCAATAGAAAGTTAATGACATCCCTAGATCGGTTTCGTATATCGCAGTGCAAACTGTCAAATGGTGCAGGAATCGGTGTGAACACCCACGCGATCCGATTCCTGTGCGGACCAAAAAAAAAGGGTCCTGCACCATTTTGGTCTGAATGCGATGCAAAGCCAGCCGTACACTACACAGACATCGCATGTCATCTGCACAGCAATGCAGTGCGAATCACATGCGATGTCTGACATTGTGCCAGTGTGAATCTGAACTAAAAGGTCAGTCCACTTTAAACAGATATTTCAGCTATTGGAAGCAGGGACGGGCCCGTGAATTTTGGGTGCACGAGCGCCGCCCCCCATCGCTGCCGCCGCCTCCCCCCTATCCATGTGCCAGCCCCTTTCAGGACGCTGGGCGCATGAATTATAATTTCGGGGATAGGAGGAGGCGTGTCTTTTTAAGCACCTAATTAGAGCCAGAGGCTCTAATAGGCTTCAGAAAAGGGGGGGGGGGTTGGGGCGCAGAGCACTGTGTCCGGAGCCCTCCCAGTTGTGTTGCAACAACGATTGAATATTCGCTGTTGCAACATTGATCCTCCTCCCGGCCAATTGGGAAGCGGGTCTGATATCCGTCACCCGTTTGGCTGAAAGGTCAGCTGATCCTATTGGGCGCCTATGAGGAGGAGGGGGAGCTGGAAGCTGCCATGGACAGGACTCAGAGCCAATGCACCACGCTGCCTGGCCGCCATGGAGAGGACTCAGAGCCAATGCACCACGCTGCCCTGCCGCCATGGACAGGACTCAGAGCCAATGTACCACGCTGCCCGGCCGCCATGGAGAGGACTCAGAGCCAATGCACCACGCTGCCCGGCCGCCATGGAGAGGACTCAGAGCCAATGCACCATGCTGCCGGCCGCCATGGAGTGGACTCAGAGCCAATGCACCACGCTGCCCGGCCGCCATGGACAGGACTCAGAGCCAATGCACCATGATGCCTGGCCGCCATGGAGAGGACTCACCGCGCCACGATGGGGTAAGTGCCGAACCTACCAGCGAACAGCGGGAGGGTGGGTGCTGCTCCGGGGGGTATTGCCGAGGGTGCCGGTCGGGGGGGGGAGGGGGTGTTTGCCACCCCCCAAAAAACCCACCAGCTGCAACTGATTGGAAGATGCTTTTACATTTGCCCAACCAGTCCTGCGATTTACACTGCTAATTCCACCACTACAGTTAAAGTGGTAGTAAACTCTGTTTTACCACTTCTACCTACAGGAAAGCCAATAACCGTTTAGGAGATATTCAGAGGGCATGCAGCCGGTGAAGTTGCATACCTTGCTGGACCTTCAGAGCCCATGCCGCAAATGATGGCTCCCACACCCATGAGAGGGAGTGATGTCATCGCCGCCCCAGCCATGTAGCCGGAGGCCGCGGACCCGAAAGGAAGACCGGCTGAAGATGGAAACCCTCTTAGCGGTGACAGCGCGATGCATACTAGCACATTATTACATTGCCGCGCAGGTGATTTTTTTTTCTCCAACTGCAGTTTACTACCTCTTTAAACCATACCTTGCCGGACCTTCAGAGCTTTGTGCCAGAACCGAGGGCTCCACGCAAGCGCGGGAGTAAAGTCATTGTGGCGCCGGCCAATCACATAGCCGGAGCGCGCAAACCCAGGAAAAAGACCGGGGGAAGATGTCAGCCTTCTCGGCGGTGACAGCTGGCGGGCTTCGTTCCTAGGTAAGTATTTCATAATGTGCTAGTATGCAATGCATACTAGCACATTATGTAATTGCCTTACGGGTGTTTTTCTTTTTTTTTAACAGCCACAGTTTACTAATGCTTTAAGCACCAGAGCTTAGTAATTTCCTGTGATTGGACAGTGAAGAAGCAGCAGAATACTGATGGGTTTTATCTTTGATCTCTTCTTCTATTAGCACTTAATTGGCTCATAGAGCTGTTTGACCCTCCCCCAGTCTAAGCGTTGCTGCACATTTTAAAGGGGAACTTTACTCATAACAACTTGTTAAAAAAATAATGTTCTTTAGCAAGGAACATGCATTCCACATGCACCACAATTAGTGTGTGCTTTAAATTGCCTCCAGCATTACCACCGTCTGTTCCTGCCGGAGGCTGCCATTTTGCTGAAGCCCAGAACCCGTCAGCAAATCAGCCTCTCGTGGCTCCAATTTTTCAAGCACAATGCCAAAAATGGAGAGCAACTGAGCATGTGCAGTAGGGCCGAAACAACCAATCGATTAATCGACAACTAATTGATTATGAAAATAATAATTTTTATAATTGATTAATCGGCCAGCCAATTAGTTGGCCTGCATACAGAATGCATTATTTGTTTATATATCAGATACAGTGCAGCACACATACAGCTCAGTATACCATCCATACATGTCAGGAAGTGCCTGAGAATGTGGATGTGTGAGGAGCAATGCTTCATGGGACATGTAGTCCTGGGCAGGAAGTGATTGGTTCTAAAGTCAGAAGTTTTTTTTACCTTGCTATAGGGGCTCTTGATATTACACTTTGCAGCTTGATATTGGGGCACTCTGAAGGCAGGAGGAGCCAGAAGCGTTGGTGGGGGACCCCAGAAGAGGAGGATTCAGGCTGCTCCGTGCAAAACCATTGCACAGAGCAGGTAAGTATAACATGTTTGTTGTTAAAAAAAACACTTTAAAGACTCAGGGAAGATCAGTATCTGAACCCAGAGAAGGTGGAGGCTGTAGGTAATAGAAGGCATTACAATTACATTTCAAGTAAACTTTTACCAATATTCTGCATTATATTTAAAATGATCATATCCATGAAAAAAAGTCTCAGCCTTTATTACTACTTTACTATAAAAGATGTTTTATCTCCCTTCCACCCTTCATATAGCTTCATGTCTGAATCCTAGGTAAAATGCCCATATATCCTACTTCTGGGTGTATTTATTATTATACATGCTTCTGTCTGTTATTCTCAGAGAGGATTAGAGATTTTGTTCCCTAACAATATAGTTGGTTATTTATATTTACCTCTGCATAGAGATATTTAAGAATAGATTGCCTTTTTAAAAAAAAAAACTTCACATATTAACTAAATTAACCACCACCCTTTTTTTAAAGGTGATTAATCGAAACAATAATCGGGCAACTAATCGATCATGAAAATAATCCTTAGTTGCAGCCATAATGTGCAGAGCAGGGTAATACAGAGTATTACTGGATTTTAAACAGTATAGGCACCTAGATTTAATGTTTTACATCGCAATACCTGCAAAAGGGGTCAGCCTGAAGTGATCTAGCATCTAGCAGGACCTAATTTTCTGACTAAAGTCTCACTTTAAGCATCTAATATCAAATCAGATGGCTGTAGCGCCCCCATAGTAATGATGTGCAGGCCTGATCGTTTTGATTTGGGCAGGGGAGTGGCCCAGGAAGTGCTGGAGACTGCAGGAAGGAATGCCCCTTGGTTACTCCTCCCCTTTCTTTCAGAACATTCTGGAAAAAGGGGATGGAAAGAGGAGGTGAGGCTTTCTGAAGTAGCTTAAGGAGCCCTGATAAATCCCCAACCTGGATTGGCAGGGGGCAGGCCTCCTTAAATACTGTGGTCTGCCAGTGGGAGGGAGGCGAGTGTCGGGTGGAAGAGCTAGAGATGCAGCAGGTGTTGCGGAGGCTCACAGGGAGTCCCGAGTCTGGGAAGTTTAAAGAACCCCTCTTATAACACACGGATGAGAGTTCTGACCAAGGAGCAGGAGAACAACAGAGAGGCTACAGGAAAAAGGCTCTGTAAAGGATCCACCGGTGTTGGTATGTGACACACCCTGGTTGCTGGAGGAAGTGGACTGGAGCAGGCTGAGAGGATACAGTGGACAGTCTGAGGAGGTCACAGGAGCAAGTCAGAGAAGTGGTGTTGCGGGGCAGTAGAGTGGGCCGGAGCAGCCAGGAGGGCTGAGGTGGCCTGGAGGAGGATGGGCTGTAGTCCATCAACCCTAGCTAGCACAAACGTACTCAGCTACACTTTGAAGACCCGTGGCCTCTGCCTGTAATGGGCGGTCCGGAGGTCCTGCCAGCATAAACGCAGGCCTCACCACGTGCTAGCTAGGTCGGAACCAAGTGTGTGCAGGAGAGAGAAGCCTGGAGGAAAGTGAGAATTGAAGCAAGTCTGTGCTGGAGGAAGAAGTGTATATACTGAGGTGTATATAGAAGGTCCCATGTTCTTGATCCATTGGGCATCCCACATTCATCCCTACCCCATCCAAGTTTTATCCCCTAATAAAAAACAAACAAAGTACCAGCCTGTTCCCTAACTCCGGATGAAAGGAAATGTGTGATTGAGGGCAGAGTGACAGGTGGACCACTACTTCCAGCCACCCCCAAGGGGGACATTGGCTACACGGAAGTAATTACATCTCCTGGATTTAGCAATGCATGTCATTGCCTCTAAATCAGGGTACTCCAACCAAGGCACGCGGGCCGGCAAACCATCCCTACATCTCTATGTAAAGAATAGGGGATATTAGTAGCTGTAGCTGGAGCTAGTCCTCATTGGACACTTCTGCATGGAGCTTGGCAAAACTTGGAGGACAGATTGGACTGTGGTGTATTTTTCAGGCACGGAGTGGTGAGAGGATCTTGTCCACACAACAATGTGACTTGTGCTAGTTTAACCACAACAAGAGCATCTTACCGTTCAAATTGCCTTTTGTCATCATTTGCAGCTCAGGGATTTAACCTCTTACAATCTTATTTTGCTGTTTCAACAAAGGCGCATTTATGATAACATCAATGGGGCTTGAAGTATTATGGAGTCCTGCTGAGTCCAGGTCAGCTCCAGTTTTACAACACAGAAAAATATCTGCTTAGGGAATGTATAGCAGTTTTGCAGTTTCCTTCTTTTCCTTCTATCCTTATTATGGTCAGGACTAAAAAAAAAAAAAAAAAAAAGTGGACAGCGCAGTCTCCCATCAGTCTGGAGGAAG
>BLSH010028401.1:1270245-1292901 GCA_018402905.1 Glandirana rugosa
GTAAGCGAGTAAACCGGTTCTTACCAGATTAGACTAAGAGTGATGCTCCGGTACCACTTCCATCGACGCTACAAAACTCGCACACTGTTCCGAGTTTTACAATGCGAGTGGGGAGCTGTAGTTCTGGGGGGGGGGGGGAGGGCAAATGGCTGCTCTGTGTTGGCAGGAACGAGAATGCCAACAAACAGGGCCCTGCTTTATTATTTAACAGTTGGTACTGCTGGAGTCCTGGCACTGCAATAGAGCAATCTCTGTCTTAGTGCAAGTAAGCCTGATGTTAAGAGCTTATGAGCCAAATCATGTTTACCATAGTCTGTGAGAACCTAAACAGCCCCATCAGATGGACAAAATTCCTAAGGTACAACATTTCTTGGCCAAATGAGCGAATGAAAAATTCAGAGAGGTGCAGAATCGTTTCGGCTGCTGCACAATTAAACTTTGCAGATGGGATATCGTTGCTACAAATCACCCCCCCCCCACCTCCTCCCGGTGCAGCCGATCAACAAACCGGTCTTCATCGTGAAACCTTGACCCATAGACTACCCCCATAAAGCATGCCAAACGTCTCTTCCAGTGCCACGTAGCCAACTGGCCGGCTGGAAGAGCTCATCGAGCATAAAAAAAAAAAAAAAAAAGGAAGCTCTGCCATCAAGCTCGGGGCGCCACCGGGGCATATGTGCAGAATTATAACCCTCCAGGCCGCTGAGCTGAGATGTTGTTGCGCGCTCCCACCAAAGCAGATGACCTTGTCAAAAATGAGTTCTGACTACAAGTTCATCCCATTAGCGGAGGGGGTTGATCGCTTGTTTCCTCGGAGCCGCGTTTACACAAATGACACACAGGAGCCAAATGGAGAGGTTGTTGTGTTGGATGATTTTGCGGCTTTTGGGGGAACGTTCGGCTCGTTTGATCGTTTACAAAAGGTACACGGGCCTTCCTTTGGAAAGATGATGCTTGGCAGCTGTTGCTTGGGCCTCGGTGGGCTTTCTACGGTGATGCCGTAAAAGGCAACAGGAGAAAGTTGAGAATATCTACAGGCAACGGGGTCCGCACCGTATTACTTATGCAATATACACGCACGAGTTGCTAAATCGGGGGAAAATTCAAACATGCTAATTGCACATTCTGCGAGAGGTGAGAATATGATAAGAAAATGCCTCCTCCATTTAATATTTATAGACGTGAAATGTGAGAGACACATTATTTTGTTTTGGGTCACACTGAAGCCATTAAAGTTTTTTTTTTTTTTCTAATTCCACACCTGTTCTATTTAGTTTGGTTTTAGTGAGCAATTATTCATTTGGCTTAACATATTAAAGGTACACTCCAGTATAAATCAAAAATGAAACATTAAAGTGGTTCTAAAGGCTGAAAGTTTTCTCTGCATTAAGGTAGAAAACCTTCTGGGTGCAGCTTCCCCCCACTCCCCCTTATACTTTCCTGAGCCCCATCTCAATCCAGAGATGTACATGAGAGCAGCGTCTCTCCCGGGTCTCTCCCGGGTCTCTCATTGGCTTACACAGTAATGAGAGCCATTGGCTTTTGCTCCTGTCAATGACAGCAAGTGAGCCAATGAGGAGAGCAGGGGGCGGGGCTGAGCCCCACTCTGTGTCTATTCACGGGAACGTGGCTTGAGAAAGACCCTACTTAAGTGCCCACATAGCAAGAGGCTTTTGCTATCTATTGGGGACACTCAGCGGGGGCCAGGTTTTCTTTGCATTAAGGTTAAAAAAACCTTCTGGGTGCAGCACCCCCCACACCCCCTTATACTTACCAGAGCCCCATCTCAGTTCAGAGATGTGCACGAGAGCCGCGGCTCTCCTGGTTCTCTCTCCCCTCATTGGCTTACACAGCAATGAGAGCCATTGGCTTCTGCTGCAGTCAATCACAGCCAGTGAGCCAATGAGGAGAGCAGGGGTGGGGCTGAGCTACGCTCTGTGTCCATTCATGGGAGCGTGGCTTGAGAAAGGGTATATTTGAGTGCCCCCATAGCAATAAGATTTTGCTATCTATTGGGGGCACTCAGCAGGGGGGGAGGAGCCAGGATTGCTGGCGGGGTACCCAAAACGAGGAGGATCGGGGCTGCTCTGTGCAAAACCACTACACAGAGCAAGTAAGTATAACATGTTTGTTTTTTTTTGTTTTGTTTTTTTCAAATGACAACCTCTACAATCACTTTAAAGGCCAACTCCTGTATTTATTGGACCCATCTCCTAAAGCCAGCCATAGAAGGTTTGGTTCAGCAGGAACTGGCAGAATTTTGATCTATTAATGGGCAGGCTGGTTGTACATCAATGTGAGGTATCATCACGAATGTCAGAGTGAGAGCAATAATTCTAGTGCCAGACCTTGTCTGTAACTCTAAACAGGTAACCTGTAAAAATGTTTAAAGTGCTGCCTATGGAGAACTAGTTTGGCGGGCATACGCAATTTTAAAGTGTGACTTATAATTATTTGATCCCCTGCAGATTTTGTAAGTTTGCCCACTTACAAAGGATCTATCATTTTTATGATAGGTGTATTTTAAATGATAGAGACAGAATATCAACCAAAAATAAAAAAAAAACACATGATACAGATGTTATAAATCGAGTTGCAGTTCACAGAGAAAAATAAGTATTTGATCCCCTACCAACCAACAATAATTCTGGCTCCCACAGACTGGCTACAGTAAGTGCTCATATGGTACACAGATTAGTCCTATCAATGTAAGAAGACGCTCCTAACGACAACTCATTATGTGTATAAAAGACACAGAATCCCTTTCTTCCATTCAAACCTCACCATCATGGACCCTTTAGTCCATGATGGTGAGGTTTGAATGGAAGAAAGGGATTCTGTGTCTACAATCTTGTCCCTGACGTCCTTTGACAGCTCTTTAGCTGTCAAAGGACATCAGGGACAAAGATTGTAGACCTACACAAGGCTGGAATGGGCTACAAGACCATCAGCAAGAAGCTTGGTTAGAAGGAGACAACTGTCGGACCGATTATTCACAAATGGAAGAAATACAAAATAACCATCAATCACCCTCGGTCTGGAGCTCCATGCAAGGTTTCACCTCATGGGGTAAGGATGATGATGGGAAAAGTGAGGGATCAGCCCAGAACTACACGGGAGGAGCTTGTGAATGATCTCAAGGCAGTTGGGACCACAGCCACCAAACAAACCCTCGGTAACTCAATATGATGCCATGGATTGAAATTCTGCAGCGCCCGCAAGGTCCCCCTTCTCAAGAAGCTACATCTACAGGCCTGTCTGAAGATTGCCAATGAACATCTAGAGCAGTGGTTCTCAACCCTGTCCTCAAGTACCCCAAACAGGCCATCTTTGCAGGTTTTCCTTTATCTTGCACAGGTGTTTTAAATCAGAGTCGATGGCTTGGTATTTTGGACACCTATTTTATCAAAGATAAATTCCCAAAACATGGCCTGTTGGGGGTACTTGAGGACAGGGTTGAGAACCACTGATCTAAATGATTCAGAGAAGGATTCAGAGAAAGTGCTGTGGTCAGATGAGACCAAAATTGAGCTCTTTGGCATTAACTTGAGTCACCGTGTTTGGAGGAAGCAAAATGCTGACTATGACCTTAAGAACACCGTCCCTACAGTCAAGCACGGAGGTGGAAACATTATGCTTTTGGGCTGTTTCTCTGCTAAAGGACTTTGCCGTATTGGCAGGCCAATGGACGGGGCCATGTACTGTAAAATCTTGGATGAGAACCTTCCCTCATTCAGAACAACGAAGTTGGGTCGTGGATGTGTCTTCCAGCATGACAATAACCCAAAACAAGGCAACAAAGGAGTGGCTCAAGAAGAAGCACATTAATGTCATGGAGTGGCCTAGTCAGTCTTCAGACCTTAATCCTATAAAAAAATGTATGGGGGGGGCTGAAACTTCAAGTTGCCAAGCAACAGCTAAGCAACCTTAAGGATTTAGAGAAGATCTGTAAAGAAGAATGGAGGAAAATCCCTCCTGAGATGTGTGCAAACCTGGTCACGAACTAAAGAAACGTCTGACCTCTGTGCTTGCCAACAAGGGTTTCTCCACCAAGTACTCAGGGCTGGCCCAAGACATTGTGCTGCCTGGGTCCAAGAATGAAATGCTGCCCCTGCACCCCCCCCCCAAAAAAAAAAAAAATCAAGCCCACCAAAAGTCCCCCACATCCATTATTTTATATCATGATAATTAAAAATAAAATTTAATTTATCAGAAAGTCACATTTACATTCAACAGCACCTTGTCTATATGCAAAATTATATTACACACCATTATGTTCAATTCCAAGGGGCAGGCTAGAGCAGTATAGGAGCAGGCTAGGGTAGTATATAGACAGACTAGGGCAGTATAGGGGCAGGCTAGGGTAGTATAGAGGTAGGCTAGGGTAGTATATAGACAAGCTAGGGTACTATAGGGGTGGGCTAGGGTAGTATAGGGGCAGGCTAGGGCAGTATAAGGGCAGGCTAGGGTAGTATATGGACAGGCTAAGGTAGTATAGGGGCAGGCTGGGGTAGTATATAGACAGGCTAAGGCAGTATAGGGACAGGCTAGGGCAGTACAGGGGCAGGCTAGGGCAGTATAAGGGCAGGCTAGGGTAGTATATAGACAGGCTAGGGCAGTATAGGGGTGTGCTAGGGTAATATAGGGGCAGGCTGGGGTAGTATATAGATTGGCTAGGGTAGTATATAGACAGGCCAGGGCAGTATAGGGGTGGGCTAGGGTAGTATAGGGGCAGGCGGAGCGGCCCGGGGGCAGTTGTCATCATGACACTCTTTGGGTAAAGTGCTACCTGGGTCCAATGGACCCATTGGGGTCCATGGTAGGGCCGGCCCTGCAAGTACTAAGTCATGTTTTGCTTGGGGATCTAATACTTATTTTAATTACAGAATTGCAACTTTATTTATAACATTTGTATCATGTGTTTTTTGGATTTTTGGTTGATATTCTGTCTCTATCATTTAAAGTACACCTATGATAAAAATTATAGACCCTTCATTTCTTTGTAAGTGGGCAAACTTACCAGGGGATCAAATAATTATTTTCCCCACTGTATCAAACATAATTCAACTCACTGACTTCTATGGTTTTAAAACCAGTCCATTGTTTGCAAGCAATCAATATACATTTCAGAGAATTATAGATGCTCTGCTTGTAATGCTGGATGCATAGAGCTTTGCCCTTCGGGTTATTATCATTAAATATACACAGACAAGGATGGACGATTACATATGACGACACATAAAGCTCTCAGGGGCAGTCCAGCGTCTTATACACAGGTACGTCCCTTGCACACATCTAGTGAAGGAAACGTACAACGCTGTGTATATGGAAAGTGGCGGCAGGCAATTTCAACCTCTGAAAAGAAAACAAGTAAAAGATACAATAACTGTTGTACGCACTAATGAATCATTGATGTGCACAGTTCTTACAGAAAAAAAAAAAGTAATATTATACTCGGTTATACTCGGCTTATGTTTTAATTGATTTATTAATATTTTATCACAGGAATGTAATTTAAGCGTCTAGTGATTTAGCTCTCATAAACCTTTAGCATTTTGCAAATTCAAATTCAAATTTGAAGCCAGGGCGAGCAATTAACTTTTCTATCATCTTGTCAGGGGAGAAGGTTCGTGTTTAATTTGAGACAAAGTGACAGAAATATATACACTGTATGTAAGACTGCAATTTAATTTCTGAGTCGGTGCCATCCACCTTCATTACTGTGATAGCGGGGAGGGATGATCTGCAGAAATGGCCTCAGAGCTGTGCATTCTATACAAAATAAAGGGGGGGTGCGCAACCAGTGGAATCAGGACCTCAAAGAAAAAGAATTACAATTACAGTGGAACTAAAGGCAAGAAATAACATATACAGTATGGATCGCTCTGTCAATGGAATTAAAGCGGAGTTCCACCCATATTTGGAACTTCCGCTGATCGTATCCCCCCCCCCCCTTCTCAGGTGTCACATTTGGCACCTTTCGGGGGGGAGGGGGAAGAGGATACCTGGCTTTGACAGGTATTCTGTTCCCACTTCAGGGAGCCCGGGCTGCGGCACATTACGTCAGCAGCCCGGCTCCCTCTTCCTCCCTCCTCCGCAGCCGGGACGCTTCGCGCATGCGCAGTAGGTGCCCGGCCCCGAAGCCAAACGGCTCCACTGCCGTGTTCCCTTACCCGCAATGGCCGCGGTTGCACCTGACCAGCCGATCCGAAGATCGGCGGCGGTGCCGACATCACTGGACTCCAGGACATGTAAGTGTCCTAAAGTTAAACGTCAGCAGCTACTGTATGTGTAGCTGCTGACTTTTAATTATCAAATTGGCGGCGGAACTCCGCTTTAAAGTAGAACTAAAGACAAAAACTTTTTTTTTGCCATCTGTGTCCCATTGGGGAGATTTCCTTTCACTTCCTGTCCTATAGCCAAAACAGGAAGTGAAGGAATCCCTGGTTGTCACAAGGGTATTCCCATTGGAAGATTTTTCCATCTTTTTTTTTTTTTACACTTGTTTTCGCTGACGTTTCTCCCTGATTTATATTGTACACCGCAATATCACCTAGTTTAAATATGGAATATATATCGTATAGACCAGACACCCACACTTGTACGAGTACTCTTATATCAACAAATATTTTAAACATAGGGTCACAGCTACCAATTATTGAGCCATGCTCTTCATTAACCAGACATACGTATCTGTACGGAAAATTAACCTTAGTTGGCTCGTAAAAACAATACTCTATATAATACTAAATATTACTAATTTAATATAGGATACAGCATTCAGTAGCAGCCCACTGCTTCCTTCCACAGAGGGATTCACGTGTGACCTCTTGCAAGCCTCTGGGTGGAGGTGGAATGCCGGGCCATGAGAGCGGGGACAACCCATGGTGAGCCAACACCTGTTGATCTCTTTTAATCATACCCTGGTTTTGGGACAGGTGCATCATGATCAATATTCAGTGGTAAATATAAATCTTGTATATGTTGAAATATGCTACATTTTTGACTGCTAAGTGAATACTTAAAAAAGTTTTTTCTTTTTTGATATCCCTTTAGAAGGACACTTCCCCCCTGAGGAAGACCTACAAACTCGAGGTCGAAACACGTTGGGGCACCGACGCAGCAATTGCTGTGTCGTATTTGATCCTTCTCACTGCAACACTGTAACATTGTATAAATGATGTATAGGTCCCTTGTTTGCACAACCAGGGTTCATGTTTTTAGCGCTCTAATATGCTAAGTTCATGGAGATGCAAAAGAAATTGTGATACTCGAATGATTAAATTTATACTTTTTATAACAATTATAAACCTCCCATTGTGGATTTTTTCCATCTATTCCTGTTCTGGCGACCAGTGGCGGCCCATAATGCAGCGCTCAGGGGTGCATCCCCCCGCTATCCATGCGTCCAATCCCCTAATCTACATGCGGGGCGCCTGACGCATGGATTCCAATGGAGTTTTTCTACTTTTGAAGCACATGTTTAAAGCCTAAGGCTCTAATTGGCTTCAAAAGAGGGTAGGCTCCTGGCGCAAAGCACTGCACCTTGAGCCCACCCAGTTGTGTGACAATAGCAAATGAATATTCACTATTTTCACACTGATTCTCCTCCTCCTTATGAGACCTGATTCCTGATTGGCTGAAAGGAGAAGCGATCCTATTGGCCTAGGAGGAAGAGAGAGGAGATGCACCGGCGCCATGATGCCGGGGCAAAAACCGGTCACCCGTCGCCCAGAAGGAACTGCTGCCCATGTCATAGATGTGGTAAGTGCGGGCTAACCGACCGACTGAATGACTAACCGACCGGGGGGTGGGGGGTGCGGGGGAGAATTGTTTGCTGCCCCCCCACACACAAAAATATATCACCAGCCGCCACTGCTGGTGTCCATTCAAATTTTTGAATTTTCTTTCACTCTCAGTGGCGGTTCACACTGATGCGAGTCAGTTGAGAATTTGATGCATTATAAAAAGCCTAGATCTGCATGGCATTCAAAAACACATTGTGTTCAATGACGATCGTTCACATCTATGTAAATGTGATGTAGGCAACAAAAAAGGGTCCTGTGCAAGTTTCCTGCGTTGCGGTGCAATATCCTCTCCATAGACATCAATGGAAACCACACTGAAATCGCATCTTGTGTTTAGATGTGTGCAAATACTTTTAGTTTCTGTGTAGATTTTTACATATATCCCCCCTTGCAGAAATCGCAGCTGCACCCAATCCCATCTGAAAATGCATTCAATTTGCATTGCAATTGCACTGTCTTTAGCACAAATCGCAATGCAAAATTGCACTGAACTCCAGGAAAAATGTGCATAAGAATCACACCCATTCACATTGCATAAGTGTGAACCCAGACTCAGTGATAAGATGGGATAAACAGGACAAATAGAGAGAGTGTTTTGCCCCCCGTAACATAGGAGATTTAGGCTCCTTTCACACTTGTGTGACTCGCTCTGCGACTTGGGACTGCAAAGTCGCATGACAAGTAGTACCCCATGATTTCCAATGAGTACTGTTCATATCTGTGCGACTTCAAAGTAGTCCCTGCACTACTTTGATGCAACTTAACGTCCACAGACCTCAAGATCACACAAGCATTGCTTCAAGAGCCGGCAAAAATTGTGGCAAAATTTGCGGCAAAATCACAGCAAGGTTACACAAGTGTAAAAGGGGCCTTACTAAAATTGGTGCACATAACATCTGGTGCAGCCGTGCATGGTAACCAATCAGCTTCTAACTTCAGCTTGTTCAATTAAGCTTTGACAAATAAAATCTAGAAGCTGATTGGTTACTATCAATCAGGAGGAAAGGAAAGGAAGGGAGGGGAAAGGAAGGAAAATGAAAGGAAAAGAAAGAGATGGAAAGGGAAAGGAAGGGAAAGAAAGGGAAAGGAAAGGAAAGGCGAGGAGAGGAGAGGAAAGGAAAGGAAAAGGAAAGGAAAGAAAGGGAAAGGAAACGGAAAGGAAGGGACGGGAAAGCAAAGGAAAAGAATGGGATGGAAAGGGAAAAGAAGGGAAAGGAAAGAGAAAGAAAAAAAAGAAAGGAAAGGTAATAAAGAGGATATCATTGCTAACTTTTATCCCAAAAGGAAAGAAAAATAAAGCTGTAACTGCTTAAAAAGTGTTAGCTGGGGTTCAGCTTAAAGGATAAGTGGATGTGCATTTACTATTTTTTTTGTAGGAGCCTGGAAAGCATCAGCACATCGCAGGTGCCATGCTGGACCCCTACAGGCTGTCAGTGTAAGCTGTCTGCCCGCATTGTGCAGGCAGGCAGTCTCACAATGACATGAAGAATCAATGAATTACCTACAGCGCTAAACAGCACTGTGGTAGTCCACTAAGAACTACATGGCCACATTTTTTTTTAAATTGCGACAGCAAGTGGGGGGGAGAAGATCCCCCACTCACTGTCACAATGGGGGATTTGGGGGGGGGGTGAAGTTATCCTTTAATTTGTTAGTCAAGTCCATCTAAATCCGCTAGTACAACTAACATTACCCTCTCACCAGACTGACGATGCTTATGTCCATAGGTGTCTCTGTTAACACCACTTTAATGTGTTAAAAGTTAAAGAGGAAGTAAAGTCTTCCTGTTTAATTGTACCTACAGCTAAGCCTATACTAGTAGGTACTGTAAATGTCTCCAGAGCTGTAATGTGCTGACAACCCTCCTGCTACCTGTGCTTGTTTTAAACATACTTTATGTTAAGATTATTATTATTACACAGTATTTATATAGCACCAACAGTTTGAGACAGTAAAATTACAATACAGTTCAATAAAGAAGGAAAAGGAGGGCCTTGTGTATGGAGCTTGCAATCTAAAGGGAGCGAGAGGCCACAATCTAAATGGAGGTTGCCAGGAGGCCCCATCCAAATTTTGTTATGGGACTCCATGTTCTGTAATTTTGCCCCTGTTGTCCTACAGGTTAAACATTGGAGCTGTACAGTAATGACTATATTAGAAAAGCTCAGTCTCCAGTTTGCAATTCAAGGCTTCATTTTCTATTCAAATTGGTGCATACCTTAACGGTTTGGGAGTCCTTTACCCGCTGACAATAAAAAATGTTAAATACCATGACTCTGTGCATAGTGTGGATAATAAGACAGTCTTTAAGAATGGAAATAATTTAGAATAAAATGTGATGGTGTCCCTGTTCCTGCTATACAGCCTGGGAACACCTCTGTCATCCACATGTTCCAGACTTTCAATGAAAAAAAAAACAAAAAAAACAAACAGAAAATGACATGGTGTTCTATGTGCTTGCGAGCTCTTCTTGCACTGCTTCCTGGAGTGAGTCCAGCTCGCAGCTTCTTACAAAGTGTTCCCAGTCGTCCCCTCTGTGCGGCTTTGTAGTGTGTGCACCCTACCATCAGATGGAGGGGATAGGTAACCTTTCCCACAGTCTGTCAGCTGCCGCCTTTGTTGTGCTTTGTCTGCGAGATTACCTGAAGTAACTCTGCGTCTGGCCCCCGTGGGGATAAGTTGGGAGAGGACAAAAGGTTTGATCTGAAAACAAGAACATTCAGAGGGGCTGGACAAAATTAGGAAATTACAGACAGTTACAGAAAAAAAAAAAAAAATGAGACGGGTTCCTAGTTTTTCTTTTCTTTGCCATCTGTTTCTCACAGTTCAGGCCTGCTTGCAGCAAAGCACAGGGGATCTTAAAGACCCCATCTTCTACACAGTTTAGTGGCCACCATTGCTGCGTATGTGACGACGTTCGGAGAAAGAAAAGAAGGATGGCGTTTAGTGCAAACAATATTGCACTTAAAGATACTTCCTTGCCATGTAATTTGTTAAATACACTATACTGGACTTTCTCAACCTTTTCAACACAGAGGAACCCTTGAAATAACTTTCCAGTCTCAGTAAACCCCTGCAAAAAATGACTAGGTCTACAGCTCATGATACGTTACTGTGATGGTCAGTGGGAAGGATGTTCCTTACACTTGTGGGCATTGGGAAGAATTACCCCCTTATAGACAGCTAAAAAGAAAATTGGTGTCAGTGGGAACTTATCTGGGAGGCAAACATTGGTCATTACTCAATAACCCCCTAGCAACCTTTAAAGGAACCCTGGTTGAGAAGCCCAGCACAGAAACTTTTACAAATATAGAAAGCTAATAGACCTTCAATACCGTCAAGACCTTGAATACTTCATATTCAACACACTATAGCAGAGTTTCTCAACTCGGGTTCCAATGATTAATTGATGAATTAATACCAACTATGGGGTGCTATTCCTCCCATTAAGGGAAATACAAACCATTAATACAAACCATGAGAATTAATTTCTGGCGTTTTTACTTTTTATTCTACTAGTAACGGCGGTGATATGCAAATTTAATCGGGACTATGATATTGCAGTGGACATGTCGGACTTTTTTGGGACCAATGACATTTATTCAGCGATCAGAAATTTAAATGTCCACTGATTACTGTGTAAATGTCATTGGCAGGGAAGGAGTTGACCTGCAAGGGGCAGTGAATGGGTTAACTGTGTTCCCTAGGCGTGTTCTAACTGTGAGGGGGCTGGGCTGGCAGGGGCACCAGAGATCTAACTGATCCAGAGAACAGGGATCAGTAGATCTCTCACATGTCGCCTGGCAGAACGGGAAACCAATGTGTTTACATCAGCGGTTCCCCATTCTGGCTCTGTCACAGGGCATCGCGAGTCGCCGGTGGACATCGCACGCTCGCCCCCTAGCCGCCATGCATTAAGCGACAACTATAAGCGGGGTTTGGCGGGACAGAGCCGCTTATAGTCGTACAGCGGTCGGCAAGTGGTTAATACCAATGATGGGGTACAATTCCTCCCATTAATACCAATGATGGGGTGCTATTCCTCCCATTAATACCAGTGCTGGGGTACTATTCCTCCCATTAATACCAATGATGGGGTACTATTCCTCCCATTAATACCAATGATGGGGTGCTATTCCTCCCATTAATACCAATGATGGGGCACTATTCCTCCTCCTACTTACCACAATTACTATGTATTGTTTTTCCCACTTACCACCAAGCCAGAGACATTGGAGGTTATTTAGTAAAGGCAAATCCACTGTTCATCACAAGTGCACTGCAAGCGCACTTACTAGTGCAGTTGCTGTAGATTTGAGAGGGACATCCAAGGACAATAAAAAACAGCATTTTTGCTTGCACATGATTGGGTGATAGAAATTAGCAGAGCTTCCCCTCATTTCAGATATCCCCCTCAGATCTACAGCAACTGCACTTCCAAGTGCACTTGCAGTGCACAGTGGACTTGCCTAAGTAAATAAACCCCATTGTCTACTCCCACGGATGTTCGGGCATTTCCTATTCCCACTAGCCACAATCTGGCCCCTTGTTTGGCCATGTTTTTGGAGATGTGTTTGATATGTGCAAAGAGAGATCACACAAATACTTAAAAAGTATAACATTTATTAAAGATAATGACAGATAAAGATAAAGAAAGTATGACAAAAATACTTAACTAAAGATGCTGTTTCGCCATGGAGTCCCCCTGCTTTCATACAGCATGGCCAGGTAATCAGACAGACGCATGCCTAATGGAAGCTCTGTTACGAGACCAACCCTACAAGTTGTAGCTAGAATATATAGGTCTTGTGTGTAGAAAATGGCCAAGCCCACCCTCAAAGCAAAATGATCTTCTAAGGAAAATGGCAAATTCCTAAAGGAGAGGGGGCTGGCTTGTCCATATAGGAAGTTCACATTCCTATACAATGAGTCATCCAAGGTAACCAGAATAACCAGGCTATTTGAGGCTTTATTAGATATGTGTGAGGCCAACCTTAATAAGGAATATGAAATATGCAGTTTCCCTATCACCCAATCAAGTCTAAAGGGCAGTAAACTGGCCCTTTGTTTGGAAAGTTTGGAGACCCCTACTCTAGAAGCAGAAAATTACTGTATAGGCACAGCTACTCTAGTGATCTCCACTAACGCCCCATGCTGAGTGGCTGCCCTGTTGCATTGTAAATACAGGAGGATGCCCGCTCGGCACAAGCAAAGCATTTACTGATTGAACAAGGTGGGCAGCATGATGTCAATGCCACACTTTTCCAATCAGAGAACGTTTTGCAATCACTGCAAAAATATAAATCGATCTCTAAATGGCACCCGTACCGAATGGGCAACCTCCTGTATTCACAATGCAGTAGGGCAGCCGCTTAGGTTGCGGAACCCAAAAGTGAGTGAAGACCACTGGAGTCGCAGTGTCTATACATTGATTTTCAGCTTCTAGAGCAGTTTCTCAACCAGGGTTCCATGGAACTCTACAGTTCCTCCAGCGGTTGCTAGGGGTTCCTTGAGCAATGAGCAATTTCTGCCTCCAAGATAAGTTCTCACTGACACCATTGATTCTTTTAGCTATCTGTAAGGAGGTAATTCTTCCCAATGACCACAAGTGTAAGGAGCATTCTTCCCACTGACTATCACATTAGTGTATCATGAGTTGTAGATATAGTAATTTTTAGCAGGGATTCCTTGAGATTGGAAGGGTTTTCAAGGGCTCCTCTGTGTTGAAAAGGTTGAGAAAGGATATAGGCTGCCATAGACATCTTAAATTTCGATTCCTCCTGAATTTGCCCAAAATTCGAGCCATGGGTGGCACTGTTGGCACCTCCAGGCTTAATAAAAGTCATTTTTTCAATTGGCTTTTTTCAAAGGAGCTGGGTGGAAAATTGTCGGCCAAATAGTGTCAACATCCAATCAGAAGCACTCAGTGTTCGGGTATTCTGAAAGCTGCACATGCTGATTGTCAGAAAACACTAGCCTGCAGGAGAAATTCTTTTATCTGAGCTGTTTAGCATGGATGGAGGAATCTATTAGAGTTTTAATGGTCTTTCCAAACAATTTCTAACTTTGTTTGTGACTGAGAAACCTGTCCCGGACAGCACAGTCAAGTCCTTCACACCCCTATCCCAGCCAGCTGATTAAATAATAAAGACACCGTGATGCACTTCTGAATAATCCCTCTGCTCAGTACTGCTGTTAGTAAGCTCGCTTTCAGTACATATGCACTGCAGCAGGGCTAAACTGGCTCCCAATGCAGGTTCTCCTTCTACTTGGGCCCAGCACCTATACCTAAATGGACACTTCAAGCATATCTAAGGTATTTTTTAAGGTTTGTGATAGAACAGGAAAAGGTTAAAAACCCCATTCTCTTTTCCCATCCATGTCCCATTGGGGAACTTCCCTCCTACACCTGTGTCCCATTGGGGAGATTCCCCCTTACTTCCTGTCTTGCAGATACAAAAGCAAGTGAAAGGCAATCTCTTCAAATTATGGGAAATGTCTTCTTGAGCAGTTGCAACCAAAACAACTGTTGCAGTTTAAATGATTTAGGGGGCTATTCCCATATTATTATTATTATTTTTATTATACAGGATTTATTTAGTACCTACAGGTTATGCAGTTCTCTACAATATAAAAGGGAGACAATACAATACAAGAGGGCCCTGCTCATAAGAGCTTACAATCTAATAGGGTAGGGCAAGTGGTACAAAAGGTTGTACTGTAGGGTATGAGCTGATGGAAGTGATAGAAAATTGGTTGGAGGCTTGATAGGCTTCCCTGAATAAATTTGTTTTCAGGGATCACCTAAAGGCAGCCAGACTAGGAGCTAGCCGGACAGACGGAGGCAGAGAGTTCCAGAGGATGAGAGAGGCTCTGGAGAAGTCCTAGAGACGAGCATGGGAGGAGGAGACAAGAGAACTAGACAGCAGGAGGTCTTGAGAGGAGCGGAGAGGGCGGTTTGGGTGATATTTGGAGACAAGATTGGTGATGCAGCTTGGGGTTTTCAGGGATCGCCTAAAAGCAGACAGACTAGGAGCTAGCTGGACAGACCGAGGCAGAGAGTTACAGAGGATGGGAGAGGCTCTGGAGAAGTCCTGGAAACAAGCATGGGAGGAGGAGACAAGAGAGCTAGACAGCAGGAGGTCTTGAGAGGAGCGGAGAGGACGGTTTGGGTGACATTTGGAGACAAGATTGGTGATGCAGTTCGGGGCAGAGTTGTGGATTGCATGTTGTTGTTAGTATGAATTGAATTCACTGGACAATAGGAAGCCAGTGTGACAATTCACAATTTTGGATCTCCCATCACTTTCAGTCAAATAAAAGCTGTAGGGTATAAACAGATAGGGTAGAGGTGGTTGTTGGGGTGGCTGCCAAAATCGTTGAGAACTTGGGTGAGGAGGGAGGAGAGCTCACTATCTAATGTCGGCAGAGTGATGGCTTATAGTTATGCTGGGGACCCAGCATAGAAATACAAAAACCTTTTTGGAGCCCCCCGTTCTCCAGCAGGCACAAACAGCCCTGAAAAAGGGGGAGGCAATTCCTCTGAAACATTGAGTGTTGGCTCAGTCTGTATGTTTTACACTTCCAATACACAAACAGTTGCATTTTTCTGGACACAGACGCTTCTCTCTCCTCACCCAAGTTCTTGCTGAGACAACGACATTGTCGTACCAGAAAAGTAGAGGCCCATACCTCCAAGGGAGTCCATCACCACCATCCACCATTGCGTGTAACCCACTGGAAGTGATCCTAAGCCTTCTCCTCACGGATTCACCCATCAACTACTAGTTACCAATAAAATAAGTCCAGCGCGGTCTCCAGCACAAACCAGACAAATCGCAGAGAAGACAAAATAAATAATACATGACCGTGACATCTCTGGATCTAGTTGATAATGAAGTATTCCCACCTCCATTATATTTATTTCAGAAATTCCACTTTTCTAGTGATAAGACAACCTA
This sequence comes from Glandirana rugosa, assembly GCA_018402905.1. Classification (NCBI taxonomy): domain Eukaryota; kingdom Metazoa; phylum Chordata; class Amphibia; order Anura; family Ranidae; genus Glandirana; species Glandirana rugosa. The sequence goes on from BLSH010028401.1 coordinate 1,286,015, forward strand.
ATGGGACATTACGTGATCCAGTTAAAATGGGATGTGGGCTTTTCAGCGTCAATCTTTCGTCCAAGACGCAAATCTACCTAACAGCCGTCTTTCTACAATACAAGTTGTGTATAAAAGAAAATGTTTCAACTAACGAAGCTGGAACAGAGAGAAAGGATCTTTCTGGCACTGGAAGATGTGGAGATGACACGAAGATATGAAGCAGGGATTCTGCAAAGATAATAAAATAAAACTATACAGTGCATAATTCACTTTAGAAAAATATTACAGCAGGCCTCCTGCAAACAAATATGTCTTCTCTGTGCCTCCGCTGCCTTCACAGTCAACATTGAGCAGATGAAATTGTTGGACATGTCAAGAACAGGCCTTTTTTTTGTTGTTTATTCCATGCTGGCTGTGTTATATAATTTACACAATGGGAACAGCAGGTGCAAGGTGTCCAGACACCCTGAGGTGCATGGCTTGACTCGCCGGGGTGGGGTGTGTGCACCGAGGACGTGTATTTATGAATACTAGATTCTCTTTCCTTGGGGTGTATTATAGATTGTTACTGCAGCATAGAGGCATGGTAAAGTCAATTCTAGGGAGCTAAATTCAGATCAGGACACTACCAGTGGACTGAGCTTCTCTGTGGTGCATGGGTTCCTTGCAGATATGATCTCCTCTCACAAGCCAAAACATACTGACATGTTGTTTTCTTATTAGCTGGCTCAAGTTTACTTTGCAAACAATTTTAAATTCAGTTTGGCCAGTGTGGTAATCCAGCCATCCTTACCAAATAGCTTAGAAGGAGCAAAAAAGCCAGCCGATGGGGCCATACTTCTGCTCTTCCCTTGTGTTATGTTTGCAACATTAGACTGATGACACTGGCTGGGAAGGGGTTAAATATCTAGAGTGATCAAAGGATTAAATGTATGCCTAACCAGTGTTTTTGTGTACTGTGCAGTGCTTTTACTAAGGGATGTGCTGGATTTTATTCCCTGCTTTGCAGGGACACAAAATCCATACCTTCCCCCCGTCAGAACGGAGATCTGCCTTGTTTACATAGGCAGAGCTTCGTTCTGAATCTCTGCCCCACAATCAGTGGGTGCGGGCAGACATCCAGTGCCCGGCACCCATAGGTCGACTTGCGCTGTGATTAATCGCAGCAGAAGCAGCCCGTGGGCTCCGTGCATACACCCCTCCATGCAGTCTACTAACTCTCCATTCCAGTGATGCAGCCTCAGTCAGTCCTTGGTGTTTGAAATTTCCAGCATTATTGTATGGCTGTGTCCTCTGCTGCGTACTATGGCTACTTTCTCTGATGTGTCCTATAATGACGTACGGGTTAGAGGAAGGAGTCACAGTGTAAGGCAGGAGACACTGGCATTTGACACTGCCTGAGGTGTTGAATGCCAAAAACTCTGAGCAAGACTAAAGTGCAGGAGCAGAGAGGAGGTTGAAGACAAGGGCTGCCAGAGCAGTGGCGGAATAACCAGGGGTGCAAAGGTCTGTCACCATGGGAGGGCCCAAGACGGTAGGAAGGAGGCCTGCTGCAGAACATGGGTTCGGCTCACACTGCTGTGACCCCAAAATTTGTGCGACTTGCTTGCAATTTCCTTGTGACTTCCTTGTGACTTTTGTGATTTAACAGTGCAGTCCATGGCACTCAAATCACACCAAAGTCCCAGAAAAGTCAAGGGCCCCCCAACGGGAGTAAAGGGCCATGAGATCAGTGGGAAGGGCCCCAGAGTAAAGGGCCCTGGGACCGATGGAAAGGGCCCCGGGACAGATGGAAAGAGGCCCAATGAAAAGGGCCCCAGGGGTCCTTTTATTGTTTCTCGCACTGGGGCCCTGAAGGTTCAAGTTATGCCTCTGTGCCAGAGAGATATGTTGCCCCCCCTGACAAGGTTTGATAAAAGAAGTTAGGCCCCCTTCACACCAGCAGATTCCACCAGCGGATCTGCCTGCTGAGCGCAGGAACTCTCCGCTGATCCCGGCTGAGCAGGTGGATGACAGGTCCGTGCCTGCTCCGCTGATGCAGAGCGGACAGGGACACTGCCCGCTTTCCTCTATGGGCGGTTGGATGTAAACAGACCACCTGTCCGTCAACATCCTACTGTCGTCTGATCCGCCAGGCAGATGGGGAACAGATTTGTCTGTTTTTGGCGGAGAGGAACGGATGTCGGCAGGTCCGTTGACATCCACCGCTCCATAGAGGGCAATGGATGGTCTGATCGGGTCCGCCTAAAAAACTGACAGGCGGACCCAATCGGTTCACCCATGTGAAGGGGCCTTAATGTTTTAGTGAATATATAACTTGATTATATGCAAGTATCTTTGCTTTGAGTTCAGATACAGTAATGCATTGATGGAAGCATTCGTTTGTTAGCTTCTTCGGGTCTCAGACTTATGTGCATGATTCAAAGTATTGTTCTGCAAAAATTGTCAATACAGAAATGATTTACAATAGTGGTGAACCTGTGGAAAGGTAGAGTGTGTGCTCCTCAGTAGAGGAGAATGTAAAGTACTTCAAAATCTAATAGGCTGGTTTATCATGCTATAAAAATTAGTAATCATTTCCTTTCTGTATACACAGCACATTTCAGAACACTTAACATGCAGACCAGTTCCATTGCAACCCCTTTATTTCTCTTAAAAATAGGTCTTAAAAATACATGTGGAAACTTTTCTGCCCCTTCTCTGTTTTTTGCACCAACTGTCACTTAGCGTGTAAACTCCTGGCATTTATAAAGCAATATATAGAGGGGATTCCAGATGTGAAGACAGAAGCAGCAACCATTTAAAAAAGCAAGTGGCAGTGCTTTCACAAGGGAACACACCCTGGATTAAGTAGGGGAATCCATACACGGGTGCTCTGGCTCCAAAGTGTCCTTCGTCCACTAGATAACATACAAAATTATTAGAAAGAGCCGGCAACTCCAAAATACTTTAGAAGACTGTATTCATGGCACAGGAATGATATAAAAGCAAGCTAACGTGTTTCGGCACGCAGCCTTGTTCACAGCATGGTACTGTGTACATGGCTATGTGTGCCGAAACGCGTTCGTTTTCCATGAATTGTGACAGACATGTAAGAAAAGGAGAGAAAGATTTTGCAAATGCCCCAAATTTTGCTGAAGTAAAATGTTCTTGGGAAGTACAGCCAGTGCCGGGACAAGGAAAAGAGGAAGGTCTGGTGTCAGCACCTCACTGGGTGTTGGTTCTGGTTGGCTTTCTCCCCTCAGCTTCCGTGCCACACATCCATTCCTAGCGCCTGTTGGGATCTCAGCAAATTGGCACATTGCTTTGCCTGATGGTGAGTATGGGGCCTTTTACCCCTAGACCCCTCTGACCATTTACCATAACAACCTTCATTGTGTTATACATTTTTTCTTATTTATTATAGATACATCACACACGCATCCACCCCTGAGGAAGCGAGCTATGTATTGCGAAACACGTTGGATTTATTAGATGCCTGTGCATACTGTATGTTTTTCTATGTATCATTGCAAAATTGTACTATGATGTATTTTATTGGCTCAGCAATTGTCATGCTATCCATGTATGAAAGATCATTTTTCAATAACCGTGTATACTCCTGTTACTTTGTTATACGTGGCAAATGGTGCTCACCTCATATAAAATCCCAGGGCGCTTTTCAGTGTATTTATTTTCTGTGTATTTGTCAGTGCAGGGACAAGGTCACATAGCGCCCAGGGTGAAGATGGCGAATGGCTCCCCTGCCCCTCCCAAAATGTACCAGATGAGCATGTCCCATTCAAGTGAATGGGGCCGCCCTGCAGCCACGTGCAATGTGTGTCCAATGAGCATTATGTGTCAGCAAAAATCCTCTCCCCCCCCAAATAAATTAGAGCACTAAGCTTCCCACTTACCCCTAAGCATAAATTTCCTTTGCAAGCCAAAATTCTCCCACTCAAAATAATTCCCCCTCTTCCTGTACTAATGCCCTCTCTCAGCTCAAATCCTTGCCCTCCCGAACTCCCCCTCCTAGCACAAACCCCCCGCCCCCCCAATCCCCTCTCCTAGAACTTACACCCCCCCCCAAATTATCCCCTCCCAAATCTCCTTTCTGACCCTAAATCCTCCCCCCCTCCAACAAAATCTCCCCCCAAACCCCCTCTTCGAACACAAATCCTCCCGCCCCAATTTTCCCCTCCTAGCACAAATCCCTTCAATCACCATCCATACTAGCACAAATCCTCCCCCCAAATTGCCCATCGTAACAGAAATCCACTCTCCTAGTCCAAATCACCCAATTATAACACAACCCCCCAAAATCCCCACCGCGCCCAGGGCAGCCGTCCCTCCTGTCCACTCTTTGTCCAGGCCCGGAGTACAGTAAAGGGTTATGGGTAATAAACAGCAGTTGAACATCCCTATACATTTTTAGTATTGTCACTACAATGGCCCTATGCTCGCACAATGTGAGTCACTTTAACAACGTAAAGCAGAAACTACACTGCGTCTCAGCACCACAATCCAAAAACGTCATTTAGTTCATTTTTATAATGTTCAAAGCAAACTCACCCATCCATCCATGTCTCCATGCATTTCGCTGAGAAATCACTTTGTAAAACACCTCCCTAGAATAAGGGCATTTGATTTATGTAGCATTTACTTCCTGGAATCCATCTGCCCTTAGCTCAGGCATGCAGGCAGGAGGGTGTACTTAGCTGAGAAAACCCCTCCTCCCCTCCTGGGATGTATGAGATCATTTGCCTAGGACTGGAAACCAGGAATAACTGAAGAAATGTAAAAAAAAAATTAAAACAAAGTAAATATGAGATACTTTCCTATCTATTTACTAATGCTAACAGCATAAGGATTAAAATTAGTCTATAACGAAGAAAAAACTATTTGGTGGGATTTTTGAGGCACAATTCAGACCATATGAATTAAAATACAAAAAAACTTTACTGCAAAATGATGGCATTAAAATTTCCATAAAATAATTATTTTTATCATCTCCAGCTGCTATATTGTTTCCTGTTGTACATTCCACTAGGAACGCAGCATCCCGGGTTCTTCCTAAATGGCACAGTGAGGAAATTGGGAAGGAGGTGACACCATATTGTGGAAGTAGAGAAGAGAAGCGGTACATTATATTGTCAAAGGTATTAGGACGCCTGCCTTTACACGCACATGAACTTTAATGGCATCCCAGTCTTAGTCCGTAGGGTTCAATATTGAGGTGGCCAACCCTTTGCAGTTATAACAGCTTCATCTCTTCTGGGAAGGCTGTCCACAAGGTTTAGGAGTGTCTATGGGAATGTTTGACCATTCTTCCAGAAGCACATCAATAACCGACCTTACAAATGCTTATTTTCCCAGAAGAGTGGAGGCTGTTAAATCCAGAAAGGGGGGACAACTCTATATTAATGGCCATGAGTTTGGAATGGGATGTGCAACAAGCTCATATAAGTTTGATAGCCATGTTGTGTGGTACCTTTACACGCACATGAACTTTAATGGCATCCCAGTCTTAGTCCGTGGGGTTCAATATTGATTTGGCCCACCCTTTGCAGCTATAACATCTTCAACTCTTCTGGGAAGGCTATTTTCGATTGGGTTAAGGTCAAGACTCTGTGCAGGCCAGTCAAGTTCCTCCACCCCAAACTCGCTCATCCATGTCTTTATGGACCTTGCTTTGTGCAGTGGTGCACAGTCATGTTGGAACAGGAAGGGGTCCTCCTCAAACTGTTCCCACCAAGTTGGGAGCATGAAATTGGCTAAAATGTCTTGGTGTGCTGACACCTTAAGAGTTCCCTTCACTGGAACTAAGGGGCCAAGCCCAACCCCTGTAAAAAAAAAAAAAAACCCTGGTCACGGCACAGGGCTCTGCAGGAACAGCAGGGGCGGCTATATATATGGTATATATCTCCTAAACGGTGCATGTTTAGGAGATATTTACACTACCTATAGGTAAGCCTTATTATAAGCTTGCCTATAGGTAAAATGCAAAGATGGAAGTTTACTTCCTCTTTAAGCCATCAGTTACGAAGCAACTAGGTTGTTTAAAACTCTTAATTTATATTTTGAGTATACTTCTGTTTCCAACTGATGAGGAAGGGAGTGGGTGGAAGCAATGGACTGTGAAATGGCAGGTCTATGTTACCTTACACAGTGTAATGCTAGCTGCAGTCTGTGTCGCTGGCCTTCGCAGGGAATAAATGCGGATTTATCAGCAGTACCAATCATAGAAGGCATTCCTTACACAAAGGATCCTATTCTTTCCCGGACAGATATCTGGCAGACCTAAAGATTGCACAGGTCCTTCTCATGAACCATCCTATCAAAATATCATAAACAAATATTCCTGTACTGACTCACCCGCCGCAGACACAGTGATATGGGTACTATTAACCCCTCTGGTACCTACATGTTCACAGTAAACCTGATATGCATGTGAGGTATCGCCGCAATCGTAAGAGCGAGAGCAATAATTCTAGCGCTAGACCTCCTCTGTACTTTTAATCAGGTAACCTGGATATTTTTAAGTACCGTAGTTTGGCGCCATTCCACGAGCGTGCGCAATTTTAAAGCGTGACATGTTAGATATCCATTTACTCGGCGTAACATCATGTTTTATACTGGACTCAAAATAAATTGTGTTTTATACAGTTTTTTTTTTTGCACTACAATTCATTAACCACTTCAATACCAGGCACTTAGGACACTTCCCGCCCAGACCAATTTTCAGCTTTCAGTGCTGTTGCGTTTCGAATGAGAATTGCGCGGTCGTGCGACGCTTATAGGTCCAATGGACTAATTTTCATGTCTCCTCCAGATCGCGATCTTAATAACGAGAGCGAGAATGCTAACGCCGCTATGGAGTGTACGTATAGTCCAAATGACACTTGTACATCCATGGTCTCCCCAAT